>CAMTDV010000013.1:50360869-50894523 GCA_947069175.1 Scalesia atractyloides | reverse complement strand
CAAAGGCTCAGTATAAGCATGTTGACAATAATGGTCACTCAGAGGCTCAGTTTAAGCATGTTGACACTAATGGTCACTCAGAGGCTTAATTTAAGCATGGTGACACTAATGGTCACTGAGAGGCTTGGTTTATGCATGTTGACATCATAGGGTCACTCAGAGGCTTAGTTTGAGCATGTTGACACCTTTATCTATAGTCCTTATTATACCTATTTAAAGTATGATACGTGTCACTATATTATTGGACACGATTTTTACGAGGTGTTACATCCTCACCCCCTTAAAAGAAATCTCGACCTTTAGATTTTATTAAAAAAGATTGTGGTACTTTTGTCGCATAGTGGACTCAACCTCCCATGTATACTCGGGGCCTCGAAGGGCATCCCACTTAACCTTTACTATAGGTATCTTTTTCTTTCGGAGCTTCTTAACCTGTCGATCCTCGATTGAAATAGGTTTCTCAACGAACCTCAGGTTTTCATCAATTTGCACATCCTGGTGTAACATTGCTAGCAACTCATCGCCTTAAGATTACAGATGTGGAATACATCATGAATTCCACTAAGCTCCTCTAGAAACTTAAGCTTATAAGCTATAGTCCCGACACATTCGATTATCTAGAATGGTCCTATATATCTTGGGCTTAACTTGCCCTTCTTTCAAATCTCATTACACCTTTTCAAGGTGATACTTTCAGCATGACTTTGTCCCCTATTTGGAACTTAAGAGGTTTACGCCACTTGTCAGCATAGCTCTTCTGCCTATCACGGGCAGCTTTGAGTCTATCACGGATTTGCACAATCTTATCCGTGGTTTCCAGGACAATCTCCGGTCCTGATAGTTGGGCTTCCCAATTTCGGCCCAGCACACGGGCGTTCGACATTTTCTCCCATACAAGGCCTCAAAAGGAGCAGCCCTGGTGCTCGTATGACAACTATTATTATAGGAGAAACTATTAGGGGTAAGTAGGTCATCCCAACTTCTACCTAAATCAATCACACATGCCCTAAGCATGTCTTCCAAAGTCTGAATAATACGTTCACTTTGTCCATCCGTCTGTGGGTGGTAAGCCGTACTAAAGTTTAATCTTGTGCCTAAAGATTGTTGGAAGCTTTTCCAAAAGTGAGATGTATATCTAGTATCTCTATCGGATACAATAGATACCGGCACAGTAGGGAAACAATCTTGTCCACGTACAACTTTGCCAATTTGTGAGAATTATATGTCTCTTTAATTGGCAAGAAATGTGCTGGCTTAGTCAGCCTGTCCACAATGACCCAAATCATGTAATTACCACGTTTGGTCTTAGGTAACTTGGTAATCAAATCCATAGTTACCATTTCCCATTTCCAAGTGGGAATTTCTAGTTGTTGTAGAAGTCCTGACGGTTTCTGATGTTCAGCTTTAACTTTCGAACACGTCAGACACTTAGCTACATAAGTGGCTATGGATGTCTTTAAACTCATCCACCAATAATTCTTTTTCAAATCTTTATACATCTTGTCACCACTCGGGTGAACTGAGTATCTTGAATTATGCGCTTCATGGAGGATTAGATCCCTAAGTCCTCCAAAGATTGGAACCCAGATTCTATAATTAAATCTAAGGATTCCATCTTTTCCAGGCATTAACTGGTCAACAGTTCCACCTAATCCTTCCTTAGGAACATTAGCCTCTAATAGGACTTCTCATTCTAGCTATTTCAGAGTCGATGCTCTTGGCGTTAATCCTTATAGGCTTAACCCTTTCCTTGCAACTTAACGCGTCAGCAACGATATTTGCCTTGCCGGTATGATAGCGAATTTCGCAATCATAATCATCAAGTGTTTCCATCCAGCGGCATTGTCGCATGTTCAAATCCTTTTGATTAAACAAATGTTGGAGGCTTTTATGGTCAGTGTATATAATACACTTCGTACCATATAAGTAATGTCTCGACAACTTAAGTTCAAATACAACGGCACCCAATTCTAAGTCATGGGTGGTGTAATTCCTTTCGTGCACCTTTAATTGCCGTGATGCCTAAGCAATTACTTTGCCTTTTTGCATAAGCACACAGCCCATGCTAGTGTGCGAGGCATCACAATAAATGACAAAATCCTTAATACCCTCAGGTAGAGATAACACAGGAGCGTTGCTCAACTTGTGTTTTAAAATTTCAAAAGATTCTTGTTGTTTTGGACCCAAGTCAAACTTGACATTCTTACGGGTCAAGGTAGTTAAAGAGTGACTATCCTTGAAAAGTTCTCAATGAACTCCTATAATAACCAGCCAATCCTAGGAAACTACAAATTTCTGATGGAGTTTTGGGTATTTCCCGATTCATTATGGCTTCAATCTTAGCGTGATCTACTTGGATACCATGCTCACTTACAACATGTCCAAGAAACTGGACTTCTCTAAGCCAAAACTCGCACTTAGAGAACTTAGCATAAAGCTTCACTTGTCTCAGCAATTCTAGGATGCACTGAAGATGTTTCTCGTGATCGACTTTATTACGAGAGTAGATAAGTATATTATCTATGAAGACAATGACAAACTTATCTAAATACGGCTTGCAGACTCTATTCATGAGATCCATGAATGTTGTAGGTGCATTTGTGAGCCCAAAAGGCATCACCAGAAATTCATAAGGACCATAACGGTCCTGAAGGCAGTTTTGGGAATATCCTCACTTCTAACCTTCAGTTGATAATATTCTGATCTTAAATCGATCTTAGAGAAATAACTAGCCCCTTGAAGTTGATCGAACAAGTCATCGAATCTTGGCAGAGGATAACGATTCTTGATTGTAATCTTATTTTAGTTCACAATAATCAATGTACATCCGCATTGAATCGTCCTTTTTCTTAACGAAAAGTATAGGAGCTCCCCAAGGTGAGGAACTAGGCTGAATAAAGTCTTTCTCTAAAAGTTCATCTAATTGTATTCTTAATTCCTTCATTTTCATCGGTGCTAACCGATATGGAACTCTAGCAACAGGTGCTGATCCTGGTAGGATGTCAATCCTAAACTCCACTTGCCTATCTGGAGGTAGACCTGGTAATTTCTCAGGAAAGACATTGGAATATTCTTAGATGATTGGAAGGTCTTCAATCTTCGGCTTTGGCTCATTGATAGTTACTTGTGCTAGGTAAATGACACAACCTTTCCCCAAACACTTGGATGCCTTGAATAACGACACCTTGTCTAGCAATCCATAGTGTGAATCTCCAAGGATGGTGATCATTTCACCAGATGGGGTTTTAACCTCGATGAGTTTCTTATCACAGGCAATGCGGGCTTGGTTATGAGATAACCAATCCATGCCTAAGACTACATCGAACCCCACCAATTTCATTGGCAAAAGAGAGATAGGAATATAATGATTCTTAATGGATATAAAACACCCATCAAGAATGGAATACGCTGTTTCTAAAGTTCCATCAGCAAGTTCTACTTCATAAGTTATGTCTAGAGTTCTTATGGGTAAGTTTAATAGTTTACTAAACTTATGGTCTACAAAAGACTTATCTGCACCTGAATAAAAAAAGAACTCTAGCATATATGTCATTAGTGAGGAATGTACCTGTTATGACGTTGTTTTCATTAACAGCCTCTTTAGCATTCATCTGAAAGGTGCGCACATTTCCTTTCTTAGTGTCTCCAGGCTTTGCGTTATTACCTCTGGGGTTCTTAGGACAATTCGGCTTAATATGCCCCTTCTCATTACAGCCATAACAGACTGCATCCTTAAGATTTTTGCATTCTAGGTCTTATGCCCTTTTCTTTTGCAAATACGCAGGGTTTAATCTATGGGCCAGCATTGCATTGCCCCTAATGCCTACGGTTAAGGTCTTGCATAAAGGTCTATCATCAGACATGTGCTGGTTCTTCTTGAACCAAAAATTCCTCTATTTTTCGAACATTTCGGAGTTATCATCCTCTCGTTTCCTTTTTCCGTCAGTCTCAGTTCTGACTGACTTTTGCCTCACCAAGTCTAAGGTGAGAGAGAAGATAGGTCAAACAGCAGACCTATAGGTACTAGGCTGAGCAGCCTTTACCATGCCCTTAATCTCGGGCGCTAACCCATTGATGAAAAGCGCAATGCGTTTGGGTTTAGGAGTAATTAGATAGGAGACTAATCTGGATAGGGAGTTGAAGTCAGAAAAATACTTTCGACAGTCCCAGATTTTTCATTGTAAGAGTCAAGAAGTCTGACTCTATCTTCTCCACCTCATGAGGTGGGCAGTAAGCCTCCTTGACAAGGTCAACAAACTTGGACCATCCAAAGTTATACAGGTGTACTTTACCTGTTGATTGGACCATTGCCTTCCACCAAATTAGGGCATCACCCTTGAAGGATGTGAACATACTTTACCACATCCTTATCAGCATAACCGCTGATATCCACTATCGTCTCCATTTCATCTAGCCATCTCAAGGCTTCTACTGCTCCCCTTTCTCCAATAAAATCTCGGGGCTTACAAGAGACGAATTATTTATAGGTACATCCGTCTTTAGAAGAACAGGACCTCTCATTAAATTCTAGTTTTCTTGGTTCATTTTTCACATTTGAAGAGTGAACAGAGCTCTCCTTACGAGCTGATGATGGTGGAATAGACAAAGGTTTGGAGCGAGTAGCGCTCACTTCCTTAAATTTCTCCATGGCCTTTCCAACAGCTGCATCTATGCGATCTTGGAAATCATCATTATCGATGGCTATGTTTTCAGCTTTGTTAGAGTTACTATCTCAGTAGCTACTTTGCGCCTCATCTGAGTTAGCCTTTCTTGAAGCTTTGGTTCCAAACACCAATTAAACTTCTCTTAGCCATGGTATTAATAACCATATTGGCTTTAAAATTGAATATTAAATTCATTGCTATTCAAACTAGTGTGAATATAATCACAACTCTTAGGCTTAATATCTCTATGAATGTTATCTATGTTTGGCCTAGGTCTCAAAAGGACCACCAAAGGCAAATTACAATTTGGACATAGTCCTTATATATTTTAGACAGTGGATCTTAATGTCACAATTGCCATTGTCATAAGACAATTATAAATAGCTCATAGGCTTGTCATGAAGGACATCTAAAAATATGGCCAATAGGCCTGTCACTATGGAGTTATTATTATGGCACATAGGCTTGTCACTAAGGACATTTAAAAATACCGCACATCGGCCTGTCATAATGGACATAAAATACGGCACATTGGCTTGTCACTAATGGAGATAAAAATATGACACATTGGCATGTCACGGACATAATTTTGGGCAGAAGGTTATATTAACCACAACTGTCATTGTCTTAATTGACAATATAATATTGCTCGAAGGCAAATCATCACTAATGGATGTTTAATCATGGTCCGCAGACACTACATCACTAATGGATGTCAATTATGGCCCGTAGGCACTACATCACTTAAGCTGGATAATCACATATGTATACCCCGTAGGCACTACATCACTAATGGATGTCAATTATTATCATCGCATTGATGGCATTAGCCGGGATTAAATTTGATCACATAGGCTAAATAAGGTTCAGGACATAGTCCATTACCTAGATGGTTAGTGTGGGTTCCTCAAGCCACACTACAAGAGTAACATTACTTGAATGTTAATGGGAGTATCTTAATGGTCCATTAATAGTCACGGTCGCATTGACCTTAACGTCTTGGAGGCTTGAACATAGTCCACCACCTCTAGATAGAAGTATAATTCTTCCTTAACTATCATGATAGAAGGATATTCATCCTTAACTATCATTTGTAAGCTGACCAATTATATGGTCTGTGCCATTTGGCTAATCAAAACCATTAAGATCTTTTGGAATTATATAGCTGATCACAAATTTCGAGTAAAATCAAGACGATCGCTTGAAGAGGATGAGTACATATATATAATTCCAAAATATTTCATTAAATGACAATAAGAAATTACAATACTAGAAATAAATAAATAACACTAATTGTCCAAGCAAGGACTTAAAAGAAATACCTTGTCCACGAAGGGACTATTGAAATAACAATGTTCTCGCAAGGACTAAAGAAATAATATAATAATAGAAGAGACTTTACTCGTCCTTCTTTCCCTTAACCAACTTGGAGAGCTTCTTGAAAAACTTATTCGTCTTCTTCTTTGTCTTCTACGCTTGTTGTTGCATTTCCTTAATTCGTTCCAAGACCTCATTAATGGCCTCAAGAGGGGCGGAGGTTGTAGTTGTGGTTGAGGTACAACAGGGTACTGGTACCCATAACTTGGGTATCCAGTAGGTAGATAAGCAGGTGGGAAAGAAGATGAGTAAAGTGCATTATGCATGACCGCTTGCGATAGTGCCTGGTAATTTACTGGCGTAGATGGGTTAAAAGGATCATATCCAGATGTATCTGGATATGTAGGGATAGGGTTACTAAAACCTGATGGTGGTGGTTGAACCACAGGTGGTGGTGTCGGTTCCACCACAGGTGAACCATTAGAGGGTTCACCCATTTGTGGATCCTCATGAATGGTAGGGTAAGTTTTGGGCAATGGTGGCAGCGAATCTGACCGTTGACCCGCACATACCGACATACGTGCTCCACGTTTCCTCCTTGGTGGCTCAGGTTGTTCGACGGGTTCCATTTGGAAATCTTCTTATGTAGGAGGTGTTGGGGAGTAGTGGGAAGGAGTGTTAGCAAAAGTGAATTGGTTCCAATATTGGTCCCATTCATTAGGACCATGGTATGGGGATCCAGCGTAAGAGTTAGAATCGCTAGAGATTTCAATAGGATGTCCATACGATCCTAACGGTGGCATCTCCGGGTCGGAGTCCTCGTCCATAGGGTTGGGTTGATCTACTGATTTTGATTAGCTACGGTTATTGTGATATCCCGGGTTTTTCGGATAACTTAAACGTGACACATGTCGAATAATGTATATGCTAAGTATTAAACGCGCACGAGTTAAATGAATACGTGTTGTGTGTTGTGTGATTGTTTTAGTGATTGAATAATTAGAGTTGATATGTGCACGAACTGAACCGAACCGCGACACGTTCCAACCTTGGTTCATTGTGACTCTAGGAGTTCACAAAGTTTAAACCTTGAACCCAAGTCTTCGGCTAAAAGAAAACAACGATCAAACCTAGACTTAAAACTCTAACTATTCGGCCAAGACCAAACCCAAACCAAACCACTCTAATCCTTGGCCGCGATATCAAGCCCAAGACCGCAATCTACTTTGTTCAAAACCAAACCAAAATAGCCCAAACATGTTTCGGCCATAAGATCAAAGCAATCCAAGTATTACCGGCCACAATACTTATCCAAACCGTAACCCTTATCCCTTTGCGCCTATATCTACGAAACCCATGCATGCTTCCTTCTAAAACACAAACTCTAATAGCAAAAATCGCCTTCTCTTGCTCCATAAATCGCGAACAGCTGATCATTCATCTTCTTCAACCGTAAACAGCCCTTTTCTTGTTCCCTTGATCGATAGTTCGGTCCTGATACACTCCATCTCGATCACAAACAGCATAGCCTCATTCCTCGGTCGCGGATCAGCCTTGCCCTTTTCTTCTTCTCGGTCGCAGCAGCAGCAACAATCTTCATCTTTACCTTCATTCAGTCGCGAAATCTGTCCTGGTTCACCTCTAGTCGATCAACAAAACAGCCTACCTTATCATCATTCTCTCGGTCGAGGTTTGCTGGAACAGCCGGACACTCCTTGTCCGAGACCCGGCTTGTTTACCTAGTTATTCAAGGTTAGGTTTATCTCTGATTTCAAGATCATGTGCGGATATATATATGTTTGAATGACTAGTTGTTTCGGATGTTATATGCTAAAGTTGATTGTTGTTTATATGTATAATAGTTGCGGAACTTGTAAGTTGCGAGTATATTTGATTGATAAAAACTAGAGTTATTGAGTAGGGTTTGCATGGAATTGTTATAGGTATTGATCTAGGATTAGAAAACAGGTTCTTGATCGCCTAGGTTAATAATATGAACGGTTTATGAGATAGAATTGCTGAAACAGGTTGCTGAGTAATAGTTACAGCCGATTTCATCTGGCTGTAACTTGGTCGTTAGTTGTCGAAAAACGGATTTTCTGATGTCTAGAACGTAGAGATTTGAATAAGGAATCTAATGGCGCCGGATTCATAATTTTCTGAAGTCGTTTGATATTTTTAAAGGGCTAAATAAGTTCAGTAACTAAAACTGTGAAAATCCTGAAATTTTGTTAGTTGTTTGTCAAGCTAGATTTTAAAATCAGTAGGGAGTTGAGTCATGATTTTTGTACAGCAACTAGGTATAGAAATTTCCGGGCAACTCCAACTGGAATTTTGTTAATCGGACGATCAGTGATTTTTAAATAAATTCTTCCGTGGACTGCAGTCAGAAAGCGGTAAATCTGACTGCAGCTTAATGAATTAATATTTATGGTTAATTGGTAAAGATTTAGGACTTGGAAAAAATTATATAAATTTCTATGGTATAAATGTCACCTACTGTAAAAATATGGGAATTTTTGGAATGTTAGAACTATTTTATAAAAATCCTAGAAAACAGCTGAATAATTGAGTGTTAAGCAGAAAGTTGATAACTTGTGATTGTATGCATTAAAGTGTTGCATGGATTTGGAATATGTTCATGATAAGTTGTTTGATTTCTATGATCACGTGAGAATACTTGCATGCATGTTTGAGTGTTAGATATGTTGTTTGTGTGTATCACTTTGTGAGTAAATTGTGTGTGGAATTTGTATTGGTGTGATTTCACACTGACGTGTAATTAATTGGTTTGTTAGGACGCAACTAGCGGTCCCATCTCTTATAACATCTTTGCTACACTAACCGAGCAAATAAAGGTGAGTTCACGGCCCCTAACTTTATCCGGTTTTTAAACAACAGGGGAGAAACATGTATACACTCTCAAACTCAAACTCTTTACGAATTTAACGTCACATAACCATATGGTAACTAAGTTAATGTTAATGTAATGTTATGGGCACTAAGCAGCTTTATCACTTAAGTCCTCGACAATCTCCTCGGATCGTTAGTATTTGGGTTAAATAGCGGGGGAATTATAAGTAGTACTACTGGGCCCGACAAGCCCCATCCGAGCTAGTCGCGCTAGCCGACCTGGTATGGTCAACGGGTGAATAATTGGCCTAACACCGCCATGGTCATGTGATAGGCCTGGCAAAACGGAGGCACAACAGTCAGCTTCGATCGCGAACACTTAGTGACATGACTTTAGGCTAGCTACCTATATATATTAACATTGAACTTAATTACGGATCAACTTAATATTCCGGGTTTGGAATATTGGAAACATCAACTTATTATCCCGGGTTGGGGATAATGGAAATAACAACTTAATATTCCGGGATGGGAATATTGGAAGCAACAACTTATTATTCCGGGATTGGAAGAATGGAACTGATATGTTATCCCAGGTTGGGGATAACGGAGTAACAAACTATAACCGAACAAACGAATTTATGAAAACCTGTGAACTCACTCATCTTTAATGTTGACACTTGTTTCTTTACATGTTTCTCAGGACGCTAGGAGCTCTAGGTGCACGCACATGCATTGAACAAGACATCATTATCGAGTCATATTTATTAATATTGTTTTGGGATTTTTCATTTGTTTTGGCGTTTGTGTTGGCGCCCGCATCACTACTTATTTATGCTTCCGCTCAAACTTAAAACTAATGCTCTGCTAAATATTGGTAATTGATATAAAATCTAAAATGAACGATTTTGGAAAACGTATTATCAAATCATGTAGAGTCGTTCGACGTACTAGTGTTTCAGATTCTGGTTTGTTCACACGCCTCGCGGTAAAACTCCGCAAGTGAAAATTGAGGGTGTGACAGTTATGTTGAAGTAGTGGTTAGGGTAAAACTCATCATGATATGAATGATGAGAGTGATGAGAATGGTGTGATTGGTGAGAATGGTATGAGTTTTGTGTACGAGTAGGTGAATGTCTTGCTAGTGGCCAGGAATCCCCCGAATCCACATAAAGATTTGAGTGATGGGGTTGTGAAGGGATATGTCCAGTTGGTTCTCCCCTCATAGGTCTTTTACCTCTTCCTCGTACTCTTGGCAGCATTTTCCTGTTAAAACAATAATAATAAATTAATAATGAGATCGGTAATCCTAGGTCAAAGCCTAGACTCGGAAGTCTAAGGAATGTGCTATTGTGTAAGTTTGAGATTAAACACAAGAAGGCTAGTGTTTAATTCTCGCAAACGTTGGCTCTGGTACCAACCTGTCACACCCCAAAAATTTACAACCAAACACCGGTGGGCTGGGTGGGGAATATCGTGATGTAAGTTGATATGATCATAGTCAATTAAACACAACACAGCAGCAGTCTTGGAGTTTAAATTACTATTACAAACCAACTGTTCAAAGTACAAAAATAATATACAGATGGCTTGTAATGGAAGATCCACAGGCGGATCATAAAATACACAAAAAAATGTGTAACAGACTTTGGGCAGATCTAAGACTTTGCAAGATCCTCGTATATCACTACCGAGCAGCTTCTAGCCTATTTCGTATTGTACATGCATCTTAGTCTTTTGAAAATACGTTAGCTTTCGCTGGTACATACACCCGACTGACTCATTTTGAAATCATTTTAAAAATGGGTTTAAGTGCACATGGCATGAAAAATCTTTTATAACTTGGGAAAGTCAGCCTTGTAACCTTGTTAACAGCTTTACATGTTTGTCCATACATATGGGGCCCAGTACAGAGACCGAGACATGATTAACGTACACACCACTCATGAACCCACGAAGGAGTTATCCCTAACTAATGGGTAAAAATAATTTCGCATGAGCATCTGTCGGGTGTATGCCTACACCCCACGCTTTGGTCGTGGCCATTAACTAATGTAATGAGCAGAGGATATCCAGAACACGATCGTTAACCCCCAATGTTTAAGTTATGAAACAAAACTGATTAAAAAGGAATATGAGGATTTACTAGCCACAGTCCGGCATTCTATTGATCCCATTTCCGACCAAGCGGTAATAATTTACCGTAACCAAGCCCGTATAGGGAAAATAAGTCAAGAGTATTTACCTGAGTTAGTCTTGATTAAAAAAGCAAGATTTAATATCTTAGTTGTATCCAAAATGAAAATAAGTGCAGATAGCATTTACTGGAAGGCTCTAGTCTGGATTATGGCATAAACTAATCAATTAAAATGCTAATGGTCTTAATTTAAGTCATAGACTTAGACCGACTAGGTACAGGATCAAAAAGATATAACACGCTAGATTAAGCGATGTTCGGATAGAATGCAGTTTAAACCCAACAAGTACTATGATTTTTATAATATGGGTAAACCATAAGCAATCTGGATTTTGAGACTAAAATGATAAGGTTAAACCTGTTTTGGTTAGTTTCCGTAAACTAGTTACATATACTTAACCAGTGCGCATATAAGCGATATCGAGTAACCGGATAAGTCATGGACAAGTTCTATGTGCCATCATACTTTAAATAAGTCGTAATATCAGTAGGATATCAACTTACATGCTCGTTAAGGTTTTAAAATGAAACTATGCCTCATAAGGGCGTTTTGGTAATTATATACCGTATAAAGGTAACTTGAATATATTTTGATCTTATGATCATAAGTATTCTATAAAAATAATTTAATTATGATTTAATATTAGTA
This sequence comes from Scalesia atractyloides, assembly GCA_947069175.1. Classification (NCBI taxonomy): domain Eukaryota; kingdom Viridiplantae; phylum Streptophyta; class Magnoliopsida; order Asterales; family Asteraceae; genus Scalesia; species Scalesia atractyloides. The sequence goes on along the minus strand of CAMTDV010000013.1, from coordinate 50,882,843 downwards.
AGTATTGATCAGAAGTGTAATTTATCATTTATAACCAAACTATGCATCGAAGGGGCATTTTGGTCATTTTACAAATAGTTTCATAATTTATTTGGGATTCTAAGGTTATATTAATGTAGCTACTGTAAAAATTTTTGAATAAGTTTTAGAATCAGTAGGTAACAAGTCTTGGTTGATAAATATGGTTTAAAACCATACTATGTGCCGAAACGGCGTTCATGTCGAAAAATGACGATTTGAGCGAAGTTTATGAAATCTGATGCTAAGACCAGGTTTATATGTTTTAGATATGTTATTTAATATAACACATCAGTGGATAAAAATTTTTGGTATAAAACGTATGATTAAAATCGTTTTATGTACCATAAGGGCTTTATTGTCAATTGTCGGCATAATGCAAGGACTTGTATGTAAGCTCGGTATATAAGCTGATTTAACATCCCAAATAATCTTAATTATAATATTACATCAGTAGAAATTGCATTTTCAAGTTCGTTATCGATTAAACCTTATTTTATGTAAAAAGGGCATTTTGGTCAAAAATAGGCATAATAACGGAACTTGTGCATAAATCAGATTCTGATTATGATCATGTAATATAACCTCAGGGGTTATGCTATGTTATATTAAAATCATAATGCAACCTTAGATCAGTAGCTAACATATCTAAATCGGGTCAGAATCGAAAGTCAAAGTAGAAGTCAAACTTTGCAACTTTCGGTTGCGAGCACCCTAGAACTGAAAATTCACGAGCCGAACATGTTCTCACATAATCTAATAATTATTACCAACTTGTTTAAGTGTCAAAACATGTTTCATAACCTATATAAACTTAGATTATAATATTTTCAAAATCTGGCCTATTTGACTTTTTAATATTAAAACTTTGACCCGTCAATTGGTCTAGCAAACGTGATCTTTAGGAGGTGCCCTTAATAGGGATTAACACCTACCTTATTACGATCACATAGTCATGTTCATTACAAACAATGGCTGGACCATAATGGTCTTAACTGAAAGTCAAACGTTTTCCGTAAACGCTTGACTTTTGTCTATAAAAAGCTTATAAACGAAAATGCAAGTTAAAGGAACACTTACAAGTGATTCCTAGGATGAAATAGAACTAAGTTGGATGCCCTTTCAGTTATGAACTTCCAGAGGAGGGAGATAGAATGATTTATGATGAGTAGTTGAACCAACGCACCTATTTATAGTTGGGGAGCTTGAAGGAGGTGATGCCAGGTGTTAGCAAGTGTTAGAGGGTGTCTACAAGTGTCCTAAAACATGGCATAGCAGTTTGGAAGTCCATGGTTTCGAATCAAATGGTTTTTGGCAACATGTGTGGAGGCCAAGCAAAAATTCTACAGACACAGGCTTCTTGCGGCACTGTGAGTGACCAGGCCCATGTCTCTCGCGGCCCGCGAGCGCCTCATGGGAACTTTCAAACTTTGTCACATTTAGCCCCTCAACTTATAAAACTTCTAAAACACCTTTATAAGCATAATCAGCCCTCCGTAGCCAATATTTGGGTACCCGAGAGTATGCCTGGACATTGTTAAACACTTGGTTCGTTAAAAGGTCACTCAGAGGTATAAATTAACATGTTGACACTTTTAACCCCTTCATTGTCCAACTTTTACATATTTACATAATTAGTCCCACTCGTCCAACCAGTGGCTCATATGAGAGTTAGGACTTCGTAAAGGGTCACTCAGAGGCTTAGTGTAAGCATGTTGACACTAAAGGGTCACTTAACGGCTATGTTTAAGCATGTTGACACTAATGGTCACTCAGAGGCTCAGAGTATGCATGTTGACACTAATGGTCGTTTAGAGGCTCAGTTTAAGCATGTTGACACTAATGGTCACTCAGAGGCTCAGTTTAAGCACGGTGACACTAGTGGTCACTCAATGGCTTGGTTTATGCATGTTGACACCAAAGGGTCACTCAGAGGCTTAGTTTGAGCATGTTGACACCTTTAGTCCTTATTAGTACTTATTAGACTTATATAAAAGTAATGATACGTGTCACTATATTATTGGACACGATTTTTACTTACACAGAAACTGTTTCTGTTTAACAAATCATATGTTGATTTGTTAGTCTAGTTAAAGAGACCTTTTGGTGGTCTATTAAAGATACCCTTTGGTGGTATAGTCAACGCGGTTTGAATGTGTTCACTAAAGAACGATCAAAAGTTTTCACAATTAAAAACATGGACGATTTGTTTATGACATGGACAATTGGTTTATGACACGGACGAATGGTTTATAACACGGACAAATGGTTTTGAACAATGTCATGCAATGATTTTCACTTAAAGATATAAACCATATGAAGTTTTCTTTTGAATCAATCTATTACAATGTTTTTACAAAAGAAACGTTTTGGTCAAGATTCATGCCTATAAGGTTTTCACAACTCTAACCAACTTGTTTTAGTTGGTTAATTGCATTGCAATATCAAACACTTTTGATACAAGGTTTTCACTTAACAACTCTTGTAGTCGGACGAGGTGTTGCAATATGTATACAAAGCCACGAATTTGACACACTCATAAAACCTATGTACTCACCGGCATTTTTATGCTGACTCTCTTTTCACATATGTTTCAGGAGTCAATGCTTGATAATATGATGCATGCTTCACGCCAGAATGGACGCGGGCCTTAGTGACTTAAAACATGAAAGACAATTTATTTATGTGTTGTTTCTGTTTATCCCAAGACAATTGAAAATTTTAACTTAATAAAACAAAATTTTAAATTGCATGAGTTGTGAAACAATAGTTCTGTTGACTCCCTGACGTTTCCACCATGGTTCGTTGTTTTACGCGGTCGGGGTGTTACAGTTTACAACTCACTTCAATGACAAAGAATTCTTAATTCTGAAGCCAGGATTTAAAATTCCTAAGGAGTGGATTCTCATGCGCGCTCCTCGAGAAAATGATCTTTATGACTTAGACGTGAATGTCGCATCCACTACATCGAAGACGGCACAATGTTTTGTCACGAAAGCCAATTAAAAAGAATCAATCTTATGGCATCGAAAGATGGGGCATATCCATTTGAGAAAAATGAACTATCTGGTACACAACAATCTAGTGGAGGGTGTTAATCTCAAAAATTTCATCTGAATGACGATTGTCTTAGCTGCAAAAAGGGGAAGCAGCACAAGAAATCACACCCGTGAAAACTTCTGAATTCTATCAAATTACCACAAGAGAGGCTTTATGTGGATCTTTTCAGGCCAGACAACGTCAAAAGCGTATCTGCTGATCTACACTGCCTCGTTGTGACATACGAGTATTCGAGATTCTCGTGGGTTATCTTCCAGGAGAGTAAAGATGAGACATTTGATAATCTTATGATTCTCTTCAGAAAGTTTGAGAACTTGTACCATCTTCAAATCAGACGAATACGAAGTGCTAATGGTACTGAGTTAAAAAATAATCGAATGCTCGAATTCTGTAATGATAGAGGGATTCTTCACGAATTCAGCACCCCCTATACTCTGCAACAAAATGGGATAGCTGAACGTAAGAATCGAACTCTCATTGAAACTACACACACGATGCTCGCTGATTCAAAGTTACCTGTTAGTTTTTGGAGCGAAGCCGTTGCCTCTGCATGTTACACGTTGAACAGGATTTTAATCATCAAGGCATATAAGAAGACATGTTTCGAACTGCTTAATCAACGAAATCCGAACTTAGAATTTTTGGAACCATTTGGATCTCCATGTACGGTCATTGACCCGGATGGTAAATTTGGTGCCAGATCTTTGGAGGGATTTTAAAACTAAACCCATTGAAATTCGACATCACTTTATCTGTGATTGTGTAAGTTTGAGATTAAACACAAGAAGGCTAGTGTTTAATTCTCTCAAACGTTGGCTCTGATACCAACCTGTCACACCCTGAAAATTTACAACCAAACACCAGTGGGCCCGGGTGGGGAATATCGTGACGTAAGTTGATATGATCATAGTCAATTAAACACAGCACATCGGAAGTCTTGGAGTTTAAATTACTATTACAAACCAAGTGTTCAAAGTACAAAAATAATATACAGACGACTTGTAATGGAAGATCCACAGGCGGATCATAAAATATACAAAAATGTGTAACAGACTTTGGGCGGATCTAAGGATTTGCAAGATCCTCTTATATCACTACCGAGCAGCTTCCAGCCTATTTCGTATTGTATCTGCATCTTAGTCTTTTGAAAATACGTCAGCTTTCGCTGGTAAATACACCGGACTGACTCGTTTTGAAATCATTTTAAAAATGGGTTTAAGTGCACATGGCATGAAAAATCTTTTATGACTTGGGAAAGTCAGCCTTGTAACCTTGTTAACAGCTTTACATGTTTGTCCATACATATGGGGCCAGTACAGAGACCGAGACATGATTAACGTACACACCACTTATGAACCCACGAAGGAGTTATCCCCAACTAGTGGGTAAAAATAATTTAGAATGAGCATCTGTTGGGTGTATGCCTACACCCCGCGCTTTGGTCGTGGCCATTAACTATGTAATGAGCCGAGGATATCCAGGACACGGTCCTTAACCTCCAATATTTAAGTTATCAAAAAACTGATTAAAACGGAATATGCGGATTTACTAGCCACAGTCTGGCATTCGATTGATCCCATTTCCGACCAAGCGGTAATAATTTACCGTAACCCAAGCCCGTATAGGGAAAATAAGTTAAGAGTATTTACCTGAGTTAGTCTTGATTAAAAATGCAAGATATCTCAGCCATATCCAAAATGAAACAAGTGCAGATAGCATTTACCGGAAGGCTCTATTCTGGATTATGGCATAAGCTAACCAATTAAAATGCTAACGGTCTTAATTTAAGTCATAGACTAAGACCGACTAGCGTACAAGATCAAAACGGCATAATACGCTAGATTAAGCGATGACCGGATAGAATGTAGTTTAAACCCAACAAGTACAATGACTTGTATAATATGGGTAAACCATAAGCATTCTGTATTTTGAGACTAAAATGATAAGGTTAAACCTGTTTTAGTTAGTTTCTGTAAACTAGTTACATATACTTAACCGTGCGCATATAAGCGATATCGGATAACCGATAAGTCATGGACAAGTTCTATGTGCCATCATACTTTAAATAAGTCGTAATATCAGTAGGATATCAACTTACATGCTCGTTAAGGTTTGAAAATGAAACTATCCCTCATAAGGGCGTTTTGGTAATGGTTGGTATAAAAAGTATGATTAAAATTGTTTTATGCACCATAAGGGCTTTATCGTTAATTGTCAACATAATGCAATGACTTGTATCTAAGCATAGTATATAAGATGATTTAGCATCCCAAATAATCTTACTTGTCATATTACATCAGTAGGGATTTCATTTTCAAGTTCGTTATCGATTAAAACTATTTTTTGTAAAAAGGGCATTTTAGTCAAAAATAGGCATAATAACAGAACTTGTGCATAAACTCAGATTCTGATTATGATCATGTAATATAACCTCATGGGGTTATGCTACGTTATATTACGATCATAATTCAACCTTAGATCAGAAGCTAACTAATCTAAATCGGGTCAGAATCGAAAGTCAAAGCAGAAGACAAACTTTGCGACTTTCGGTTGCGAACCGACCTGGAACAGAAAATGACGAGCCGAACATGTTCTCACATGTTCTAATAATTATTACCAACTTTAAGTGTCAAAACATGTTTCATAACATACATAAACTTAGATTATAATATTTTCAAAATCTGGCCTGTTTGACTTTTTAATATTAAAACTTTGACCCGTCAATTGGTCTAGCAAAAGTGATCTTTAGGAGGTGCCCTTAATAGGGATTAACACCTACCTTATTACGATAATTTAGTCATGTTCGTTACAAACAATGGCTGGACCATAATGGTCTTAACCGAAAGTCAAAGCGTTTTCCGTAAATGCTTAACATTTGGCTATAAAAAGCCTATAAACGAAAATGCAAGAGAAAGGAACACTTACAAGTGATTCCTAGGATGAAATAGAACTAAGTTGGATGCTCTTTTCAGTTAGGAACTTCCAGAGGAGGGAGATAGAATGATTTATGAGAAAGGTGCAGGTTCAAGTGATGAACCAAAGCACCTATTTATAGTTGGGGAGCTTGAAGGAGGTGATGCCAGGTGTTAGCAAGTGTTAGAGGGTGCCTACAAGTGTCCTAAAATGTGGCATAGCAGTTTGGAAGTCCATGGTTTCGAATCAAATGGTTTTTGGCAACATGTGTGGAGGCCAAGCAAAAATTCTACAGACACAGCCTCTTGCGGCACGTGAGTGACAAGGCCCATGTCTCTTGCGGCCCGCGAGCGGCTCATGGGAACTTTCAAACTTTGTCGCATTTAGCCCCTCAACTTATAAAACTTCTAAAACACCTTTATAAGCATAATTAGCCCCCCGTAGCCAATATTTGGGGTACCCGGGAGTACGCCCGGACATTGTTAAGATCTTAGTTTGTTAAAAGGTCACTGAGATGTATAAATTAACATGTTGACGCTTTTAACACCTCCATTGTCCAACTTTTACATATTTACATAATTAATCCCTCTCGTCCAACCAGTGGCTCATATGAGAGTTAGGACTTCGAAAAGGGTCACTCGAAGGCTCAGTGTAAGCTTCTTGACACTAAATGGTCACTTAGAGGCTATGTTTAAGCATGTTGACACTAATGGTCACTCAGAGGCTCAGTGTATACATGTTGACACTAATGGTCACTTAGAGGCTCAGTTTAAGCATGTTGACACTGATAGTCACTCAGAGGCTCAGTTTAAGTATGATGACACTAATGGTCATTTAGAATCTCAGTTAAGCATGTTGACACTAATGGTCACTCAGAGGCTCAGGTTAAGCATGATGAGACTAATGGTCACTTAGAGGCTTGGTTTATGCATGTTGACACGAGAGGGTCACTCAGAGGCTTAGGTTAAGCATGTTGACAACTTTAGTCCTTATTAGACTTATTATAAAAGTAATGATGCGTATCACTATATTATTGGACACGATATTTACGAGGTGTTACAAAATATCTTTTGAGAATTGATGGTATGAAAATTCTAACATCAGATGGGGAATTAGAGGTTGATACGGATCGGATGACGAGTTTTCGTGATCCTCATCGGGTTGTCACATTTCATATAGTTTTTAAAATTTCTTTCTTTAAAAGCAAAAATTCAAAAAAAAATATGTTTTTGGTTTTATGGGGAGAAATATTGTAGAAAATACAAAAACATTAAAAAAATGCAAAAATATACAAAAACATGAAAAAGACAAAAAGAGTTTTCGTGTGAATAGAGGAAATGATAGTCCATCAGTGGGCTATCACAGTATGCTAAAATTTTGAAGTGTTAAAAATTTTAAACAGGTCTCACTGATGATGTGCCAGTAGGCTTCGTACATTCAATAGATTGTTTCTGAGATATAAACATGAAGAAAAACTTCTTAGTTAGTAGGTTAACATCTCTCGGATATATGGTCTTAGTACACCGAAATTTCGTTTGAGAGGTTGCCGGATTCTGAGATTCTAGATCTTTATAAATAATTGATATCTGGGGTATTATACAAGTTCTTATGATTTTGCGTCGGCAATAGACCATAACTTGTATAATACTTTTACTTTAAAAACCCGAAACTGTAGCAAATTTTAAGTATCGAAAGATCCAACAATTGCAGTAAAATATTCCAAATTGGAACACTACTTTTAAAGTCGAGCCTTCATCTCTTTGTTTGTACGGTTGTACTAACCTGAGCTCTCAAGGTCCCGCATTGCCCAGAAACTTATATCAATTAGATATATTCACCTCTAAGATGAAATCTAAGGAATCTTGATATGGGAGTATATTCTGAGGTGGATAACACTGTTAAGTCAAGTCCCTAAAATTACCTAACGTATCTCGAAACAATTGAGAAATGTGTAGAGGTTTAAGTGGACATGTATAAAGACAATCTAAGTGGTTCTATTTTAAAGTCTTATAAAGGTCAATAGTACTAGTGATATGTCTCATATCTAATATGATCCTCTAATACAAACTCAACTAAAATATGTCTTTAAATATATTTGTACATAGTTCTGTCAGTATAGTTCATGATTAGTTTCGACTGCGATGATGAAAAGCTGATTTTTCAAAATCTAGAGCAGCTAAACAAAAATCAGAAATTTGAAATTGTCCGAAAATGATTAAAGTTCATTAAGTTGAGACTGTCCGGAAATGATTGAAGTTCATTAAGTTCAGACTTAAATTTGAGCCAAAACATAAGTTTGTTCTTAATAAGATCAATCAAGGTCGTTAATTTGGACTTGATAGATAAATCAGACAATCAAGGTCATTAATTTGGACTTGATAAATCAGATAAGTCAATCTTTTTCACCACTTGTGGTCCAACAATCTTACAAGTTTTCTTAGTGAAGAATGACCATAGCCTTTGTCACTCATTTGAGACGCACTAGGAAGATTAAATTTAAGACTGTCAATAAGATTGACATTTTCAAACTTGAGTTTCCCTGCTTGAACTATCCATGTCCCTGACCCTAACATCTTCTCTTTTGAATTGTTACCAAAGGATATATCACCCCCTCCATGAGCTAGAAAATCTTTGAGAAGGGCTCTACATCCTGTCATGTGCGTGAGCCTCCACTATCTACATACTATAAACTATCAAGGAAAGTTGAAGCTCCCTGCACATTAGTAACGGATTAGTCTAGGTGAGTCTCCAAAGCCAAAATGGCTTTGGATGGGGTCACAACATTTCAGCCTCAAGTCCAGAAGAATTGTTTGAGTTTTGAATAGATTTCTGAAACATCTGTTGTGAACCATTTCCTGTCAAATGATTATAACTATGAGGATGCTTGCTTGCCCTTGGTTTTGAAGGTCTTTTGTAGATCTCATAACCATGTGTCACACTCTTATAAACTAGTTGGCCATATCCTTTTGGAAATTTGTTTGCTGGTGGTGCATCTGTTACCTGAACCTCTCTATGAACAGAGGTTACCCTGTGAACTCTCAAGTGTTTTTGTTTTATACTCATTTCTTTTGACATCGAAATTTTTGAGATAAACACACTCTTGCGTTTTATGATTTTCTTGCCACAGATAATACAGTGAGGTGCATCAACTATCACACTTGTCTTGTTTATGTCATATGCTTTTAAAAGAAAACAGTTTTTGGTAACATGATTTTTCTTTTCATAAAAGTCACGAAACAAGTTTGATATTTTTTCTTCCCTTTTCACCCTTTCTGTCAACAGATGATGTAACATCTGTTGGAAGGTTTTTCAAGGGAATGATCTTGACTTTAGGTGCTTTTACACCCTCAATGGTTAAGAAATCCATTGGCTTGGAGTTTTCAAGAATATCACACTCATCTTACAAGGTAGGTTTGAATTGATATTTTTTAATTTCCTCAAAAGTTGAGAATCCTTCTAGTCTTTCTAAAACAATTTTCTTACCATTTGGTTCAGTAACCTTAATTTATTGACTAGCCAAGTTTGTTGGAATTATTTCAACCAAACCACAATCATTTACAGCAGCGTTTTGAGAAACTTGGTCATTTTGTTGAAATCCTATACCAAATTTTACATTGCTTTTGATATGTGATTCTAACATCAACTCATAACCTTTGAAGGATTCTACGCATTTCTCACATGTGATTTAGGTAGATTCAAGCTCCTTTTTACAACTTTGATATTTTTCTATCAATGTTTGGAGTTGATCCTTGTTATGCTTGATTCATGTTTGAGACTACTAATTTCACTTTCTTTTTCAAACAGTTTTGATTTTAACTCTTTAACAAGTTTTTCAAACTGAATTTCATCATCTAAAAATCATGTTTCTTAGGTTTTCATTCACCTCTTTAATGTTAGCAAATGCAATAATACATTTGTCTGAACATAGGTCTTTAAGGATTTGAGGTGATACCTTAGCAGCAGCCATCATGGCATAATCACATTCTCCTTCACAAACATTGGAATCCCATGGGTCTGACAGAGGATCTGTTTCTTCACCAACCTTTTCTTCACAAACTTGTTCTTCACCAAACTTTTCTTTTAAAACATCTATTGCAACATTTTCACAAACCTCATCAATATAGGACACCACTTTCTCAGACTCAACCTCTTCCAAAATAGTGTCTAGTGTCATAAAACAAAAATCATCAGTTTTCTTTTTAGAATTGGAAACTAGGGCAAAATTTTCATCAGTAGTTCCTCAGGTAAGCTACTCCAATCAACTAAGCCTTGTGTAAATAAGCTCTATTGACTGTTCTTTGTAGGAACAGAGGTATGTGTAGCTTGTGGTGCAGGTTGCACTTGAACCTGGGGAACTAGGGCTTGAATATATTGTATCTAAGGAACGGTGGTTTGGACATATTGTACTGGAACAGTGCTTACAGGGTGTGCAAAGTGAGCAGTGCTTTGCATATGTGGAGTAGGGGTATATTGGGAATAATGAACAGTGTTTTGAGGTCTAGGACTTGGATGTGTCACAATAGGTCTAACTGTTTGGCTCCTATACTTTCTAGCAAAATGACCTAGCCAATTACACTTGTACCAATTGATTTTAGATTTATCCAACCCAACTTTTAACCCCCCCCCCCACTATGCAACCCTAAGAATTTTCTGCTAGTTCTCTTGTAAAAATTTGCTAGTTCCGACACTTAGCAATGCAAGTTGGTGCAAGATGTCCATTTCTTCCAAATCAATAGGGTCAAAATGTTGAAAATCATTTAACTTAAAAGATAAGTTGTTAGAAACTTGGTTTTCCCCATTTGCTATAAAAGCATAATTGGGTGAGAAAGAATCAGAGTTAAAACTTCCACTAGATGTTATGTTAATTAAATAATCATAAAAATGATCATAACTCTGATCCTTACTACGACCAGAGGTTTTTTCTTGACCAAAAAATGTTGTACTACCAAAAGCATAGTCATCAACAACTTTTCCTGACTCTTGAAGCTTCTTTTTCTAGTTAAGCTCTCTTTCATAAGTCAAGAGCCTACCATGAAGCTGAGTCAAACTCATTTCTTTGAAACAGACGGAGTTTCTGGTTACAAAAGCAATAATGTCCCATTTATCTAGTAATGATCTAAGAAATCGGCTATTCAAGGTTGAATTAGGATAATTAACGTTTACTAGTTTTAATTCACTTGTTAGACAACTAAACCTTTCGAACTATTGAGTTAATTATTCTCCTTTAACATTACATTATGTTTCATACTGTTGGTTTAAAACTTCACGGTTGTTTTCAATAACCTCCTCTGTCCCACCGAATTGCTCCTTTAAAGCATCTCACAACTCCTTTGCATTGTTGTAATGCAACAGGCCAGCATAGATATCATTTGGCAAAGTCGTAGCTATGATACTAAATGCCTATGCATCTAGCTTGATTTTCTGAAAATCTTGCTCGGAGTAGTTTTCAAGATTTAGGGACTTGAACTTTTGGAACTTCAGCACTCGGTACCATCGGAACATGTGGTCCGAAGATAACTGATTTCCAGCAACCTGTGTTCTGTTTTGCAAGTATGTGACCCATCCGACGTTGCAAGTTATTATACTCCGATCTGACAAGTATCGGAGGTTTATACATGGTGCCATTGTTGTGTGGATCTTGTGGATTTTGAGACATTTTTTATTGTTTACAAACAGATATTTGTTTAAATATACTTTGAACGTAAATAAACTTTTTCTCTGTTTTCAATACAATGAACAAACGAATTAGTAGTGAGAGCTGATCTGTTTATATCAAATTGATTGTAAGATTGAATTTGATTGACCAGGCTCTGATACCAATTGTTAGGATTTGAGTTTAATTGTTGTGAAAGTTTAAAGATGGAAATCAATGGAAGATGATAAATGCAGTGGAAATGTAGGGGGAATGTAAACTTGTAAATTACAACAATGAAGAGAATGTTTTCATCAACATGCTTTTATGAATTTAATTTACGTATGCATGAAAGATATACAAACCCCCCCTCACCTGATCACTCTGATTTGTTCATACAAGAAATGCCAAGAAGAAGTGATGGTAGAACAGCACATGCATTGTTCTATTTATAGTACAAAGCAAACCACGTAGAAATTGAAGCTAACATCACCTTGACAGTGACATCTAATGACCTACAAACTCTAACATCTGCTAGGCTAAAACACCATTACATTAATAATATATAAACTCTGTTGATCCAACATCTGTTGAAGGAAACTCTGATGAATTTTAACCTCTGTTGGTCTACCAGACCTTTGCTTCAACAGTCCTTATCTTCAATAGCAGAGTTTCTCTTTAGCAGACTTTGCACTTTGAGCAGAGCTTATCTTCAACAGTTCTTGTATAACATAATTTAGCGTCACAGACCTTTAAGTAGCAGATGTTGATGCTATTGTCATTGGGAGGAGTTAAATCTTCAAAGCAATGTGATTGTTGATTGTTTTATAAATTATTTTGGTTTTCCAATCATATATTCTTTTGTGGGGTCCATTAAATCCAACAAAGGAAAAAATAAAAATAAAAACAAAAAAAATCTTGTTTAAAAGTGGTTTTCTCCAAATTTTCTGATATTATAAAATTTCTAATTCCCTGTTTCCTATACACGTAAACACACATACATATATATAGGTGTATTTATATAGGTGTGTGTGAGTGAGAGAGAGATTGTGAGTACAAATCAAGAAGCCATTTTAGTGGCTACCAAATTTTTGAAGTCTTAGATTTAGTGTTGAAATGCACGGAATGGTGTTCCCATTCAGGGTAGGTAAGGTTAAAGTAAGATGTATGTACATATGCATCTAGTAATGACCAAGCAACCATATTTTTGAAGAAAACATTATGAGGGGTGGATATTTTAAGGTGTGGCTTTTTAATGTTTAACGTTGTTCTCACATCTCAAATTTTGCAGTACAAGATGATCTAAAAACCATTGAAACATGTCTTTCAAAAAAATAGAGTGTTGTAAAGAAAGTTCTAGGGTCGTTTATTGAAATTTAATGAAATATCAATAACTAGTAGTAGCCACATTCCTTGGTCTTTAGTATCAATGTAAAAACTAATGGGTATTTAATTTGTAAGTTAAGTTTGGACATATTTCTTGTGTATGAGGGTAGTTTAGTCTTGTTATACATTTATTTAGTAGATATTTTAACAAATAAAAGTAATGATTTTCAACAAATCTATATATATATATATTAATATATAAAAACTCTCTCTCTTCGTCGAGTTTTTTGCTATGGTGATTCAAGCATTCCAACAACCACTGTCCTTCGACTAATCTATCTCACCATGCGATTTTTTTTCTATAACATGATATTTTTTTCATTTTTACATATTCTATTTTTTCACCTTTCAACATGCTATTTTTTTCATCTTTCAACATACGACTTTTTCATCTTTACAACATGCGAGTTTTTAGTTACGAAGTTTATAACGTGCGAACTCAAAATCTTGTATGTTCGTACGATAAGGCATTTGTACCTTAATCTTTCAATATATAATATATATATATTATATAGGTTTATTATTAAATCCATTAGAAGCTTGAAAACCAAGAAAATTACTACCAACCAATTAATTTTTTTTCATTCCCTTTATTATAAGGTTCATATTGTAGAAACAAGACTAAAAAATATATGTAAATTAGTGATATATGTAGCTTACGAAGGTACACATATGAGGTATATGTAGTTCACAAGCTGCATTATGTCCGTTTTAATTTCCACGAATAATAGTAAAATATAAAACAAGGAAGAAATAAAAATAAATATAAATAAATCTTGTTTAAAAGTGGTTTTCTTCAAATTTTCTAATATTTGTAATTTTTCTGATTCCCCATTTCCTATATATATATATATAGAGAGAGAGAGAGAGAGAACGACAGGTGTATTTATATAGGTGCATGTGTATGTGAGACTGTGAGTACAAATCAAGAAGCCATTTAGGGTTGAAATGCAGGGAATAGGGTTCCCGTTCGGGGTTAGTCACTAGAAAGGCATCTAGTAATGACAAAGCAACCATATTTTTGAAGAAAAAAATATGAGGGGGTTAACATTTTAAGGTGTGGCTTTTTCATGTTAAACGTTGTTCTCACATCTGAAATTTTGCAGTACAAGATGATCCATAAACTATTGAAACTTGTCTTTTAAAAAAGTAGAGAGTTGCCAAGAAAGTTTTGGGTCAGTTATTAAAATTTAAGGAAATATCAATAACTCTTTGTATTGAAATTTAATGAAACTAGGTTTATCACCGTCGCCGCGTTGCGACGAACTTCTTTTGTTATCTAGTTTGTGTTTACGTGTGTTTTTGAAATCACGATGAGTGCGTTGCATACGGAACCGTTGACAAGAATAAAAAAGTGTAGGAAAAAACACTAAAAGATAACCGAAAGAAAATTAAAAAGAAAAGTTGTGTGGTAATGATGTTGTTCGCATGAAACCCGTAGTCAGAGATGAGCAAATTGTACCAGGTACCGGTACCCAATTTCCAGAACAGAAAGATCTTAAGTACCAATTCGGTACCGAATTTTGGCATACCTGGTACTGGTTTGCTACCGGTTTTTACCTTCATATACCGGTACCGTAACCGGTATTTTCGGTACCAGTACCGATTCATTATCAGTTGGCACCGAGCCCATCCCTACCCCTAAAACTAAAAAAAGAAATCATTAAAATTTAAGAAAATCAAAAAAAAAAGTTGTACGATACCGTTGTTCGTACGGTACCCGTGATCAGGGATGAGCAAATGGTATCGGGTAGCAGTACCGAATTTCTCAAACTAAAAGAATTACAATATCAATTCGGTACCGACTTTTAAATTTTCTATATCAAGTTGGTGGCGGTTTTTAACTTCATATACCAATACCGAACACGAGCATACCGAAAAAAAGAAAAAAGAAATTGCAACGTGACAGCCAATGAATAGTGCAATAAACCAAGCACTATTCATTAGCTTGGTTTATTAATATGTAGAGAATATAACCAAGCATGATACCG
Source organism: Scalesia atractyloides (assembly GCA_947069175.1). Classification (NCBI taxonomy): domain Eukaryota; kingdom Viridiplantae; phylum Streptophyta; class Magnoliopsida; order Asterales; family Asteraceae; genus Scalesia; species Scalesia atractyloides. Next base: position 50,867,843 of record CAMTDV010000013.1, on the reverse strand, counting down.
TTGTTCGTACGGTACCCGTGATCAGCGATGAGCAAATGGTAACGGGTAATAGTACCGAATTTCTCAAACTAAAAGAATTACAATATCAATTCGATAACGACTTTTGACATTTTCTATACCAAGTTGGTGTCGGTTTTTAACTTCATATACCAATACCGAACACGAGCATACGGGAAAAAAAAAGAAAAAAGAAATTGCAACGTGACAACCAATGAATAGTGCAATAAACCAAGCACTATTCATTAGCTTGGTTTATTAATATATAGAGAATATAACCGAACAGCCTCGTACAGGAAAAAAAAGAATAAAAATAGAAGTTGCCATCTGACAGACAATAAAAAGTGCAATAAACCAAGCACTATTCATTAGCTTGGTTTATTAACATATATGGATAATAATCTCAATAACTCTTATTAGCCACACTTCTTGGTCTTTAGTATCAATGTAAAAACTAATGGTATGTAATTTGTGAGTTAAGTTTGAGTATGTGTGTTGTATATGAGGGTAGTTTAGTCTTGTTATACATTTCTTTAATAAATATTTTAGCAATAAAAGTAATGATTTTTAACAAAAAAAATTATATATATATATATATATATATATAATATTATATATATATATATATATATATATATGGGAAGGTTCATTTGAGAATAAATTTAACGTGAAAAAGAAAAAGAAGAAAGAGCATATTGGTAAAACATTAAATAGTTTATAACTCCTCTCATTAATTATGTTATCTCTCATTAATAAAACAAAAATATTTTATCCTACACATTTCAAAATTTATCCTACATATGTCTTACATTTATCAGAACTTACCCTACACGTATGTAAATTTAACCTACACATTTCAAAATTTATCCTACACATACTAAAATTTATCCTACACATGTCGAAAATTGTCCTACACCATAAATTATTTTATCTTGAAAGAGTATATGAAAAAATGAGTTACAAGTTTATTAATTAGCTAATTAATGACAATTATACATTTACCTATATGCCCTTTTTCATAACATTAAATACACATATTAAATGAAGTAAATGGAGAATTTCTATTGGTTTAAAAACTGAGTGAACTAATCTTGACCATTGATTATTTTTTAGATTAAAAGGTTAAGATTGACGTTAGCTCTCTCTCTCTCTTAATTAAAATTCCTAAATTTTCTTATCTATTAATTCTCTCTCTCTCTCACACACATTTTTAATTACTTCTCCATTTTTTTAAACTCGTATAGAATTAGTTGCTAATAACGTATATGAAACTCCTAACGAAACTAGGTATTGGACACCAATTTTCCCTCCCGGATTCAAACTGTATATGAAACTCCTAACGGAACTAGGTCGTTGACTACAAAATACACAGATGTATCAAAAGTCCGTACACATCTGTATAAACTAATAACTGTGTATCTTGTATATACTGATAGTTAGCGAGACTGTACACATGTGTATAAACTAACAGCGGTGTATCTTGTATAAATTGATAGTTAGCGAGATTGTACACATGTGTATAAACTAAAATCTGTGTATCTTGTGTAAACTGATACTATCGAGACTGTACATATGTGTATACACTAACAACTGTTTATCTTGTATATAAGGAAACTAGCAAGATTTTAGGAATTTTGATTATATTGTTTAATAAATGCAATTTACAAAAGACGCAAATACCCTTCTGTCAATTAATTTAAAGGAAAGTTACAATATTAGAATTACAATCTTATCATTGTTTAAAAATCTCTAGATGATATAATCCAATGGCTCAGATTAGTTCACACAGTTCACTCTCAACTTCGTGTTCACTCTAGAACCCTACCCTACACATATATATATATATATATATATATATATGTATTATAGTTAGGAAACTCTCTCCCTCCCTCCCTACCGTCGAGTTTCTTGCTCGGGTGATTCAAGCATTCCAACAACCATAGTGCCTCGTCTAATCTATCTCCCACCTCATCTCTGTCAATTTCCTCCACACCCATTTTATTGAGATTGGAAAATGGGAAAATGCATCACTAGTTTCAATTTGTTCCACTAAAAAAATCTAGAAGGTATCAAAAAACAACCAAAATCCAAAAACGAAACACACACATATATATATATACATATATATGTATATATATATATATAAAAGGTTATGTTTATTAGAAAAACCATTAGAAACTCGAAAACTACTACCAACCAACCAATCAATTTTTTTCATTCCCTAGAATTATAAGGTTCATATAGTAGAAATAAAACTAAAAAAAATATGTAAATCAGTGAGATATGTAGCTTACGAAGGTACATATGAGGTTTATGTATGTAGTTCACAAGCTACATTATGTTCGTTTTACTTTCCACGAATAATAGTAAAATATAAAACAAGGAAAAAATAAATGTAAAAACAAATCTTGTTTAAAATTGGTTTCACCAAATTTTCTAATATTTGTAAGTTTTCTTATTCCCCATTTCCTATACACACATATATATAGTATATTTATATACATGTGTGGGTGTGAGAATGTGAATACAAATCAAGAAGTCATTTTAGTGGCTACCAAATTTTTGGAGTCTTAGATTTAGGGTTGAAATGCAGGGAATAGTGTTCCCATTTGGGGTTGGACATTTTAAGGTGTGGCTTTTTCATGTTAAACGTTGTTCTCACATCTCAAATTTTGCAATACAAGATGATTTATAAACCATTGAAACATTTCTTTCAAAAAAATAAAGAGTTGCCAAGAGAGTGTTTTAGGGTCGTTTATGGAAATTTAATGAAATATCAATAGCTCTTAGTAGCCACACCCATAGTCTTTAGTATCAATGTAAAAATTAGATGGAAGTCAACACACATGAACCATTCAATATAAAAGAGCTTTTAAAGGTCATTTGTTAGAGATATTCAAACTTTGAATGGTTGCACACAAATGTTGAGTAGACTCAAGCCAAAAATATTTACAAGATACTTGAAAGATATTTTTGGATGCTCAAATCTATTTGCAAGATACTTGGAAGATTCTTTTGGATGCTATAATTTGTTTTTGGGTATATCATATTCCACATTAAATTTGATTACTAAAAGTTCCAAAGTGAAAAAAGACATGATGATGCTTATACATGTGATGATGCTTTATTGGGAACATAAGGGTGTCAATCTTTAAAAAAGTTGAGAAGTATTGTGGTGCTTATGTTAGTTTTGTCAATTTTATATCCATGTTTTAAGTTGGTGTTTGTTTATTTGAGTTTTGAGAGGTTGTATCCAACAAATGAGCTTCATAGCCATAGCCATGTTGAAGATGTAACAAGTAAGTTTAGTCCAATTTTTTCGAAAATAACACATTTGTGGCTAGGGTTGCCACAACCAGCCACCTCATCCCTAAACTTCGAGCTAGACACAAAATGACCTTGTCCCTTGCATCAAGTTTCTAGTTTTAAGAAAGATGGCTCAAGTCATGCTTGGCATTCCAATCACAACTGTTGCTTCCCAATCAACGTTTATTATCGGGGATGTATATTGGATGATTATCAAAGCGCTCTCTGGTGGAACTCTTTGTCTGTGGAAGTGAGCAGATAAAGATAGCCTCAAAAACAATCATATAAACACGAGTAAGCTTACATTCACATATTTCATCCATTTCTACTTTTATACTTATTTTAACCGATAATTGTATTTCTATGCATAGAAATATACAGAAGAAAAAAATTGGAAATCGATATCCTAACGAGTGATCAAACAACAAATCGACATTAAGGTATTTCTTTATCATATTTACTAGGTTAGAATTTCATTTATAGACATATGGCTTCAAATAGTAAACTTGGTTTTATTTGTGTAATTTTAAACATTTGTCATCATAAAAGGCAAAAGAGGAAAATATGAATCACAACTCTTAAATTTGAAAAAATAAAGCAAACTAAAGGTGAATAAAAAAGTTTAAATAATGAAAAACGTGCAAGACTGATGAAAACGAAATAAGGTATGTATTAAATGTAATAATAAAAATGAAATTGGTTAAATTTGCAATGGGTAAGGATTCACATGTAAGTAAATGGGTATAAGATTCAAGAATTAAAAATTAGAGATAGAGATAGAGAAGAGATAGAATAGAGATAAATATTATATAAAGATTTAACATGTATAATTCTATATTGTAGGAATTTAATATTTAAATTTAAATTCAAATTTAGATTAGTGTAAAAGCTAAATGTGCGATAATAATTCTCTTAGAGTCACGTGACATTTTTTGGATTTACTTATTATAACAAGGAGTTGCTATGATCATGATAACATGATCCATGGAATTCACTAGGAAACCAATATCCTGACCATGTAAAACCTAAAGATAATCAATGTTATCAATTAATCTAAACAAGGCAAATGGGTTAACGAACTACTAAAAGGGTTGGTGGGCTGTAATAATGGGTCCGGGCGTTTTCCTTGGAAATTTGTTTTTTTATTCAACTATTAAACACATTGATGAGCTTTTTACTTAAACGAGTTGAACACGTCAACCTAAACATGTCCTAATTAATTCAATCAATCAACCATACCCAATACAATCCACCAATAGCCAAACTATTGGTGGGATCTGAGAAGGGTTGGATGTAAGCATGTCCCAATTAATTGAATTTGTTAAACATGTTTTAAAAAGGTGAAGAGGAAAACCAAAACTTGTTTCTTTCACGTGACAATCATATCAAATAGTGTCAGAAACTATCACCCCTAGCTGAATCCATTGTGTTTGTACTTCTAGCTGAATCCATTGTGTTTGTACTTCATTTCCCACTTATTTATGCTTACAGAGGCTTTGTGTTAGTACATCAATTTGCTCATTAAGGGCTCAAATCAACCTATTCACCCCTTTGAAGTTCTCAATACACATACCAAATTCTTGAGACATGCCAAACCTCTGTTTAGAACTCCCTTTTCATAAAGGGAGAAATCAATGTTGCAATCTTAACATCATCTTTGGCACTAACTTCATTCACATAAAAAGACTAGCATGCTTCTCTTGTTTTGCTTTTAAAGAAATACTATACAAGCTAGCAACATCCAATAATGCCATAAGTTTCTCATGCACAAGGGAAGTAAGAGTATTAAACACCTAAGATAGTAAAATTCTTACCCCTTAAACACGAAAGTGAGAGGCTGACGTGCATACACCTCATACACAGTACGTACAGATGATTTGCTATTTAAAGTTGATGTAAAGGTCAATCATAAACGACTGCCCTGAACCCTAACAAGTCCTACACAAGTAAGTTTAGCATCGCTCACCAAAATTTCTAGAAATAGAGCTAAAGTAGTCACTAGGTTTCAAACATCTATTTCATGACCCAAGACGTCGTCTCCCCTTAATCAACCACACTTTTCCCAAGAAACCTATGAGGAGTAGCTCTTGATACAAAACCTAAGTTAGCTCTACATCTAACAAAGATCATTGAAAACAAGTCATAGTTGCCCAAACACAACAAATCTTACCCGATCACATCTTTTCTTGATCGCCTATTTTAGCACTTATGTTTGAACCATGACTTTTGGTCATTTGACTCATCTAGCCAAGAGTGTCATGAACTCAATTTGGATAGTTGAAAAAGGCATAAAATCATAATATATCCATGGTAACCGTGGCACACACCCTACATCTCGCATTATGAGGCATAGTTCGCGGCCGTATCATGACCAATCTTACCTACGAGCTGAGAAAAACATCAATTACCATAATCATCGGGTTTGTAACAAGCAAGACTATGAAGCTGAATTTGTGAACCTTAGGGAAAACTGCTTCTATATGACTTCCCAAATATGATTTTCGTAGGGAAATATATAAAAGAAACAGAAGGAAGAAAAACATTACTGGCCATGAGAGCTGAACTCAAAAGTCATCTTCGTCCAGTTAAGTAACCGACCTTCGATTTTCTACAAGTGGGTCCAACACCATCAACACGAGCCTTCTTTCGTGACCCTTTGGAACAAGGAGTCGTTTTCTCTTCTTCTTCATCGTCTGTGTCTACCAATTTACAGCCTGACCTTGTTTTGATGCTTATATTTCTAGGAACGTATACGTTGAAGTAATAGTTGACTATCGTATTATATGACTTTGCTGGAAAAGATTCCATTGCAAGTCTTATCAAGTTGTTACCTCCTGAAATCATATCCGTTTTGACAATGCGCATAAACTTCTGCTGCTCGGACTGTTTCCATCGCTTTGCAACAACTTCTCCCATCTTATCAAACTTCCAAATTTGAAAAGCGGGCCCCAGTTCTTTCTGAAGACAGGCTGTTTTCTCAGTGGTGTGGCGCTTAACGCACAAAATAGACCCTGGGTTGTGGCAATCACAATGGGAAGGTCTCCCTTTACCAATTAAATCCTTTTCGGCTTCTCTGGTTGTCGTATCTTTGTTTGACCAAATAACAGTACCTAACCATTTTGACGGGTCGAAAGTTTTGTGAGGGTATTTTCGTTGAGGTGGCCCTTTCCACTCTGGCACTTCAGCCTGAAACCGCGGTCCGATAGGGATGGCGTATTTTTTATCGTCATTAAGCATGTCCTTGAACCAGTCTGTCTTCTTAACCTGCTTTTGTTTCTTCATGGTTGAGAAGTTCAGAAATTGGCATAAAAGAGCGCGATAATCTTGGATCAGAGAATGATGATATCGCCCTTTAATTACGTGAACTTGGTTCTCAACGGATACCCTCTTGATTGTATATAAAAAGTTGATAAGTATTTTCCCCACTACTTAGCAGCTCCACCTATGAGAATAAATAGTGAATGATATCAGAATGCAATATATTTCGGTTAAACACCATATGCATAAATATATCCCCTTATCATCATAAAACAAATAACTCAAAACGAATAAGACTGACTCGCTCACTTCTTGACCAAACCACATAATGCAGGTATTTGTTTTCTATTGTGTGCCATTTACATTATGTTTTAATTATACTAGTGGTGCGTGACCCGTATCCCCCATAGGTTTGTGCTCTCTTAACACTCATCCCACCTCTTTATCCAATCATTTAACCAAATCAAGAGGTGTTAATGAGTTGAGCCAAGCCCGAGCTCATCTAAACGTGTGCTTGTGTTTAATTTAAGAGAGCTCGAGCTCGACTCAGGTTCAGCTGGTTTATTATGAATAAATATTCAACTATTTTATTCATATTCATACTAACTATTTATATAATATTTATAATTATAATGTTATGTATAACAAAATATATACTATTTAGTTATTATCAACATTTATCATAAAATTATTCATAATAAAATTTACCATGTAATTATAGAAATGGAAATTATTATATTAATATTAATTTAAGTCTGCAAGCCTACTCAAACTCGGCATCTATCGGGCTCGAGCTCGTTTAATGAACAAAGCCTACATAACAGATTGTATTACAGATGCAAGCAAAGTAATTACAGTTATAACAATATCGTATCATACATGCATGGAAAGGCAGAAGCTATTTTATCCTTCATTGCAGGAAGCGTAAACGCATGCAATAGTTTGTGATGTGTGGCATCAAGCAACCAATGATATAAGCAGATACCTCACAACAAGATCAAATTAAGAAACAACAAGTGTAACCGGAAGGTTCAACTGTCTTAGACGCTTCTGCACAAGAAAACTATAAACTGCACTAAAATGTAAAGTAATTGTGGGATGTTCAACTATAATGCCTATATTTCATTGAGAGTATCCTAATGAGGTTCCATAAGCGTGGAATCGCAATAAGCATTTGGAATTGCCATTTTAAAGAGAGTCTAACAAAGAAGTTGACCCGAATAAGAACTTAATATATATTTGCTTTCTCTTTTCACATAATAAAAATATTCACTGATTTTCCTTCGATTCATTTAGGGGTTCATTTTTTTCAAATTATTTAACTCGTGCCGTAGAATTTTTTTTTTCTGTTTTTAGTAAAAAAAACCAACTTGCAGTTCAATGTTGATCTCAAAGGATCCGATAAAATCCATAGTGCAGAGGAAGGCAAAATGTCTTTCTAGCTGTACATACATTTACAGACATACATTAACTGAAAAAACAAATGGTGGTTTAAGCCAGCAGGAACCTATAAACTAGACAATAAGCTAAGCACAAAAAAATATCATACTGATAAATACAATTTAGTCACGATATATTAGAAACCACTCTTTAACCTAACCCGCTGTAGTTAAAGGTGCGAAAGACGCGCACCTAGCATGGTGAGGCGCAGTTTTGTGCAGCAATGTCCAAAGGCACACTGAACAGAAAAAAAACAGCCTGAATCGGCAAAAAACAAATCTAAACCGGCCAAAAGGAGTTTCAAACGGTCTGAACAAACATAAACCAGTCTAAAACAGTTAAAATGGCTTGGACCGGATGTGCGCCTTGTTTGTCTTACGCGTGCACTTTTTAAGCGCCTCGCGCCTAGGTGACAAGACAACTAACCTAAATTCGGTACATAACCAATTTATGCTATTCTCGCATTCTCTAATTAAAATTGATTCTGTATTCCGCTTATTAAAAAAAGAAGAAGCATGTTATGTGTGAGAACATGTACTTTCAAACAATGGTCAATAAATTAACTTAAAGTATATAAAAAATCACAACCATCTAAACTATAAACTGTCACCTTAACATTTACAAGTACAAAACCAATTAACATGAAAAATAATAATCAAATTATAATGAGCACCGAATATTTCGCAAATGATAAATTAAATTAATATAACAGATCTAAATCACCTTAATGACAAGCAAATTCACCGCTAAATCTCCAACTCAGTCAACTCTGTTCGCCTGCAAATTGATTGTATAGATTACGATTACCCTTTCATCATCAAAAATGTTATTTATCGCAGATCTAGAGAGTAAATTTTAGGTATTTGATGCAGATTTTGGATTATTTAAGTCTTGGATTTGATTTGTGTGTGGATAATTGCAGAAATTTGAGGAACAGAAATCGATGACGAGGATGGGGAATTCCGCCCGGTGGTAGCGACGGTGGGAACTATTAGCGACGGAGTAAACTTTTTTGTTTTCTTCAAGGGTTGGAATGAAAATTTGGGGAAGGAGGAGGATGACAAATGTTAGGGTTACAATTTTTTTTTAAATTGGTATGTAAATAAGATTTCAGGAAAATGTAATTGTTAAATACATTTAGAGGCACTGGAGTAACGTGTGAAATGACTATTTTATCTTTATATTTGTTAAAAGTGTTGGATTTTGTATATTTTAAAAAAATGAATTGTTCTTGATTTGCATCAACAACGCTTGTTATGAGTCTAGTTGCGAACTTTTGAACCCGAAAACAACACACAGGTAAAGTTAAGAACTTGATACCTTAAAGGTTATGACTTCAGTTGCTCGAGTAATGATAATCCATAGTGGTTAAACGATTAAAGGATGCTAGTCCACATGCGAAAAACACAAAAATTCGTACCTCATTCGGTTTTGTGTGTCGATCAGATCATCAAAACATTAGTTATCTTCCTTCGCTGAGAGTTTTCTAGAGGGAGAGAGGGAAGAAGGGTGGCGACTACAAAGTGGTGGCTAGGGTTTCTTTTTTAATTGGTTTGTTAATTGTCTCAAAATTGTTCCCTAGGCTGTACATTTATAATCCTTGTTGTAACTTGTAACAACTGTGAGAAGGGATCGACTCTCCTGTTATGAGCACCGGACTGATCTAACTCAGCTAACAAAGGTGGAATTCATTGTTAGTGAGTTGGACAAACAAACAAGAAAGAGATACTGCTTAAACGCCTTGATTTGTATTGATAAACGTAAACGGTTACAGCACGAGTAAACAGTTTGACAGGGCTTCGCCGTAATCACACACCAACATATGTCTAACACAACACTCAAGCTCCTCTTTTATAGGTCAATATGACTCGCATAGGAGAGAGTTGTGTTTGACTCGTGCGAGTGGTGCCTCATACAAGTGACAAGGTGTCACTCGTACGAGCCACTAAGCTCGCTCGTATGAGCCACTTTACAAACATATAAATCTTATATTAACATACAATATTGTACATTCTAAGCCCTATATACATAACCAACATATCCTAGACGTAGGCTATAGACATTATGCACCAACAAACTCCCCATTGGATGTTGCCGCAGTTTTGGATAGTCTTCAAAAAATCTTCAAAGATTTGACAATTAACGTCCAAAGAAACGTTTCGGTGGCCTGCGACGCTCCTCAGAAGATATCGGTGTTTGGTCTGTAGGAGGAGGCCAATTACATGTGTTGCCAAACCGAAAGCTCCTTAGCGATGCAATTCGCGTTCGCTCAGCAATTCTTTCAGCATTCTTTTCTTTCTTTCGTTGCTCTATCTCCTCCAGCTTCCTCCAAGAAGTGTTCCATGTTGTTCCGAGTGTATATCATTAGCAAAACAAACATTAACAATCTTCTAAAACTGGTGAGCCTGCTCTTTGTCTTTCTCCTTGAAACTAATCTTGCTATAAAACAAGCATTCAATATCTTTCTTCGAACAATTTACTAGCCACATAGGGTCTAGTACTCGAATGCCACACTATAGACCATCATCTGGATGGACACAAATAACGGCTTCACCGGTACTTGAATCATAGTGCCACCATTTGAAGATCTTGAAGAAATCTAGTTCCATCTTGATTAGAGACATATTTTTCATAACTTTCGGCCTCTTCACTATCAACGTCACATCTTTTTCCTTAGTAACCAGATCGATCTTTGTGATTGTTTTGGGCATATTAGGCTTCCAGCGTTGAAATCCATGAGTAGCTCGAGCTTTATCAGTTTCCACAGCCGCTGGTCATGAAATTTCATCTTAAGATTTATCATCTTTGTCTGCACCAGTTCTTTAATATCCTAGAATGGCATGGTCTTGATATCGCTTAAATATCAAAAGTACTGGAGCCCATACCCCCTTTTAATCGCATAAACGTCGAGTTGTTCGATCCATCCCCAGCTAATGATGTCCCCCAGAGAAATGTTATCATCACGCGTGAAGAATGCTAGGGGACGTTTGAATTTACGCTCAGCTAGTAATTCTTTAAACCAAAGCTTCCTTATTTCTACAATTTCTTCTATAGACAATTGTTGAGGAACCGTTCCCTGTTTGATAGCCTCTTCAACTTTGCGCTTGAGAAGATCATCATTCTCGGCTACAAACAATTCACTGAAAGTTGGGGAGTCATCTGTACCCTCGTCGGCAATATTTGCATCATTGTCATCAGATCATCCTCCACGACAACTTTATCATAATCATGTGCGTCAGAAACATGTTCGAAGATATAATTCACAGGCTCGAAAGCACTGATTTCGTTAAGCTCGTCTTCAAAATCAAACTCAAATGTTTCTTCGTCCACGCCCAACATATTTGCTATTTCTTCTTTTGTGTAACTGTGGACAAACTCTCCCTCTGCTACATCATGCTCCAAATGTAATATCTTTGGTTTGGGCACGACAGGAACAGATGACATATCAGTCACTGTGAGGATTCCTGCCTGCTTAGAATCCTTCGAGCAGTCAGACTCCTTTCCTTGTTCTTTTCCTTCTTCCAATTGGTTGGCAGAATCATCCAAGTACACAGATAAATCAATATCTTCATTCAAAACTGAATCTGTTACAAGGATACCCGAACCTCCTAAATCATCATCATGACCATCACTATCATCATCAGAATTATCCTTAAATACATCATCAGTATCGTCCAAGTCTTCATTTTCCTCCTCAGGATTCTCATCAAATTCATCTACCTCTGCTTCAATTTCTTTCTCCATCTTTCTCTTATTTAGCCATTCTTGATGTTTAGCTGAAAGATTCGTGATGTCAATGTCAACATCCTTTGGCTTTCCAATCAAAACAAACTTCTTCGTGTTTACATACACCACCACTTCAGAAGATACTAGCACAGATTTAGCTTCTGGCTCAGTTATATCAATCACAGGTTCCTCACCAACCTTTGCTTTACCTTTCCCTGAGCGTCCCTCTCGGGGACTTTCTTAATAATAAGAAAGATGATAATTCTTTTGCATTGCGTTCCCGCTCAACAACTCTTTTCTAGCCTCTGCCCTCTCAATCTCATCTATTTCTGTGGCTAAGTTAATTCCGAGTTTCTTCGTAAGAATTTTCTCGAATAAGGCTCATTTTCCGTTGATTACTGAGGCGTTCTTCATTATATTCTTCCATTCGGTTCCTCAGTCTTTCGTTCTCTGACACGATGCTGGCCAAGATAGCTTCAAGATGTTGTTTTTCTTCTTTTAGCCCTTTAATTTGCTCTTGTAGTTCAGCAATCTTTACACCGTTCAGCATAACTTGGTTTTCCAACTCTTCAATTTGTGTGTCATTGAACATATCTGTAGAAAATTCTTCTCACCCTGGAATATCACTAAAATCAAAGTCAAATTGATCTTCAAGTCTGGATCCTGTGAAGAACTGGGGTTGAGATTAAGAAGGTTGAGATTGAGGTGTAGGTTATGGTGTTGGTTGTGGTGGTGGTTGTGGAGTTGGTTGAGGAGGTGGAGATAGTGGTGGTTTAGGAGTCGGTTCAACATTCTCTGCTTCATCAACCTTTTTCTGCACCTTTCTCTTTAATTTGACTTTTGGAGAATCTGTGCTTCTACAGCTGGCCTCTTTAGACGTTTAGAAGATCTCTTTGAAGATTTGCGAACAGGGGTGTCACTGTCGGAACCAGAAGGTACATAAGTAGTATCATCTTCCCCTGTTGCTTTTTGTTTCTTCTCTTCTGCTTTACGTTGAATTTAAGCCAAACGTTCAAATTCTCTTTCTTTAGCTCTTTCTCTTTCCCCGACGATCCTATCCTCTTGATCAGTGCTAGAGGAGGATGCCTCTTCAACTATTCCTTCCTGAACCCCAAACGCTTCTTGTTCGATATCAGCAGCCAATGTCTTGACACTTTTTCTGGATCTGACTCGTCTATCAACCTCGTGCTGTCATGCACGTTGCTTCTTTTGAGGGGCAATGGAGGGAGATGTGGACGTTTGCTTTCATTTTGTCCCCTTACCCCCTTCTTATCTTCTTTATAAAACCATACTCTTCTCTTCGCAACAAAACCTTCTAACGCCTCTAACTCCTTAGCCTCATCGCCACTATCATCTTTTTACCACTTCCCCTTCGGCGGTGCCACATAGTCTTTGTCAAGAATAGCCCCGAATACAGGCTTCGCATTGGGAAAGGCTTTTAGATGCAGATTCATCTTTTTCAGCGTCGACACATCCATATGCTCAAGCTTTAAAACATCATCTTTCGTCTTCTTTAAGTTTGGATGTAAGTGATCGAGCAACATCTGAACAAAACGCGGGTACTGAAGAAACTTCTCGTGTTGTATATTTTGTATCATCTGAGAGAATATCAGTCTTGAAAAGTTGTAGGGTGGGTTCAAAATAAGTACTGTAATCATGCACATCTGATAGTCTATTAAATCATCAAAACCACCCTTTCTGTGGCTGAGGGCATGAATAACACAGTAAGCAATATAACGAAACGGAGCACTGAGGTTTCCCTTCTTGAAAGGAGTTGCGTTAATGAATCCTGGTATCCCATCCGATAGAAGCACCCCTTGACCATGTATTCTGAAAAACCAGTTGGATCTTCTTCATGATCTTTAAACTCTAACACCGTTCGAATTAAGTCTTCAGTGATTTTGACTTGAATATCTTCATTATCAATCCTCACTGCAGACAAAATAGCGTTCTCTTCTTCATGGTATTCAGCGGCATTCCAAAAATATTCGACGTGTGAACGATAAGCTATGTGTCGGTCAGTAAGAGCCTTGGTGATTGGAAGACGACTCAAAAAATCTAGCACTTCCCTATAAGCTGCAATCTCAGGAATAGTCTCATCGAGAAGACAACAGATGTTGTGAATCGGTGAGAACGAAGACTTCTTGATCAGCAAACATAAACATTTCAAACACTTAGAAAAATTTTCAACTTCTTAATCACCCTGTACAAGTCACCATTCTTACGAGTCCTATACTTAGACAAGAATTTAATTCTGAGTCAAAACCCTACTCGTACAAGCCACTTCTTCGTACGAACTGAAAATCAAACTAAACAATTTTTAAGGTTTTGAACAGAACTTCCTCGTACGAGTGATGCATCGTATGAGCCATAAAGATATAAACGTTTAAGGACATACTCGTACGAACGTTCACTCGTACGAGTGAATATGATAAACAAACATTTGAAATCCTTGCTCGTACGAGTGATGATTCGTACGAGTTGAAAATCGCACCAAATAACACCTTATCAAACCGAACTTAAAACGTGTAGATTTTAACAAATTGAAGGTTGATTTATAGGTTAAAAGGGCCGATTTTAACGATTTTGAGTTCAATTTTAGATTTTACCGGTCTGATTATCCTAAATCTACGTTTTATGTCCTTTTGGTCCAATTTCGGCATTATAACGGCTCAAAACAAGCATTAGTACCTTTCCTATCGTAAAAGGTGTGCTAATCAACCTCCTCGAAGTATAGATACGTAACAAAGATCAAGAAAGTGAGTGATAAGAACTGAATGGCACAGAGTAAGCTCTCAGTCGCACAGAGTCAATAGTGTGACTCGTGCGAATGAGAAGTCCTTTTATACTCATTCAGGTTCACTCGTACGAGTGAAGATTCGAACGAATGAAGCCTTTTGCCACTCGTACGAGTCTGTTCTATGCACTTTGTTTATCTTTGATTTTTTGATAATTTTTATCTCTTTTTATTACCCACTCATTAACCAAGTCCAAATTAATGACCTTAGTTAACCAATTTGCCTACCAAGTCCAAGTTAATGACCTTGGTTGACCATTGTTTGACCAAAACAGATTTATTCTAAAATTTAAAGTTTCAAATTAATGAACGTTTTGACGTTTCAGGAAATTTTCTTTTCTGATTAACTCCCAGCACGTGCTCTTCAGCTTTCCTCGAGCAATTGTCACTTTGACTTGTACTAACGATATTTTTATCATCGGTAGACTAAAATTTAAGATAGAATGCTAAAGATAAACTCAAAATCTTTTTGGGATTTTTCCAAAAAGAAAGAACAAGTAAGTAAATATGTATATACATACATATTTTTTTGGGAGTTTTGTGTTTAGAGGATCATATTAGATATTTAGACACATCACAAGTACCGTTGATCTTGGTAGTAACTTTAAGTTCTTAAACAGATTTACCTAAATTGCCAATATACTAATCGATTTAAACCTCTACACGTTTCTCAATTGTTTCAAGATATGTGTAGGTAATATTAAAGAACATGAAGTAACTGGGTTTCTCATCTCAGAATATACTCCCACATCGAGATTCCCAGTATTTCATTTCACATGTGAATATCTGTAAATGAGGTGAATTGCGAGACCATGAGAGCTCAGGTTCCATACAGAGAAAGAGATGAAGGCTTGACTTTAGGTGGTGTTCCATTAAGGAATCTTTTGAACTGCAGATGTCATAAATGTTTATCACATACTCATTTTTTGTGCAGCTTTTGTAGGCGAATAATGCATAAAGTATTATACAAGTTCTAGGTCATTACTGAACTGACGCAAAATCAGAAGAACTCGGATAATACCCTAGATATTGATTAAATATAAAGACCTAGTATCACAGAATCTGGCATTCTCTCAAACGAAATTTCGGAGTACTAAGTCCATATATTCGAGAGATGTCGACCCACAAGTTACTCAGTTTTTCTTTTAAGTTTATATCTTGAAGAGCAATTTACTGAACGAGTGAAGCCTATTGGCACATCCTCAGTAAGACCTGTTTAATTACCTGTTTAAACATTTCATATCTTTAGCATACTATGATTGTCAACTGATTTAATATGATTACCCATTTTTCATAAAAAAACTCTTTTTGACTTTTTAATGTTTTTGAATTTTTCACGACTTTTCTCCCCCTAAAATCAGAAACATATTTTTGGTTTTTAATTTTGAAGAAAAAATATTTACAGAAAGACATGTCATACCGATAAGAATCACGTCAAGTCCTCGTCATCCTCAAATTCAACCTTAAGTGTATCCCCTTATATCAGTTTTTTAAACCATTTAATTTCAAAAGATTTTTAAATCTTGATCTATCAAAAGCTTTGGTGTAAAAATTTCTGCTTTTTGGTCATCTGTGTGGATTTTTTCAATTCTAATCAACTTTTTCTCGTAGCAATCACGGATAAAGTGGTGTCGAATTTCTATATGTTTAGTGCGTGAGTGTTGAATATGATTTTTGGTCATATAAATAGTCACCTTGTTATCTACGTAAATTGGCGTATCAAGAAAATGCAGTCCGTAGTCTCTCATTTGCTGTTGTATCCAAAGTATCTGGGAACTACAGTTGGATGCTGAAACGTATTCAGCTTCACATGTAGAGAGAGCGACCACGGTCTGTTTCTTGCATTGCCATGTTACCAAACGAGTTCCGAAGAACTGGCAACCAGCCGTAGTAGATTTGGCATTAAGCTTGCAGTAGCCGAAATCAGAATCCGAGTAACCCGCAAGGTTGAAGTCGTTGTGTCGAGGATACCACAAGCCGGTGCTTAGACATCCTTTCAAGTATCGCATGATTCGTTTGACGGCTAACAAGTGCGAATCTCTTGGATTGGACTAATAACGGGCGCATAGGCATGTTGGATACATGATATCAGGTCTCGAAGCTGTAAGATACATAAAGGATCCGATCATGGAGCGATATAATGTTTCATCGACTTTGACTCCATGAGCGTCTGGACAAATGCCATGATATGGGGCTAATGGAGTTGATGCTGGTGCAGTTCCTGACATGTCAAATTTCTCTAACACGTCATGAACATACTTCGTCTGATGAATGAAGATACCATCAGGCAATTGTGCGAACGTGAGAGGTGCATGTGTGTCTATGAAAACTTTGTATGAAGACCACTTCGTACGAAGGTAACTCACTTCATACCAAGTGAGTGAGTTCACTTTGTACGAAGTCAAAATGCTCACTTCGCACAAAGTCATCAGGTCTATAAATAGGTGTTGTGTGTTCGTGAGAAGTTAAGTTTTGGAGTTCCCGGAGGGGAAACGCTGGCGAATTTTCTCCAGAATTTCGCCAGCTTGTAAAGATGTATACTCTTTCGGTATGAATGAATCATTAGACTTCTGCTGCTTCTACTCCTTTCTTAATAACATTCTACCGAATTAGTTCTTTTCTACCCAAACTTCCATCTAGAACCGCCGCATCCTAGTCTCTTAGAGTTATCATCAACGAATTGTTTTCAATAAATTATGAATGATTGAAAAGTTTTACAACTCGATCGACTCTACAAACCCCACCTCAGTTGATCATACAAACAAATCAGTTCGTACAAGAGAAAATGTGATGGTGTGTTATAAATAGATCACTAACAGGTGTGATCTAATTATTCAAGTACGGAAGCACTGTTATGAGATCAGCTGATGTCAAACTGATAGTGACATCTAACATTCCTAAGAGAAAAGATTCTCAGATGTTTGCAAACATCTGAGCAATCTTATCATCTAATCTTGGCTATACTAAAACATTGATGAATTAAGTATTGTTACATCGAATAAACGTTGTCTAAGCAATCCATTATTGTAGTTGTCCAAACATCTGTTTGGCCTAACAGATGTTTGGTCTTCTTCAACAGATCTTGGCTTGATCAGGGCTTTGGTCTTTAACAGATATTGGCCTTCAAAAGTTGTTGTGTTTTTGAACAGCGGTTCCAAGTCTTCATCAGATGTTAGTCAAGCTCTTAAATATATGTTTTAAATAGGTATTTCACTATCTTTGGGGAGAGTTTGGTTAAATCTTTTGCTTATTTCTTGATCAATGGATCATGCTTTGGCTTTTGGATATCATCTGTTCTTTTGTAAGTCTAACACAGCTGAATATATTTGATCATAGAATCAAGAGAGAAAGGATATAGTAAGAGAGAGAGAGAGAGAGAGTTCACCTATTGAGGGGGAGTGTATTTTGTACTATGAGATTTTTCTAAAATCAGTAATGAGAAATCATTATACAATCATTCCTCATACATCCAATAATTACTTTGTTTGATTTGTTTATTACGAGGTTGTATTGATGATATTTTGAATTATAAACAATTTATATAAAAATACACATAAGTAGATACTCTCAGATCCAACATGTATTAAATCCGGGAGTAATGTCTAGTATGATAATTGGTACGACCCACGAGCGGGTATGACCGTGTGAACTGGCATGTTGAGACATGTATAGAAATATTAGATACTTTGAGTCGATTTTTAACACGATATCAAGCTTTAACTTTATAAACACAACAAAATATGATCACTTTTACAATATGTTAGGGCAAGGGCAACAACCGTTGGTGTAGTATAGTGAAGGTAAGATACCGAGGTCGTCCAAGGACACAAGAGCTTTTAATACCTGAATGTTGTTAACATCTCATCAAACCAAAAAGTGATTTTTGTTATAAAGGTTTAAAAAATAAAAGAAAGCAAATAAAAGATAAATGAAAGCAATAACAAGAATGTCACTTAGATCTGACTCCCCTTTAATGACTAAATTAACTTCTTTTGTTAAGGACTTTTCAGGAGATCATTATACGAAAAATACGTTTATATGTTTACCCGTTTACTCTATGAAAGAACCCACCTAAAGTCGTTCTATTAAGAGAATGAATTTGTAAGCTATTAACGCTATAAAGTAGTAGGTTTCCTTTTTTGGGCAAGCATTATACTCGGCTATATTAGTCAAAAGAAGTAGGGTGATCATCCCGCAAAGTTGGAAAAGTATTAAATACGGTTTATTCATAAGGAATTTGACCCATTAACTACTATGGAGCTCTTAGTTTGGTATTATCTCCTCAAGAGTAGTAACCCAAGTCCATGTACATTGAGTATACGACCTGATAAGTCCTTGGTATTTTTCACGTCATTTAAAACCCGAATTTCGACCTTTTTCTTTAAAGTATTAGTAAGTTAGTTCTAAATTTGTTTACTTTTGATTTTCAGGACAACCGGGCCGCAAATTGACAAAAGTACCAACAAACAGAGAAAATCAAGAAAATGTCAAGTTGCAACTCAAGAGACGGGTCCTGCCTGCAAGTCATGCCCCGTGTTTGATCCTCAAGTCATGACAAAATAGTGGTCTCCTCAAGACAAGATAATGTGATGGTCCCCTTAACCAAGTATAAGACAATGGTGTGGCCAGAAAAGCCTAAAACTTCACGGAAGCATATCTCAGGCTAAGAAATGAGTTACAGGGTCCTTAATATATGAATCTTGAGTATCTTGACAAGAAGAAGCTAAAAATTGGTTTTCATGGTAAATTTGCAAGGAAAGGGTCGTGCCTATCAACTAACAATGCATTAGAAATTCAAGCTTCATTGCTTTCAATAATTTGTTACTCTAAGACCCTCATTTTCCTTTTGTTTCAATTTCCCATTCTGAGTTCTGTATATGTGTTTTTTTTAGATCTTAGGGTCATTTGTAGACTGCGCCACTAAACGTTTCATTGTACTTGAACTATATATCTATCGAAATACATTTAAGTCTCTGTATTGTTACTCTGTATATGTTCATCAGTTAGTCTGTCTGGTATTGAGATTTTCATCCATCAAAAAAATATGTGAATGGCATATCAAGTCGGTTCATGATTCAGACTACAAACCTGCTAGAAAACCTCTTCTACTAAATTATAGTATTTTCCCGATAATAAAGGATAAAATGTCGATCCAACTCAATATCGGGCTATAATTGGATCTCCGATCATAGCATTTTGGCCAGACATTATGTTAGCAGTATGTTTGTGTGCCCGTTACCAAGCAAAGCCAAAGATCTATCATTTGATTGCTTTCAATTGAATTTTTGGTTATCTGAAGGGTCATCCAGGTCTCGGTCTTTGCTACCCTAAGGATGATAACTTTATGTTCATGGTGTTTATGAATTCTGATTATGGTGCATGCTAAATTAATCTCAAATCAAGCACTCGTAGGTGTCAATTTCTAGCCGTGTAAGAAGCAAAAGACTGTAGCCACATTATCTGAGAAGCCGAATATGTAGCTTCCTCTTGTTGCTCTGAGGATTCAATAACTTCGAGACTACGGATTGAAAATTCTAAACACTCCCATCTTTAGTGATATTCGTTTTCACTTGAAATTCGTTTTTGCTTTGGTCGTGATTGCTTTGAGAAAAAGTTGATTAAACTTGTTAAGATCAAAACGGATTTTCAAAATGCCGATTTGTTTACTAAAGCTTTCGATAAAGCTCAATTTGAATTTTTGATTAAGGTAAATGACATGAAAACTAATGAACATCAGTGATTTGGGTTGCAAGATCATTTTCTTTATTTCTATCTAGTTTTTTATCTTTTAAAACAAAAAAAAGATTTTCAATCTTGTTTTTAAAACCTTTTGTTCTAAAAATAGGATTTCCGAACAAAATTTTAGGGAGAGATTCAGAAGACACAAAAAGATTTTATTAGTTGTTTAAAAATTTCAAAAATGAGAAATTTATCCGACCAAGTGGAAAATGATGGCAAATCGGTAAAACGTTTCTGCTGCATGGATAAAATACTTTGGAAAGTCATCGGTACACTGTTTGATATGTTAATAGGCTCGACATTTAAATCTAAAGCTTGCTAAATGTGATATTAATTTAATTGCTTGCTGAAGCTAGTGGATTTTCCACCTTGATACATATTGGTGAAACCTTTATCCTGTCTGATTGTTTACAAGCTTCCTGATTTGTTGTCTGTGCAGTATTGCGTTAATAATACAAATTAGGTGTGATTTCATGCGTTCTTTGCAAAAATTTCAATTTTTTTATTCTCGTTATTTTCTTCAAGTTTTGGACTTTCTATGCGTATATATTGAACCAACCTAATTGTTAAGACTTGGGATTTCACATTATTTTCATTGGTGTTTCCTTCAAACCTTGGATCCTCTCTATGATATGTGAGTATAGAACTAAGGTTTAATGTAAGTCACTTCAAATTGTTTTTGTTGGGTTATATAAGATTTACTGATGATCAAAGCCAAAATCCAACATAACCATATTCTATTAGTCCCGTGACCCCTTGGATCAATAACGAACACCAAAACCTAGCACTTGATTCATGATGTAAACATAAAACAAGATAGAAAGTGTAGAAGATATAGAAAATCTCTTTCTTTAGTCATCGCAGATTACAACCGAAAGAGGACACATCATCTATCCAAACTAGTTTAGATCATAAAGACCTAAACCCACACTTTCTCTCTCTAAGTTCTATCTCTAACAAACTCTCTAAACATATCTAACTTCTTAATGATTTTAAATCTAACCTAGTATAACGTGTATATATATATATATATATATAGGATAGATAAATAAACAAACCCTGAACTTAATCCTTTTGGAGTACCTTCAGGGGTATTACCTTCTGGGCAACTTAACAAATCCAGATCTCTTCAGAGTAACACAAGAAATACAAAACTCTAAGTAATCTGGAACTACTACAGGGAAACATAAGAAACTCGGAACTCTAATAATCCGGAACTACTTCAGGGGTATTCATCTTCCCCTGAAGTTTACTCCCGACATCTTTAACTTTGAATTTGTCTTTGTTTTCTTCTCAAAACTTGGATTTTTCATAGAATTGATAAAGCCACAGTTACTAGACGGATTATGGCACTTACAGTCTCTCCCTTAACTATTGTTATTAATTATGTATGACACTGATAATCTTCAGTCACTAGGTACTGTACTTACAAACTCCCCCTTGACTGTTGATATCATGTCTGCTTTTCACTTTAGCAAAACCTTGATCTATCTGGCAGAGCACAACGATCATCAACCCTTCTAAATAAATACTTACTAATGAATACTTAAAATGCCACTATGAAAAATCCAAAGAATCTATCATCAAGCACTGTAGATCCTCCCCTTCAATCTTATCCCAAATCAAGTTAATGCGCACTAACCTACAACATAATGTAAGTAACGTCGCTCCATCCCTTGATCTTCAACTTAACCTGTAGAAGATAGAAATGTCAGATTTCCAATGAACGACATAAAAAACTTAAAATTCCACAAAGACGTGAACTTCAGGTTGATAAGTTAATAACAAAGTTAATAACAAACAGAATTATGAAAGAGTACAACTACCAATCTTGATTAACGTCTTCAACTGAATGTCTGATATGATTTTGTCTTGTATCTTCATGAAACGATCTCATTTCTTCATGAATTCACAAATTACCTGATGGCTTTCATCTCAGATCTCCCCTTCAATGTAAGACCCTTCAAATTATTTGGAGAATCTGACCAGCAACAAATCTTGGAAAAGGGACAAAGAAAACTAATCTTCTCTACTCTAACTGGCAAATGATAAGGCTCAATCTTCAACTACTCAACCACCGAACAATTTACTTCATCATGAACAAACTTGATACTCAACAAACATACTTAACAAAACTATAGCGAACAAATGCTCAAACTTGCATCGTGTTTTAAACATTTCGCCACTTGTAATATTAACCTCATCTTAAGATATTAACACAAACATGTATCTATAACGCACCTTGAGCTTTTTTTTTCTTTCAACGAAACAAATAATTTTGAAGTTTGTACTCCCCCTTTCTTTGCAAAGACTCCTAAATATTCCAGACAATAAAATATTATTCCCTTCACAAATTTTCCCTGAAGAAAATTATTCTTTGAATTCCATTATTCACTGAACTTTGATAATTATGAATACTTCTAAACCTTTAATAATCATGAACTTCAAATACTCCCAAAGTTCAAATACTCCTGAACTTTTAAAAATCATGAACTTCAAATACGCCTAACCTTCACTCCTGAAAAACCAAGTATCCCTGTAAATCAAAAACTCCAGAACAATGATCTTCCGGGAAACAATGATTTTTCCTGAATGCTAGTCTATTCCGGACAAAAGAATAATCCTACCAATAGAATATCCCCTCAAATTTACTAATCTCCATAATAATATACAAATCCGGAACAATATTTGAGAATGTATAAGTAATCCTGATGTGTATCCTTTTTTGGGAAAGTAAATCAAAGCCTGATAAACATACTAATATTATGAGACATTTCTGGAACAATCCAACGGAACTGAGTTTTCCGAAACTAACAGTTACTAAACAATAATTTTTAGGAAACGAATTTGTATGAATTTCTTCATTCCAAAACTCAATTTTCAGCTGAAAAACACCATCTAACATTCAATCCTGTTAGGTCCTAGAAGTGTGAGACTGATGCATCAAATATATGCATCGAGCTATGGTAACGAACTTGGTTTAACTAGGTTACTTATATTAGGTTTCTGACCTGTTTAGGTCATTTGGGACATGCCTAGGGCCATGTGGGCCAGGCAAGCCAAAGGGGAGCCCATGTGGGGAGTGGGCTTACCCTAGGTATATAAGCTAACGTCATGTCATTTCTAGGTTAAGCCTTTAGAAAAAACCTTAAGGAGTCTACATAGAGAAACCCTAAACGAGAGAGTGAGAGGTGAGAACTTGTATCAGACGGTTTTGCTTATTGAAGTAATAGAAGCGTATGCAAGTTTGAAGTGATTCGCGTGTTATTCTTGTTCATCTCATTTCTATATTTTTCGGTTTTCTTAGATATACCAAGTTTGGATTCCGCCCATCCTTGGTGGTTGTGTGATATCGTTGTTAGATCCGGATTTTCAGAGCTTACAGTTGGTACCAGAGCCTTTTGAACCTGTTTTCCAGGCTCAGATCTGATTTTAACACACTGATTTTGTTGGGTTTCTACTAAAAACAAGCATTTCGGATCTTTTGCTTGCATTTCGGATAAATCCTTTGGATTTCGGATTGATTTCGGATTAATCTGTTGAATTTCAGATAGATTTCGGATAAATCTTCAAGGATTTCGGATCATATTCTTGCATTTCCAATTGAATTTCAGATAAATTAGACTGATTTCGGATGAACCAGACTGATTTCAGATCATACTGACTGACAACCATTTCGGATAACTATTCGGATAGGATTTTGGATTGCCGTTTTGGATAGCATTTCTGATAGCATTTCGGATACGCTGTTCCGAATTGCTGCTAAGGATTTCGACTAAACACTATTCCGAATCAAGGGGTGGAACTTTAACCGGCTAACGTATTCGGTAATAAAAGTTCACGTGCACAGAAAATTATCCATAAACGAATTTTAAAAACAGACTATACATATTGAACCACCTCATTTTTATGACAAAAAAAATTTGGACATTATATATTATTGGATTCGTAATTTCGAGACGAGTCTAACGGTATAATTTGGTGAAAACAATTTTCGAACAATTTTTAACGTTTTTAACCGGTTTCGGTTATCCAAAAGATGTCCAAAGCCCAAATTCAGTACTGGAACATAATTTTTAGCCCATATGTAATCCAAACCCAAATGCAAATCCGAACATTGTCTTTAGCCCACTTACCAAAACTTTCGTTAACAGCACTGCACCCTAGGCTCAAATCCAATACCCGAACATGGTTTGTAGCCCTGTAACCCCTTCATCTTCACAAGTGGCAGCACTCAAATGTTCTAAAGTGGCACCAGCAAATCAATGTACGATGAATCAGACTGACGAACCAAGATCGCTCATTAACACGGTCAACTATCTTTTGTGTACTAAACATTGCAAGAATAAGGTTGCACAACTCAAGGCACTCAACTCTAATATGGCTAATGATTATAACATTGCAATGACTTAGTGCATCAACCTTAGACAAAGCAATAAGTTGCTCACTGAAAAGGTTGAGGCACAAAAGCAAGACATAGCTCAACTTCGCAAAGATCTTAACCAACAATAGTGTTGGGTTCATGATTACAATAACAAACTCAATGTAAAAACCATGGAATGTGATTCTGTAAGAGCTAAACTAAAACTCATGTCTAGCAAGTATCAAAAAACGAAGTTAACATAAAGAAGTTTGATACATCTAGCAAGGTAGTTCAAGATGTGTGCAATGTGAAATTGGCATACAAAAGGAACAAGGGGAAGGATTTGGGATACAATCTGGTTGCCCCACCATATAATCACAACAACACGAGGATACCCGACACCGAGGAGGAGCTTGAAAATGCACAACATATGGTGTATGGCAAACCCAGTGATTATGCATCTGACACACGGGAATCTGTTAAACCTGTAAATGTTAAACTGAAGCAAAAATGGGTGAACAATACTAATGCTTCTACTTCATGTGAAGAAAATGTGTCAATTGCAGATTGTGCTTATAATTCTTCTAATGATTCAGCTGAAGTGTCTGACCTTTCATCTGATAAACCAGGACTCTTCGATTTTATCAAAGCTGATGAAGTGAGAACTAACGTGAACAAGGCACCTAGTTCACAAACTGAACAATCTGAACCTTCTTCTAGTGCTACAAAGGTTCAGAGTAAACAAAAGAAGCTTAAACGAGTAGGTCAAGGACGAGAAAAGCAGAAGTCCAAAAGTCAAAAATAGTCACGCTCTTCGAAATCATCTACGGGCATCAAAAGTGTGACATCCCGGTTTTTCAGGTATCTTAAACTGTGACATCCCGGTTTTTTAGATATCTTAAACGCACTACTTCACGGTTATTCATTCCTACGCTAAATTGATTCGGAGATTTATTTTACACTCTCGAAATAACTATGCTAACCTTGTGAACTTATCAAGTGAATTATGTGCTACATGTATTAGACGTTTATAAGCTTGGTGAGTGATTATGTTATGTTTTTGGTTTCGTGGTGATTAGTTATAAAAATATATAGTAAATAGATAAACGAACCGAACCGGGTCGCGAAAGGGTTGACCTCACTTCCTTGCGATTCAAGGAGTTAAGCGAAACTTGAGGCTTAAGTGAAAGACCCAAACCGCCCCACCCAAACCCTTGCGGCCGCGAGCACCCAACCGCAAACCCATGCCCTTTTCTTTGCCCTCTTGCACTATATATACACATACATGCATGTGTTATGTTTCAAAAACAAAAACACACACAAACCCTAGCACAAGAAACAAGCCGACGGCAGCCTTCTCCTTTTCCTTTCTCTCGGTCGCGACAGCCGCCTGCCCACTCTTCCTCTCGGTCGCAAACTTGCTTCAACATCCGATTCGGCTCCCATCTAATTCTCGGATCATTGATCTTCATTGTTAAAGGTTAGAGTTTATCATTGTTTACAAAGTCATACTAGGGTTTATGAACTATGGATCATGCTTGTATGTAATGGTAGAAAGTGTTATGATGTTAGTTCGATTGATATTGCAAGTTTAGCGATTATGATGATTAGTTAGAATCAAGAACCATTAGGCTGCGTTTTGTGATAAAGATCATATATTATGATTAGGGCTTGCATGGGTATGATGTATATGATGATATATGATTTGAAAAATCTGTTCTTGATCGTTTATTTTAACATATCGATTGTTTAAGCGTGTTATATTGCGATAAATGCTAAAATCAGGATGCTGAATGGTGTTTACAGCCAACTTCAACTGGCTGTAACTTGGTTATTATTTATCGAAAAACGGATTTCTGAAGTCTAAAACGTATATTTTTGAAAACCGCTTCTAATGGCGCTGGATTCATATTTTTCTGAAGTCGTTTGATATTTTTAAGTGGCCAATTAAGTGCAGTAACTGAAGCTGTGAAAATCCTGAAAATTTGTTAGTTGTTTATCGCGTCGGATCTAATAATCTGTAGAGATTCGAATCACGAAATTTGTACAGTTGCTAGAGATGGAAATTTCCGGGAAACTCCCACTGGAATTTTGTTAATTGGACAAACGGTGATTTTTAAATAAATTCTCCCGTGGACTGCAGTCAGAAAGCGACGAATCTGACTGCAGCCTAGTATATTAATATTTATGGATAATTGGTGAAGTGTTAGGACTTGAAAAATTTATATAAAATTCTAAATTATAGTTGACACCTTCTGTAAAATAATTGAAATTTTTGGAACGTTGGAACTATTTTATAAAAATCCTTGAAAACAGCCTAATTATGAGTATACAAGCTGAAATTTGATAACTTGCGAATGTGTGTACCAAAGTGTTGCATGGATTGGATTGTGTTCATGATAAATTGTTTTGATCACTATGTTGGTATGATGATACTTGCATGCATGACTGAGTGTTAGGATTTGTTATTGTGTGTACCGCATTGTGTGTTAGTTATGTGTAGGGTTTGTATTGGTGTGTTCACACACTAACTTTAAATCAATTGACTTGTTAGGACGCAATTAACGGTCCCATCATTTGCAACTTCTGTGTTACACTAACCGAGCAACTAAAGGTGAGTTCACGGCCCCTAATTTTATCCGGTTTTAAACAACAGGGGGAGAAACATGTATACACTCTACAACTCTATCTCTTTACGTTATACGAATGAACGTCATTAAACTATTCGGTAACTAAGTTAATGTTAATGTACGTTATGGTCACTAAGCAGCTATATCACACAAGTCCTCGACAAACTCTCGGATCGTTAGTATTGGGTTAGATAGCGGGGAAATTATAAGTAGTACTACTGGGCCCGACAAGCCCCACCCGAGCTAGTCGCGCTAGCCGACCGGGTATGGTCAACGGGTGATTAATTTGGCCTAACTTCGCCATGGTCAGTGATAGGCCTGGCAACACGGAGGCACAACCGTCAACTTCGATCGCGAACACTTACGTGACATAACTTTAGGCTCGCTACCTACATGTTAACATTGAACTTAATTACGAATCAACAATATTATTCCGGGTTAGGGATAATGGAACCAACAACGTTATTATTCCGGGTTAGGAATAATGGAACCAACAACGTTATTATTCCGGGTTAGGAATAATGGAACCTCATTATTATTCCGAGTTAGGAATAATGGAACCTCATTATTATTTCGGGTAAGGAATAATGGAACCATCAGTATTATTCCGGGTTGGGAATAATGGAACTAAATCGTTATCCCGGGTTAGGGATAACGGGGGAAACAAACTTATAACCGAACAAATGAACTTATGAAAACCTGTGAACTCACTCTTCTTTAATGTTGACACTTGTTTCTTTACATGTTTCTCAGGACGCTAGGAGCTCTAGGTGCACTCACTTGCATTGATCAAGACATCTTTTTATCGAGTCTCATTTACGAACATTGTTTGAGTTTTTTTCTTTAGTTTTGGCGTTTGTGTTGGCGCCCGTTCCTTTACTTTACTTTAAATGCTTCCGCTCAACTTAAAAAACTAATGCTTCCGCTAAACATTGAAACCAAACTAAGACAATCTAAAATTTACTATGAGTGGTTAAACAAATGATTTTGGAAAACGTATTAACAAATCATATAGAGTCGTTCGATGTTACTAGTGTCTCAGATTCTGGTTTGTTCACACGCCTCGCGGTAAAACTCCGCAAGTGGAAATTGAGGGTGTGACATAAACGCACTACTTCACGGTTATTCATTCCTACGCTAAATTGATTCGGAGATTTAATTTACACGCTCGAAATAACTATGCTAACTTTGTGAACTTATCAAGTGAATTACGTGCTATGTGTATTAAACGTTTATAAGTTTGGTGAGTTATTATGTCATGTTTCGATTTCGTGATTTTTAGTTATAAAAATATATATATAGTAAATAGATAGACGAATCGAACCGAGCCGCGAAACGAGTCGACCTCATTTCCTTGCGACTCAAGGGATTAATCAAAACTTGAGGCTCAAGTTAAAGACCCAAACCGCCCCACCCAAACCCTTTGCGGCCGCAAGCACCAAACCGAACCCTTGATCCTTTTCCTTCCTTCCTCACACTATATATAGATATGTATGCATGAGGGTTGTTTTAACAAAAAAAATAAGGAACCCTAGCTCCCCAAGAATCAGCCGACGGCAACCTTCCCACTCCTTCTCTCGGTCGCGATCTTCTTCAAACCCGAATCGACTCCCATCTCGTTCCCGGTTCGTTAATCTTCATTGTTAAAGGTTAGGGTTTTCTATTGTTTCGCAAATCATGTTAGGGTTTATGAACTATTGATCATGCTTGTATGTAACGGTAGAATCATGGTATTGAAAGAGTTATGATGTTTAGTTCGATTATTTGTGCAAGAATTGCGATTAAGACGATTAGTTGAATAAAAGGATCATAGGCTGCGTTTTGTGATAAAAATCATATAATATGATTAGGGTTTGCATGAGTATGATGTACATGATGATATATGATTGATAAATCTATTCTTGATCGTTTATATTTAACGTCTCAATTGTTTAAGCGTGTTATATTGCGATAAAAAGTTGAAAACAAGATGCTGAATGGTGTTTACAGCCAACTTCAATTGGCTGTAACTTGGTTATTATTTATCGAAAAACGGATTTTCTGAAGCCTAAAAAGTATATTTTTGAAAAACGCTTCTAATAGCGCTGGATTCATATTTTTCTGAGGTCGTTTGATAATTTTAAGTGGTCAATTAAGTGCAGTAACTGAAGCTGTGTACATTCTGAAAATTTGTTAGTTGTTTATCGAGTCAGATCTCATAATCTGTAGAGATTTGAATCACGAAATTTGTACAGCAACTGGAGATGGAAATTTCCGGGAAACTCCCATTGGAATTTTGTTAATTGGATGAACAGTGATTTTTAAATAAATTCTCCCGTGGACTGCAGTCAGAAAGCGACGAATCTGACTGCAGCCTAGTATATTAATATTTATGAATAATTGGTAAAGTGTTAGGACTTGAAAATTTATATAATATTCTACAGTTTAGTTGACACCTTATGTAAAAAAATTGGAATTTTTGGAATGTTGGAAATATTTCATAAAAATCCTCGAAAACAGCCTAGTTATGAGCATACAAGCTGAAACTTGATTACTTGCGAATGTGTGTACCAAAATGTCGTATGAGTTGATTTATGTTCATGATAAGTTGGTTTGATCATTATGTTGGTATGATAATACTTTTCATGCATGATTGTGTTTTCGAAATTGTTATCATGTGTGCCGCATTGTATGATAGTTATGTGTAGGGTTTGTATCAGTGTGTTCACACACTAACTCTAAATCGATTGACTTGTTAGGACGCGATTAGCGGTCCCATCATTTGCTACTTCTGTGTTACACTAACCGAGCAACTAAAGGTGAGTTCACGGCCCCTAATTTTATCCGGTTTTAAACAACAGGGGGAGAAACATGTATACACTCTACAACTCTATCTCTTTACGTTATACGAAATTAACGTCGTTAAACTATTCGGTAACTAAGTTAATGTTAATGTACGTTATGGTCACTAAGCAGCTATATCGCGGAAGTCCTCGACAAACTCTCGGATCGTTAGTATTGGGTTAGATAGCGGGGAGATTATAAGTAGTACTACTGGGCCCGACAAGCCCCACCCGAGCTAGTCGCGCTAGCCGACCGGGTATGGTCAACGGGTGAATAATTTAGCCTAACTTTCGCCATGGTCAGTGATAGGCCTGGCAACACGGAGGCACAACAGTCAGCTTCGATCGCGAACACTTATGTGACATAACTTTAGGCTCGCTACCTACATGTTAACATTGAACTTAATTACGAAACAACAATATTATTCCGGGTTAGGAATAATGAAACAAGCAACAATATTATTCCGGGTTAGGAATAATGAAATCAACATCATTATTATTCCGGGTTTGGAATAATGGAACTATAACGTTATTCCGGGTTAGGAATAACGGGGGAAACAAACTTATAACCGAACAAATGAACTTATGAAAACCTGTGAACTCACTCTTCTTTAATGTTGACACTTGTTTCTTTATATGTTTCTCAGGACTCTAGGAGCTCTAGGTGCACTCACTTGCATTGATCAAGACATCTTTTTATCGAGTCTCATTTACGAATATTGTTTGGGTTTTTCTTTAGTTTTGGCGTTTGTGTTGGCGCCCGTTCCTTTACTTTACTTTAATGCTTCCGCTCAACTTTAAAACTAATGCTTCGCTAAACATTGAAACCAAACTAAGACAATTTAAAATTAACTATGAATGGTTAAACAAATGATTTTGGAAAACATATAAACTAATCATATAGAGTCGTTCGATGTTACTAGTGTCTCGGATTCTGGTTTGTTCACACGCCTCGCGGTAAAACTCCGCAAGTGGAAATTGAGGGTGTGACAAAAAGGCTCGTGATGTGAAAATACTTTTGTTACACCAGTCAGTAATGGAAAATGTGAAAAATAGGCATTTGATTGTGCTAACATAGCTTTGGAAATGTAGGTGAGATTTCTGAACAAAAGTTGTAGTCTACACAACACAAGAAGAATCAAAAGAAATCTCCCACGTAGAAGGCCCATGCAAACGATAAGTATAGACATCCAAATTCATGCTTGTCTACAAGAAATGTGCAAGGAAATCAGGCACAGAAAGGACCAGTTCATCCTTTAGGGCATGCAAGAGCAAATCAAGTTGATCAAAATGCCTTGTACGTGAAGAGACAAACATGCTTTAATTGCGGCATTACTGGTCACATTGCTCGAAACTGCACACATCGTCCCTATGTACCCTATTATGCTCAAAATCAGAAGGTTACACCAAAGGATAACATCCATTCCAAGCCAATGAAGGTATCATCACCTAAGACAATGAAGAATGTGAATTCTAAGCTTAAACCATCTGATGGGGAATGGAATGCTACTAAAAACAAATGCAAGGCTGTTTAGGAACAAAAATCTGCTTCGAAATCTAATAAACTTGAACTAGCTAAAGTTGCTCAACCGAAGGCAACAAACACGTTTGTTAAGCCGAAACAAATTTGGAAACCAAAATGCAAAACGACAACATCTCCATTCCTTGAAACAAAAGGGGACTTATGTCTGAAAGATGTGTCTTATTTTGATGCTTTAGGAATACCCAGGACCATGATGGCCTGGGTACCATTGTCTTACTAATCTCCTTATTTTTCAGGGACAACCAAGGAGGAGCTGTTGACAATCTCTGGAATGTTGATAGCGGTTGTTCTAGAGATATAACGGGTAACATTTCAGTATTGCAAAAAGTTCAAATGTTTTACAGATGATATGTTTCCTTTGGAGGAGATGAAGTAACTAAGATCAGCAAAAGTGTACAATTTAAATTTTGTGCTTTAATTTTTATATTGATCAATCTGATGGCAAAACGGTTTAACAAAAGCAACAAAAATATTTTCATCATCTTTCGTTTATATCTTTGTGCGTACGTTTTCATTATTAGCTAAATTTATGCATAAAGTGTGATGCAAAATTTAGGGGGAAAGAGGGACATATATGTACATATGCATTGTTTGAGGGGGAGAAAAAGAGAAAAATACAAAACTATTTGAAAAACAGAAAAATCCAAAAGGATTTTATTACATCATATGGAAAGTGAAATGAATATTCGTGCTAAAGGGCGTGACTGACACATACATGTAAGGTGTTATAGCTAAAAAGACTAGGATCTAATGTTATATGTCGATAGGCTTGATGCTCAAAGATAAAAAGATACTAAGTGATAAAAACATAATGAATTATGTATCATGTGGGTAACATACCATCAGTGTATGATTTTATGGTCTTAAATCTTGTATTGATAGATAGCCAACGTCTATGGTTTTGGGTCTATATGTTGTTGAGTCATCAGGGATATCAAAGCTGTCATTATGTTGCATCTAGATTATATGCAGACCTAGGTACAGTCAAGATATCTTAAAAGATCCAAAAAAGGGCAAAAACCTTAAAAGGAAGGAAATCTCATCATGAGAAAATTCCGTGTGCTTGCAAAGTTAAAAACATACCGAATAGGTATTTGCCTCACCCTCATCAGATGTTGGTTGGTCACTTTGCTGTACGTTGTACTGACATGTACACAAACAAGTCTGGCGTTGTAAAAATCAAAGGATGATCTCAGTATACTCACCTGCTACGATGAATCGTTGTGCTTACCTTGATCATGGGGTTATGTCATGGTATGGGACACACGGGTTTTATAGTATAATATTACCTTAAGCATATCACGAAGTTGAAAAATAAAAATTGAGCATTAAATTTTAAGTGGACTAACATATTGGCAATCTCTTAGATCAGTCGGAATAAGTTCGCACCGAAAACTATTCCTTGGTCCGCCTGAAAACGATTTTGATCTCATTGAAATTGTATATTGTAACTACTGAGTTAGTTTCTTTGTTAAGTTGTGTTTATGAATATATTCTTATATTTAAATTAATAAAATAGAATATTCAAAAATCCAAAAATAGTGTCTTGTTCTTACAAAATAAAAAATCCAAAAATAGAGTGCCTTATTTGTTTTATTAAAAAAATATTTAACCGTTCTTGAAGATTTGACTGATCATCAAAAGATGAAAGAAATTTGAATTTTGATCCGAGTACAAGTACTTGGATGTACCAAGTGTTCATATGGGACTCTCCCTATTGCATAGAAATGTTTGCTTATAAATTTTGAAGAACTTTGTAGAACTTGATTTAGATTAAGAAATAAGAGTTGCTGAAAATTGAGATGCTGTTAGTTGCTGATAAAGCATGAAGCATCATACCTGAGTCAGAAGAACCAGATACAAGTTATCCTCTGACAATGATAATACATTTAAAGAAGTACATGCGAACCTGTTTGAAAAAGAAAGATTGAAGAAGAAAAGAGCTGCTGAGAATCCTCCTTTCGCATTCTTTTTAACAAAATGTTTAAGCAGAATGCTGATCGTGATCCTGATATGAAACTAACAGCAAGAGATGAAGAAAGAGACCTAGAGATGTCAAGAACTTCCACAACTTCTGCAGCATAGTGACAACCATAAACTCCGTTGAAGACGTTGTTGAATTCATGCTATGAAAACAATTTGATACATCAGTCTAGGGGGAGATTGTTAGGTCCTCGAAGTGCTAGACTGACGCATTAAATATACGCAACGAGCTATGGTAGCGAACTGGGTTTAACTAGAGTAGTTTATATTAGGTTTTGGACCTGTTTAGGTCATTTGGGACATGCCTAAGGCCATGTGGGCTAGGCAAGCCCAAGGGGAGCCCATGTGAGGAGTGGGATTACCCTAGGTATATAAGCTAATGTTATGTCATTTCTGGGTTAAGCCTTTAGAGAAGACTTTAAGGAGCCTCCATAGAGAATCCTAGACGAGAGAGTGAGAGGTGAAGAACTTGTATCAGGCAGTTTTGCTTATCGAAGTAATAGAATCATATGCAAGTTTGAATTGATTCACGTATTCTTACTCATCTCGTTTCTCTTATTTTTCGTTTTTCTTGGATATCACCAAGTTTGGATTCCACCCATCCTTGGTGATTGTGTGATATCGTTGTTAGATCAAGATTTTCGGGAGTTACAAATCCAACTTGATTTTGATCTAGAATCCAAAGACACATTTCATATTCATCAATATCTCACTCAAAATTTACGTCTTCAAGACATTTGGCAGAAACGAAAATCAAATCATAGCAATGGTGATTCAGAAAGCAGTTAAACCATTTCGAACAGACCACCATGCTCTGATACCACTGGTATGTCCCTGTAAGGGTGAGCCAAATCCATTATCCGACCCAACCCGATACCCAAGAACCCTTTATAACAATACCCGAAATACTACCCTAAATACATACTCGATTACGGTTCTTATGGTATCGGGGTAAATTGGTCCTTGGGTATAAGACCGAGCCGGACCTTGAGTTCCATTTATTTGTTTCAATTATAGATGTTGTACCAAATAGACGTTCGAGAGTAGCCTTGCATCTTCAAATTATAGCTCAACGTACCAATTTACACATGGTCCATATATATCTATAACTCCATTTCAATCATGTATACCAAATTTACACTTGATTGTTGAAGTTGAAAAGTTCTAGAATTTTTGTCTTGGTGGAATATCAACAATAAGAAATCAATAACAGTTATAAGAATTCAACAACATAAGAGTTGTAAGTCCCAAAAACCGGATCTACAAATCACACTAAGCTTGTTTGGTGGCAGAATCACACAAACAACCTATGGATTGAGATAGAAGAAATAGATGAAAGATTAATCTTGCATACAAATACAGAAATTTGTCTAATACAAGTAATGAGAGAAAACTACCAAAAAGCTCCTAATCCCTAAGCAACATTTACTATTTATAGTAAGGGATTAGAACACCATTAACCTAAACCCTAGGCCCAAAAGACTTCCCAAACCTATCTATTACAAGTAAGCCCAATCTACTAAAGTGAGTAATGCATAAACCTAATAGGGCCTAACAATCTCCCTCTAGGTTTACTGCATTAGTGCTACATTCAACTTGAAGATCCACCAGCTGTGCTACCTCCAAAGAATGGACCTAGATCCACATATAGCTTGTTGTTGATCACATTCGCCACTTCGCTCGACCAAGACTTCGCACAAGCTTTGTACATATCATTTGTGTGAATTTGATGTTGACCCAAGATCTTTATATCTCCTTCATGAAAGCTGATTAGCTCCAACGTGTCTGCTAATCGAAATGCCTTTTCTTTGGTCACAATCACAGCCTCTGCCATCCTTGGATCATATGGCCAGTAGCTGAAGTTCTTCAATACTCCTTTAGAAATTTAGGAGCAGCAGGAATAACTTTCTCTTTGTTAGTTGCTGGCCAGATGACGTTTTGAAGAGGTTTCTTCGTGTATGGATCACGGATGCCAGGGCTCTTTTTTCAGATAAGATTTAGCTGTCTTCATGGTTGGAAAATCATTTTTCACTTCATGTTCAAGCTTTGAATGAAATTCCCATCCTAGACCTCGCTGATTTGGATCAGCACCAAAGTAAGGAGCTCGCAAAAGATTCTTCAAATCAATCTTGGTCCATGACTCGAACTAAGACTATTTAGCATAGTATTCTCAATGTCCACTTTCTCTTGTACCAGCCATAACCTCGTATCATGATCATACCTCCAACACTTAATGCCAGATTTGTTTCCAACCTTGTCATAGTGGCTTGATCCCAGTTCCATCACATAACAATTGGACGTTTTTGTTGGATCCTTCGGTTGAAAGTTTTTATCAAGAGGATTTAAGTTTGGTTTTTCATGATCAGCATTTGCTTGTTGCTCTGTTTCTTTTGTGTTAGCTTTATCTTCTTCATTTGTTTAGCAACTAGATAAGTATTCAAACCAGCTTCTCGTTCAGCATCAGCTACGGCTTTCTCTTCAGTAGTACGTTCATGATCAGCAACATTCATTGGATCGTCATATACAAATTCACCACCAAACTTTTTCTGCAGCTTTGCTTTCAATTCATAAATTTCTGCCATCAACAACTTACGTCACCCTGAAGCTGTTCGATTCCTTGATCCCTAATCGTCACTTATGTTTGCAGAGAAGATATTTGAGCATCCTTTAATGCAGCATCTTGTTCCAACACGATTACTCTTTTCTGCAACTTCTTAACATTCACATCTTCATCATCTGATTCAACTAACTTCATCTTCTCTGCAGCGTATCGCATAGCAGCTTCATCATGTTCCATAAACCCACCACTATAACTATCAACTTCAAATTGAGTGCCGCTAGAACTTCCAGGCTGTGATCCAGTGGTTGCTTCGAAGATAGAAGTTTTTGGCATGTCTGTAATGGGGGCATCTTGCATAATTGGCTCATGAAAGGTACTCGAGCTTGCGGGCTTGGGATCAACATGGGTTTTAGGTTCAGTTCTCTGCTTCTTCCTTGATTCTTGCTCTCTTATTATATCATCATATGTCTGCATTTCTTTAGTAGGAGGGATCCCAGAATCGCCTTGTAACGAGGCAAGCAATGCTGCAAGATTCTCTGTAGATATTAGGTTCAGATCTCGAACAGTTTCCTTAGCTTTATCCGACTCTATATGTTCCAACTCATCCTTTGTCTCTTCATCATCAGTAACTAAATCCTCAACTTTAGCCACTGGCTTTACTCCAACACCTACAATCTATACATAGTGTTCTTCGGCTACTGTTGCGTTTATCGGTTTAGGAGCAGATATAACTGGACCGAACTTTCCATGCTTCTCCAAAGCAAACTTTCTAGAGAATTTTATCTTTGTAGTATCTCATTGTTTGCACGCCACTTCAAAGCAGCTTGGACCCATAGGCTTCAGATTTAGGAAGTTTGTGCTTTTTATTTGATCTGGATACTTCTCGTCGAGAATTACTTGAATAAATCTTGGGTAGAGTAGAAAAACCTTCTTCTTGGGATTCTCCAACATGTTCTTCATATTATCGAAAATAAAAGCCGCAGAGTTGTAATCCCAATTTTTCACAAGAGCAACTAATGCAGCCGTCTGGGTCTGATTGAGCTGATTCAATCCACCTTTATTCTCACTAATGCATTGTAGAAAGATATGGGCTACAAATCTGCAATACGGCGGGAACATCTTCTTTAAAACTGTTGGATAAGCGCCTTCGTAGCTCATTCCTCGTTAAGCTTGAATAACTCTGTCTTTCGTGTATGATGTTGGATGGTGAGCCTGATCATCAATCTTTAATACCTCATGCACCACTGCTTCTGAAATAACAATATCCTTCTTCTGAATCTTAGATTCGATCATTCCTTTGCAACTAACACCACTTCTTTTAACTTCGGTGTTCAACCAGAAATCTTGAACCATATCTTTGCAAAGAACGAGATCAAACTTCAGAGTGGTGTGATACGACAAGAATTTAATCTATCATTGAATGAAACGTCTCGTAATGGTCTGTTGGAGGATCCGATAAGTAACCCGCTTGGTTATGAAATGCTTCCACGTCAAGTTTGCGCTTTTCCATAATCTTTTAAGCCATTTCTGCACTTTTGAACAAAAACGTTAAGTGTCATCATAAGAAATTAACTTATATTAGGCATCCTGTGGTTCAAAAGAAGGGTCAAGGGGTCAACAATACAGGTCAACAGTTCAAAAGGTTTAAAACAGTTTTGAACCAGTCAAATCATGAAAAGGTTCAAAAAAATTGAACTGGTCAACCTGATTCGAATGAACTGGGTCAACAATTTTTCGGATGGACAAGCGTTCATAGGTAATTTGAATGAACCCTTGTTAGTCATCCGAGATGACCTAACATTTCGGATGAATATGTAAGATTTCGGATGATTTTCGAAATGCATCTATATGATCCGAGATCCATCTGAAATGCATGCAGTCATCCGAGATCTATCCGAATGCTTATTAAGTCCATCCGAGTTCCATCCGAGATGCAAGGGAAATATCAAATCTATAAGTTCGAGATAGCTCGTCCGAGAGAGATCCGAAATGAGTTAAGGGTTCGAAATGATTAGAAATGCACAATATTGTGGGTCCCGATGACGGTGGAATTCCTGGAGAGAATCTGCCAGCGTTTACCCTCAGGGAACTTCCAAAACTTAACAAACAATGAACACACAACACACACATATATAGACATGAGCAGTTCGTGCGAATGGTTCCTCGTACGAGTGACAAGATGTCACTCGTACGAACCACATAAGCTTACTCGTACGAGTGAGATGTTCATCACTCGTACGAGTAGAGCTGTTTATCACTCGTACGAGTCACAATGTCACTCATACGAGTCACATTGTCACTCGTACGAGCCAGTTCTCGTTAGCACTTGGGTCGTGTGTTCGTATCTAATCTATACAATGTTCAATACACACTCTTTCTAGCCTATTTGCATAGTTACAAACATAAAGTACATCAAGAAATTCCCCCTTGGACGTCACTGTGGAAGCTTGATCTTGATCTTGAAGTCTGAGAGCCATATTTGAATATTCTGCAACTTCAATTAGGTATCTATCGATGTCGTAGATGGCGTCAACAAATTCCCCCTTGATTGATGATCAGGGTTTGCATTATATACTTTAAGCAACATTCCCCCTGAAATAATTTTCTCTAGAAATTAATCTTCAGGTCTTTGTTTGCATGGTTCAAGGCCTCCTCTGATTTGCTTGAACTAGAAATTTTCTTGAATAATCACCAACTTGAAATTAATCAATGCAGCTTCTCCGTTTTGACTTAACCACATCCGCATTTGGTTTAGTGCACTTCTCCAATGCTCGATCCTCTGATCTTCAAAACCCAACCGTCAATTGATAGAAACTTCGAATTACCACAACGATAAACTTCAAGTCAATAAATATCCGCGTAAATCTGAAATCCCAATTTTCGTAATCACAATTGATCAGCAAATAGGTAATCTTCTCAATCAGCAAATTATCATCGGAATCATATTATCTGGTAGCACATCGATTCTGAGAAACATTCTTCGGTAACACATTCTTCCTTTTTAGTCACAATAACAGATGTATAGGTATCTCCGTTGGAATGGGGCAACTAAAACTACAAAACATCCTCATTTCCTGGCGATAAGTCCTGAAAACAATTCAATTGCCTTGTAGAGTTAAAGATAAGCAGTCGTATATGCATCCACTTCCACACCAAAGATCAGGTATTTAACCCTCAAGCATCAATCTGTATCATGATTTGAAAGTTCTGAACATCCTTTGATCACGAAACTCCAAATGTATAGTCTATTTCGTGAGCAACTGGTATACATTTTTTTGTCTGAAAGATTTATTTTATCATCTTCTTTAGTCATGAATTCTAAGTATATAGCCTTCCTCGTTAGTCCCAGTGACAACTGAAACCACAAAGCATCCTTATTTTCTGGCGGTTAGTTCGGAAAATAGTTCATTTGCCCGGCGGATTTAAATTGGATACTTTGTACCACTAAGCAGTCGTGTGTGCAACCG
Source organism: Scalesia atractyloides (assembly GCA_947069175.1). Classification (NCBI taxonomy): domain Eukaryota; kingdom Viridiplantae; phylum Streptophyta; class Magnoliopsida; order Asterales; family Asteraceae; genus Scalesia; species Scalesia atractyloides. Next base: position 50,828,212 of record CAMTDV010000013.1, on the reverse strand, counting down.
GCTTGTAGAAGACTCAGGCGTCAACGTGACCACAACTACTGAATCCGATGAACAACTCCTCCAAGACTTAGTAATGCAACCCCACTTTACGAAAAATAGACATCAACTTTTTGTCGTCACTAATGAATCTTCGATACTCTGTGTTTCCCAGATAATCTGCAGTCGGAACCACCTGAATACTGTTGCATGGTCAAGAATTTCAAAAATGCCAGAATATTAACATATACGTGAAAATTTGTATTCCCCTCATTTTTGCAAATTCTGATGTCTTGAGCATCTTTTCACAAAAACCAAATTTTGCCAAAAATTTCCCAAAATTGCAGTTTGATCAAATGCGGATTTAACGTTGAGGCCCATTAAAAGTCACAACACCAGATGATCAACTTTATGTGCAGGTATCAGTGACTGCTCCAATATCTTCAACATTTTGTGACCGTATCATCAAATCTATACTCTGAAGCTCTACATGGTGTCCTTGAACAGCTCAAATTCGATGTTAAAATCTCGAAAAAATTTGTAATCACCAAATTTTTTTGGTCACCACTTCGTACGAGGTGGACTTCGTACGAGGGGTGCTTATAAGCCATAGATGCTCACTGTACAAACGAGCCTGATTATGTTTTTCGATCCAGAATCTTTATTTCTTCAAATTTCAAGATGATTTTTGCACAGATCTGGTCGAAAATCAGTTTCTAACAATCCTATAGTTTCAATTTTACATTATGTCCGTGGATTTCATCGATTATTTTACTTCGTACGAAGGGTGCTCATGATTTTTGCAACGATTATTTGATGTTTTACGTCTAAAACCCCTTATATGTCCAAAATTCATGAGCGTAGGTGATTCATCAACTGTTAGATTGAATGAATCGGTCCCGTAGCGTTGATACCAGTTGTGGGTGTCACACCCTCAATTTCCACTTGCGGAGTTTTACCGCGAGGCGTGTGAACAAACCAGAATCTGAGACACTAGTAACGTCGAACGACTCTATATGATTCATTAATACGTTTTCCAAAATCATTTGTTTAACCATTCATAGTTAATTTTAGATTGTCTTAGTTTGGTTTCAATGTTTAGCAGAAGCATCAGTTTTTAAAGTTGAGCGGAAGCATTAAAGTAAAGTAAAGGAACGGGCGCCAACACAAACGCCAAAACTAAAGAAAAACCCAAAACCCAAAACAATGTTTGTAAATGAGACTCGATAAAAAGATGTCTTGATCAATGCAAGTGAGTGCACCTAGAGCTCCTAGCGTCCTGAGAAACATGTAAAGAAACAAGTGTCAACATTAAAGATGAGTGAGTTAACAGGTTTTCAAAAGTTCATTTATTCGGTTATAAGTTTGTTTCCCCCGTTATCCCTTACCCGGGATAACGATTTGGTTCCATTATTCCCAACCCGGAATAATACTGATGGTTCCATTATTCCTTACCCGGAATAATAATGATGTTTCATTATTCCTAACCCGGAATAATAAAGTTGTTGTTTCCATTATCCCTAACCCGGAATAATATAGTTGATTCGTAATTAAGTTCAATGTTAACATGTAGGTAGCGAGCCTAAAGTTATGTCACGTAAGTGTTCCCGATCGAAGCTGACTGTTGTGCCTCCGTGTTGCCAGGCCTATCACTGACCATGGTGAAGTTAGGCCAAATTATTCACCCGTTGACCATACCCGGTCGGCTAGTGCGACTAGCTCGGGTGGGGCTTGTCGGGCCCAGTAGTACTACTTATAATTTCCCCGCTATCTAACCCAATACTAACGATCCGAGAGTTTGTCGAGGACTTGTGTGATATAGCTGCTTAGTGACCATAACGTACATTAACATTAACTTAGTTACCGAATAGTTTAATGACGTTAATTTCGTATAACGTAAAGAGATAGAGTTGTAGAGTGTATACATGTTTCTCCCCCTGTTGTTTTAAAACCGGATAAAATTAGGGGCCGTGAACTCACCTTTAGTTGCTCGGTTAGTGTAACACAGATGTAGCAAATGATGGGACCGCTAATTGCGTCCTAACAAGTCAATTGATTTAGAGTTAGTGTGTGAACACACCAATACAAACCCTACACATAACTAACACACAATGCGGTACATACAATAACAATTTCTAAAACCCAAATCATGCATGCAAGTATCATCATACCAACATAGTGATCAAACCAACCTATCATGAACACAAATCAATCCATACAACACTTTGGTACACACATTCGCAAGTTATCAAGTTTCAACTTATATACTCATAATTAGGCTGTTTTCGAGGATTATTATAAAATAGTTTCAACGTTCCAAAAATTTCAATTATTTTACAGAAGGTGTCAACTATACTGTAGAATTTTATTTAAATTTTTCAAGTCCTAACACTTTACCAATTATTCATAAATATTAATATACTAGGCTGCAGTCAGATTCGTCGCTTTCTGACTGCAGTCCACGGAAGAATTTATTTAAAAATCACCGTTCGTCCAATTAACAAAATTCCAGTGAGAGTTTCCCGGAAATTTCCATATCTAGTTTTTGTACAAATTTCGTGATTCGACTCTCTATAGATTATTAGATCCGACTCGATAAACAACTAACAAATTTTCAGAATTTTCACAGCTTCAGTTACTGAACCTAATTGGCCACTTAAAAATATCAAACGACTTCAGAAAAATATGAATCCAGCGCCATTAAAAGCGTTTATCAAAAATCTACGTTTTAGACTCCAAAAAATCCGTTTTTTGATAAATAACAACCAAGTACAGCCAGTTGAAGTTGGCTGTAAACACCATTCAGCATCCTGATTTCAGCATTTTATCGCAATCTAACCCGCTTAAACAATCGATACGTTAAATATGACGATCAAGAACAGATTTTTCCAATCATATATCATCATATACATCATACCCATGCAAACCCTAATCATAACATATAGTTTTTATCACAAAACACAGCCTAATGATTCTTGATTCCACTAATCCTCATATTCGCAAACTAGCACAATTTATCGAACTAAACATTGATTCTACACTACATTCAAGCATGGTCAAGAGTTTATAAATCCTAGTATGATTTTGCAAACAATGATAACCCTAACCTTTAACAATAAGATCAATGCGCCGAGACTTAGATGGGAGCCGATTCGGATATGATGAAGGTCGCGACCGAGAAGGAGAATGGAGAGGGGCTGCCGCGATCAAAGGGAGTGCAAGAAGGCTGTTTGCGATCGAGAGGGAGGGTAGGAAGGGCTGCAGTCGGTTGCTAGGGTTTGTGTGTTTTTGTTTTTGAAACAATGCACATGCATGTATGTGTATATATAGCGCAAGAAGTCAAGAAAAAGGGGAAGGGTTTGCGGGTTGGGTGCTCGCGGCCGCAAGGGGTTCGGGTGGGTCAGTTTGAGTCTAAAACTTGATCCTCGATCTTCGGTTAACTACTTGAGTCGCAAGGAAGTGAGGTCTACTCGTTTCGCGGCTCGGTTAGATTCATTTATCTATTTATTATATCTATATTTTCTAACTAAAACAAATCTCGAAATCGGAACATCACATAATAACTCACCAACTTATTAACGTTTAATACACATAGCACGTAATTCATTTGACAAGTTCACGAAATTATCGTAATTAATTCGAGCGCGCAATTTAAGTCTCCGAATCAATTTAACGTAGGAACGAATCACCGTGAAGTAGTGCGTTTAAGATATCTGAAAAACCGGGATGTCACAGTGGGTCCCGGTGACGGCGGTTCTAGACGGAAGTTTGGGCGTATGATATGTCACACCCCGACCCGCAGCGGAAAAGGTGATCGGGGATGCATTGGGTTATCATCAAAGCTCATGACATTTATTATATGTTTCATATTCATTAATACAATTTAATGGAAATAAATTATACAACATCTTCTAACTATCAGTCTAAGCTTCTTGGTTCACTTCTAAGGCATATCCTATGTTTTTCTTCCTTCAACCTGTTCACCTGTATCATGTGTAAAAAGGTTTTTGGATCAACATAATGTTGGCGAGTGAATCCTATGGAAAACATTTGAACAATTTATTTAAATTGGTTATGAAATATGTGCACAACCATACATGAGTAAAAATAGATGTAACTTAATCGGAAATCATAAAATGTTAAATGAAACACTCATGAATAATAATGGAACAATTAAAGGCACGCGATGCTCAACTCGTCTCTCACGAGGAACTGAGGGGCCTGATGAATGAATTGCATAAACATGATAATATGAATAACATAACTACAAACAATATAAACTCAATGAAAACACACATGAACAATAATGAATTTGAATTGAAGCACGCGATGTTCTACTCGTTTCCCACGAGGAACTGATGGGCTTAATGTATGAGTTTCATGTAATTTGACAAACGGAATATAAGTAAATCACAACAATAAATCAATCTAAGTTTAAGTCACGATGTGGTATGGCACAAGTTTAAATAAATAAATTAATTATTTCATAACACATGACACACCCCAAAACGTGTAATTTAAAAGGGGAGATTGTAAGATTCACTCACATTGGGTGCGTTCGGTTGATGACGTTGAATGCACGCGAAATGGTTTTAACCACGAGTGAAATTAACCTAGATAAATCGCGTTACGGTTTGGTAAGTAAACGGGTTTTATGAATCTATTTTAGTAGGATTGTTGGGTGTATTTTTGTGAGTTTGAGGCTATTTTCTAACCTTAAAAATGTTATTTTTAAGTATTTATAATTGATTTTTCATTAAAATAATTAAATAAAAATAAAAAAAAAATATTTTATATTTGCTACAGTAGACTTTTGACTATCGTTGACTTTGACTATCGTTGACCGGTTCAGGCATATTGTTGTGCGCCGGGTGAGGCTCGAACCCGAGACCTCCCGTATGCGTGCACGCAGCTCTACCAACTGAGCTACGTGTCTAACCCGTTATATATCCGATTTTAATTAAATATATATATTAATTAGAATTAACAGAAATCCTTTTTTATTAAAAACGAATTAAGTCTCGAGAACCGGTGCGCTCCACAGGTCTCGAACCCGGGACCTGTGGGTTAGCGGACACACACTCCACCGCTGGACTGTGTGTCACACTTGGTTATAACTCGGTTATCAATATACTTAACATATACTCAAGGCGACTCCGGTTCAGTTTGCTAAAAATAGGATTTTTATCAAGGCGACGTGTGTGAACCGGAATCGAACTCGTGACCTTAGCGTTAAAAGTGCACACAGTCCACCGCTGGACTGTGTGTCTAACCCGGTAATTATTTTGATTTTAATTATACTTAACCATTACTGAACTTCGTCTTCTTCACCGGTTTTAACCGGAAGTGACGACGGACTGGTTCAGAATGTTGATTCATGTTTCTTTAGCGTTTAATGATCATTTACAAACGAGATAAAAGTAAAAAGGAAAGGAATTAGGCGTGAAAGGTACCGACTGATTTTACTCTGTTTTCCGGCAGAACTCCGGCGACAGAAGTCTTTTCCCGGCGACAAGTATCTTGCAGCAGAGAGTCTTCCGAAGGCTTGAAAAGGTTGTGGGTGACTTCGGTGAAGGTTTAGGGGGTTCAGTAAGCTCAGAGATTACTGATACGGTTTTCCGGCGAAGTATCAAGAATTTCCGGCGAGTGATTTTTCGCCGAGAAAGGGTGCGATTTGAGTGTGAAAAACTTCTGGCGAGTTGTGGGTGTATTTATAGGGTAGCAACGAGATGAATGGGGTCTGAATTCGGTCTATATTCGAAGTCAACCGTTTCTCCGGCGATTATGGCTAATGACGCGTTTTTCAGACGTTGGCTATAGCTGTCGAGAGTTAATTGATTGATTAAATTGAGCGAAAGCGTGTTTTATGGGCGAAGTCGTCGGGATTTCCGACGACTGCTGTTTGGGCGCAAGTTGACCGAGTTTGAATTTCTCACATCATTATTTGATTTAATAAATCCATTTACTTAACAGAAAATCAAAGTGGCGGAGTGGTTTACGGTGTGTGAGTTAAGTGTTTGGTTGAACCGGTAGAGACCCGAGTTCGAAACCCGGTATGATTAAAACATTTTTATTTTGTTATTTTTATCAGTTTTTCAAAAACTAAATATATATCCCCGCATAATAAGTGATTACGGATCGTTTAAAATTATTTTGGGCATTTAATTCGCAACGAAAAATTTGACTGACTGTTCGGTTGATAAACGGAGCGGGTTTGGTAAATCCGTTTTTGACGGATGTTACAGTATCCCCTGCTTTTTAGAAATTTCGTCCCGAAATTTAATTAGGGATATAATTGACTGAAAAAAAAATGATGGTGTTGAGTTTGCCGGTTACATTTTTAGAAGAAAATTAGGGTTTAGGTTTTTGTTTGAGGCGGTAACGTTCCTTGTAAAGGTTAAGTATCCTAATACAGGAATCGCTTTTTGTTGCCTACTGTATAAGTATTGTTAAGCAGGAATGATTCGCTAAAATGATATCATGCATAAGAGTTTGAATATGCTTAGGGTTATATCCTAAGGCAGAAATTCTACAATCTACACAAATAAACACAACAACTAACAATTGTATCCACATTCTGATAGCATATATGTTTGAAGGGTGACAGTTCCTCTCTCGTTTGTTACGATGGAGAGGTTAGTCTATGTAGAAATGGATCACATTCCAATTTCTTTAAATAGTGAGATGATATATATATGTAACACAATTTCAACCAAGGCAATACTAAATCCTACATGGAACATCTCATAACCGCCTGATAATGCCTCTGATCCTTTGGCAAGAATACTTATATATAGGAAGTACCAGCGGCGTATCCACCATATTCTTGTCAAATTTTCATTGGTTTTATCAGTGAATTATGATTAGTCCTATAACTCTACAACCAATACATCAAACATAAAAATACTGAAATGAAATATATCTGTGCGATCAAGGCTCAATCAAACGGAGCCGATCGTATTGTATGTATTGAGAATGAAATTGTATGTGTGCTCAAGGCTCGATCAAACGGAGCCGAGCTTATTGCATGTATTGAAAATGAATAACTTAATCACAACAAACAACCTATGCATGGAACCTCTCATAACCGCCTGATGATGCCTCCGATCATTTGACAAGAATACTTATATATAGGAAGTACCAGCGGCGTATCCACCATATTCTTGTCAAATTCTCATTGACTTTATCCGCAAGTTATGATTAGTTCTATGCGACTCTACAACATAAACAAACACAACAACATACTGATAATGAAATTGTCTGTGCGATCAAGGCTCAATCAAACGGAGCCGATCGTATTGTATGTACTGAAAATGAAAATGTCTGTGAGATCAAGGCTCAATCGAACGGAGCCGATCTTATGTTGGCAACGCCTGGTTCACGCTCATAGGTAATGGGGAACAGCTCACGCTCATAGGTAATGGGGAGCGGCGGCCTATGAAATTGCATATACTGAAAATGATAAACTTAATCTAAACAACAATCACACAACAGCCTATGCATGGAACCTCTCATAATCGCCAGATAATGCCTCTGATCTTTTGACAAGAATACTTATATATAGGAAGTACCAGCGGCGTATCCACCATATTCTTGTCAAATTCTCATTGACTTTATCCGCGTGTTATGATTAGTTCTATGTGACTTTATATCAAACACAATAACCACAAGATACTGATAATGGAAAATGTATGTGCGATCAAGGCTCAATCAAGCGGAGCCGATCGTATGTATGTACTGAAAATGACAATAAATGTGGGCACGCCAGGTTCACGCTCATAGGTAATGGGGAACAGCTCACGCTCATAGGTAATGGGGAGCGGCGCGGCCTATGAAATTGCACGTACTGAAAACAATATATATATAATATCCAATAATTTCTCTAACAGTCTACACATGGAAAAACATAAAACTAAACGATAGGAGTTGAATCTTGATTCTTGGTGAGAGAAGGCTAGTTAAGTGGTTGGTTTGGTCCGTTAACATCTTCAACAGGATTGGCATTGATGTTATAAACTCTTCCTCTTGCTGGTGGTGGAGCTGGGTTTGCTTGGTTTGCTTGGTTAACTGGGTTTGCTTGAGCTTGGGCATTTATGATGTTAACCAAACGGGGGCACGTGTTTCTAAAATGGGTAGGGTTGCCACAATTGAAACAAGCTCGAACATATGGGTTCATGGGGTATTGAGGTTGTTGATATGTTTGGATCATGGGTTGAGTAGGGGTTGAGGTTTGGTTTTGAGGGGTGCGGCAAACGTTGCTCAAATGACCGTAGCGTCCACAATTCGCACATAGTCGACAGGGTAAGGTAGATGGATGGTGATAGAAACAGGTGTTGCATTGAGGGTGAGGTCCTATGTAAGGTTTCTTGTTTGGGTATGTTGAGTTGGGTGCTACTTGAGCGTTTGGGATAGTTTGAGGAGGTACAACTTGTGAAGCTGGTTGGTTACGTTGGGTGACGGCGAAGATTTGCCCATCACGTTTTCTCTTAGAAGTAGGTGGTGCAAAGGATTCGGTTCGGGTGTGGTTTGAGGTTTCGGTTGATGCTTTATCCTTCTTCTTCTCCTCCTTGAAGTCTTTGTTTCGGATTCGGTTCTCAGTGAGCGCGGTTGCTAGCTCCATTGCTGCTTCCAAAGTTGTAGGCGAGGTACTTATTACAGAGTCTTGAATCTTTGATGGAAGACCACGAATGTAGTGCTCGATCAAACGGTAGAGGGGAGTAAACAAATTGGGAACCATTTGATTTAACTCGAGGAATCTCTTGTTGTATGTGGTGTGGTCGCCTTCCTTTTGTTTTAAAGCATGAAACTCATCCTCCAATTTCTTGATTTCACTTCTTGGGCAAAACCGTCTTGTCATGATTCCCTTCAACTCTTCCCAAGCCAAGGTCATAGTTTCTTCAACACCACGTTTGGTCTTTTCTGTATTCCACCATGTGAGTGCCGTTCCAAGTAAGCGACCGGTAGCATAACGCACTTTGCGATCATCGGGGCAATCGCAATTTAGAAAAGTGTTCTCCATTTCTTCGAACCAATGGAGGAGAGCGGTGACACCTTCAGTACCTTCGTATTTTGGAGGATCGCAGGATTTGAAATGTTTGTAGGTGCATTTAGTGACTGAAGGATTGATGGTGTTTTGATCTTCTTGTTGGGTTGGGTTAACGGAATTAGCGGTAAGGGCTTGTTGAACTTGAACTACGATGTTGGGTATTACGGTGGCCATTTGTTGAGCGATTTGGGTAGCCATGCGTTCACGGGCTTTTCCTGCTCTCATTTTCCTACGAGCGAGGCTAGAAGACATCTACAAGGAATACATGTCAAGAGTATGAGTTGAATGCCTTTGGGATCGTGGGTCGTGTTTGGGATTGAACGTTCATAAAATAATTATAGAAAAATAAATCTACTACATCCATAGGATGTCTTGGGCTTTGCTCGCTGTTAGGCCCGTCATGCCGCCATACTTTACCTGTGTAATCATGTGGGCCCCCATGAATACCGGTTTTTCATATGGTTCGCACGGTCTCTGCCTGATTGCGTACACAAAACCCGGAGAAAATCGAGAAATATGTATACAACGTGTGATGTTCGGAATGTGTCCAGGTGTAGACACGGTGACACCTCAAAGTAAGGTTAGTTCGAACGACGTTTGGTGTGGCATGCTTTGGCCTAATAGGTCTTTCGTACTCTCATCGTTGGTCCCCAGGTAGGCAAACTGGTCCGTTATATTGGATTTATACGAATGCCAACCTAGACAGGACGTTCCGACTACCGGTACTTGTACCCTTCCAGTTACTACATGCCCGTCGCAGAACTTACTTTGATGAGATTTGAAAATTGCATAAAATCTTTGGATACTGAGAGTATGAAAATAAATTGAATACATGAACATCGATATATGTATATATGTATAATGAATGAGCATGTATGTTTGACTGAAATGTAAACAAATATGAAACAAATAAATATCACAAGTTTGTATGTAACCACCTAATCAATTAAAAATTTAGGCAGACTATAGTATAGGTTTTAAGGGTCTAATAACCTATCCTATATCCCTATAGTCATGGCTCTGATACCAATCTGTCACACCCCGACCCGCAGCGGAAAAGGTGATCGGGGCATAATTGGGTTATCATCAAAGCTCATGACATTTATTATATGTTTCATATTCATTAATACAATTTAATGGAAATAAATTATACAACATCTTCTAACTATCAGTCTAAGCTTCTTGGTTCACTTCTAAGGCATATCCTATGTTTTTCTTCCTTCAACCTGTTCACCTGTATCATGTGTAAAAAGGTTTTTGGATCAACATAATGTTGGCGAGTGAATCCTATGGAAAACATTTGAACAATTTATTTAAATTGGTTATGAAATATGTGCACAACCATACATGAGTAAAAATAGATGTAACTTAATCGGAAATCATAAAATGTTAAATGAAACACTCATGAATAATAATGGAACAATTAAAGGCACGCGATGCTCAACTCGTCTCTCACGAGGAACTGAGGGGCCTGATGAATGAATTGCATAAACATGATAATATGAATAACATAACTACAAACAATATAAACTCAATGAAAACACACATGAACAATAATGAATTTGAATTGAAGCACGCGATGTTCTACTCGTTTCCCACGAGGAACTGATGGGCTTAATGTATGAGTTTCATGTAATTTGACAAACGGAATATAAGTAAATCACAACAATAAATCAATCTAAGTTTAAGTCACGATGTGGTATGGCACAAGTTTAAATAAATAAATTAATTATTTCATAACACATGACACACCCCAAAACGTGTAATTTAAAAGGGGAGATTGTAAGATTCACTCACATTGGGTGCGTTCGGTTGATGACGTTGAATGCACGCGAAATGGTTTTAACCACGAGTGAAATTAACCTAGATAAATCGCGTTACGGTTTGGTAAGTAAACGGGTTTTATGAATCTATTTTAGTAGGATTGTTGGGTGTATTTTTGTGAGTTTGAGGCTATTTTCTAACCTTAAAAATGTTATTTTTAAGTATTTATAATTGATTTTTCATTAAAATAATTAAATAAAAATAAAAAAAAAATATTTTATATTTGCTACAGTAGACTTTTGACTATCGTTGACTTTGACTATCGTTGACCGGTTCAGGCATATTGTTGTGCGCCGGGTGAGGCTCGAACCCGAGACCTCCCGTACGCGTGCACGCAGCTCTACCAACTGAGCTACGTGTCTAACCCGTTATATATCCGATTTTAATTAAATATATATATTAATTAGAATTAACAGAAATCCTTTTTTATTAAAAACGAATTAAGTCTCGAGAACCGGTGCGCTCCACAGGTCTCGAACCCGGGACCTGTGGGTTAGCGGACACACACTCCACCGCTGGACTGTGTGTCACACTTGGTTATAACTCGGTTATCAATATACTTAACATATACTCAAGGCGACTCCGGTTCAGTTTGCTAAAAATAGGATTTTTATCAAGGCGACGTGTGTGAACCGGAATCGAACTCGTGACCTTAGCGTTAAAAGTGCACACAGTCCACCGCTGGACTGTGTGTCTAACCCGGTAATTATTTTGATTTTAATTATACTTAACCATTACTGAACTTCGTCTTCTTCACCGGTTTTAACCGGAAGTGACGACGGACTGGTTCAGAATGTTGATTCATGTTTCTTTAGCGTTTAATGATCATTTACAAACGAGATAAAAGTAAAAAGGAAAGGAATTAGGCGTGAAAGGTACCGACTGATTTTACTCTGTTTTCCGGCAGAACTCCGGCGACAGAAGTCTTTTCCCGGCGACAAGTATCTTGCAGCAGAGAGTCTTCCGAAGGCTTGAAAAGGTTGTGGGTGACTTCGGTGAAGGTTTAGGGGGTTCAGTAAGCTCAGAGATTACTGATACGGTTTTCCGGCGAAGTATCAAGAATTTCCGGCGAGTGATTTTTCGCCGAGAAAGGGTGCGATTTGAGTGTGAAAAACTTCTGGCGAGTTGTGGGTGTATTTATAGGGTAGCAACGAGATGAATGGGGTCTGAATTCGGTCTATATTCGAAGTCAACCGTTTCTCCGGCGATTATGGCTAATGACGCGTTTTTCAGACGTTGGCTATAGCTGTCGAGAGTTAATTGATTGATTAAATTGAGCGAAAGCGTGTTTTATGGGCGAAGTCGTCGGGATTTCCGACGACTGCTGTTTGGGCGCAAGTTGACCGAGTTTGAATTTCTCACATCATTATTTGATTTAATAAATCCATTTACTTAACAGAAAATCAAAGTGGCGGAGTGGTTTACGGTGTGTGAGTTAAGTGTTTGGTTGAACCGGTAGAGACCCGAGTTCGAAACCCGGTATGATTAAAACATTTTTATTTTGTTATTTTTATCAGTTTTTCAAAAACTAAATATATATCCCCGCATAATAAGTGATTACGGATCGTTTAAAATTATTTTGGGCATTTAATTCGCAACGAAAAATTTGACTGACTGTTCGGTTGATAAACGGAGCGGGTTTGGTAAATCCGTTTTTGACGGATGTTACATGATAGTACCGATTCAGTAGAACGTTATAGAAAGGGAGTAGAAACAGAATCAGCGGAAGCATTCATTCATTCATACCAAAAGAGTATACATCTTGTCTAGCAGGCGGAATTCCTGGAGAGAATCCGCTAGCGTTTACCCTCAGGGAACTTCTAAAACTTAACAAACTATGAACACACAACACTCATATATATATACATGAGCAGTTTGTGCGAATGGTTGCTCGTACGAGTGACAAGATGTCACTCGTACGAACCACATAAGCTTACTCGTACGTATACGAGTAGAGTTGTTTATCACTCGTACGAACCAGTTCTCGTTCGCACTTGGGTCGTGTGTTCATATCTAATCTATACAATGTTCAATACACACTATTTCTAGCCTATTCGCACAGTGACAGACATAAAGTGCATCAAATAATATATAGATTCGAATTGGGCTTGTTCGATACACTAGGCCTGGCCCATTTCGGAATATCGGTCCAAAACAGTGGGCCTAATTCGAATCCATTGGAGATGGGTGGGCCCATCCGAGATAGGTGTGTCAGTTCACAATGGGTGGGCCCATCCGAGATAGGTGGGCCCACTGAAACAATAATTTTATTCAAAATGCTGTGGGCCCACTTGTATCCCTATACTGAAAAGTAACACCTTTTCAAAGTCAATGATCCAACCAATCGAGCAACCCTTTGGCATATATATAATAAAATAATAGGAAAAAATGAAATGAGGAAAAATTACCAAGGGATAAAACTGTTCTTAAACCGATTTAGGAACACTTTTCAACACGAGCTTAGTCAGACTGGTCCACGCGATTGCCGATATATTTGTCCACTTAAACTTATCACGTCAACCTTTAATTTTCAACCTTGTGACTTAATTAGATATATGTTTGCTATGACATCCGTGTGTCCCATATCAAGGCATACCCCCGCGATGGGCGTGATCTAACATATCACACCCTGCCAAAATCATCAGAGTTGGGCGTGATTTGACTGGTATCTTCATTGCACAGTAGAAGTATAAAATGCTAAGACTTCTAGAATGTGAACACCAGCTAAGTACTCGAATCCCCATGGGTTCTCCCATTCCAACCGTGCCATAATTTAAATACGTGACCTGAGAAAGAATATGCGAAAAATCAACATAAAGTTGGTGAGTTCGTAGTTTGTTTGTTTTGTACCAAATGAATCTTAAAACATTTGAAAATCTTGCATTTGAAAACCGGTTAGTGAGATCATAGTATCCCAAAGCGTTTGAAATGTCATGTATGTATGCCGATATTGAAATGTTTTCTATTATATTTGTAAACCATACATGTAACTGTTGTGTTTGTAAACCGGTAATGAAATGTTTCATGTCGTATCTGTAAACCGGTATTGAAATCATAGTATGTAGGATGCCTATGGAATCTAAGGATCAATCAGTGTGTAGCTATCAGTGACCTATGTGCCATAAGTAAGTAACCAAACAGAGACAACTCTGACATCATTGGGATCACAAAAGCACTCCTAAAGGGTTAACAAACCAGGAGTGGAGCGCGCCTCAAACTCGATAGATCTATACCTTTTGCACCTTGGTCACTACGTGATTAATGGTTACTTTTGTCATCATCCTACTTATGCACAATGATTTGTCATCATCTAATCCCATAGCTACATACCAATTGTTAAAATTTGTATTTTCGATGTGTATGAACGGGCCTCGCCCATCATATGATTTTTGTTCCTCATACTTTTGATATTTGGCCCAGCCCATGTCATTTATGTTATTGGGCCTACCCCATGTCATTCGTGTTATTGGGCCTAGCCCATGTTATTAATAAAATTGGGGCCTAGCCCCTAGTTGTGACTAAGACAATCCCGTCACTAGTCATAAAACTCTTGCATGTTTTAAAAAACCTTGTATTGGTGTTAAAACTGGTAAATTTAGCCTAAACCATTCATAAACCATCGTGTTTGTTGAAATCTGTTGGTAACATGGTTTAGAAATATGTGATTTTCGTTTATCGAAATAATGGGTGCTTTTGCAAACTTGCATGTCTTTCCACCCCCGAAAACATTTATAAAAATGTAGAATGGTAAAAAGTGGAGGTTATGAACTCACCTTGATGTTCTTTTGTACGATAAACTTGTCTTGAATCGTAAACCCGCTACATGTATGCTAATACTAAGGCATCCCTAGTAAACAGCAAGGATATAAGTTTCTATCAGGGGTATACGTGATAATAATCGTAACCGAGCTCTACCGAATCGTTAACCAAACGACTCAATGGATGTGTTATTGTCTTGTCTCGAAATAACCAATCTACGGTTTTCCTGGAAACGACTTAGTTTCTGAGAGATATGAAATATATATTTATATATAAACATAAATATATTTATGAAATCGTATTATTCGTCTCGAATAGAAGGCGTAGATGACTAGTAATACGACTCTTCGTAGTTTTTGTAAGATGTGATACATATACACTCATAGATATACCCATATATGTAAGACATTTCATATCCGAACAATAGCCTTGCGTAACGTTTATAATTAATCAAATAATTATATAATCGTATGCCTGTTATAATCTTACGGTATTGTGTCGTGCTTCGTTTGGGCGTTTGAACTGAATATAACCAGTATATTATTGTTATAAAAGCATTCGAAAGTATTCAAGTCATCGACGTTTGAAATAAATACCAATAACTATATTTATTTTGTAAAAGATTATCCATTTTTTTTATCTTGTAATCACGCTCGTTGAAACGTTATCGACTCGATTTTGTAAGCTATAAAGTGTTGTCAAAGTAAATGTATATTTATATTTATTTTTAAAAAAATTACATGGATCGAAGAGGTTTTATTTTTATAATAAAACACGTTCGCTTTACGGATTTTTACGAAAAAGGGGCAGAGTTTCCTCTGTTTTTGGACAATCCCGACAATATAAGTTGTCGATAAATGTTTTCAAAACGCAACAATTCAATGTAATAATATAAGTGCATCTTCCTTTATATTCAAAACCACTTTCTCGTCTCGTAAAATTTCAGTATGTACATACATTTATATATTATTAGATCTCGCGGCGGTTCGATTTCGACTAATATATATTCACATGTATGAAGGCAAGTTATATAACAACATCATGTATAAGTTCATGAATACTATTTTTTTCTTAACGGTTTTGTTATTTTGTTCGAGTTAGAGCTCGATGTCGCGTTCAAACGAAACTTAAATAATTATCTAATAACTTTGCGTTAATATTATTTTACCAAGATTCGCATTGATCGGGTTTGACCTGAGTTGATTGAGTTGACCGGGTTTGACCCAATTTGACTGAGTTGACCAGGTTTTGACCCGTGTTGACTGAGTTGACCGGGTTCGACCCAATCCTTTTCGTATCCCGGACCGAAAATCTGAATCGAGTGAACCGAAACTGAAACTTTGTTGACTCAAACCCGAACCGCGACTGAACCGGGTGTGATGTTGACCATGGTTGGCCACACCTGAATCAACCCAAATCTGTTGTTTGCTTGTTGAACCAAACCAACCAAAAGAAGAAATCTGACTCGAAACAACCAAACAGGGAACAATAATCGTCGCCGTCGGCCACCACTTCCGTCGATAACCACCCACCAATACAAAAATCCGAAGAACAAGTAGGTTAACAACCGTGTAAAACCGACAAGTTTACCCAAATTAAAGACATAAAACACTCACTGGATTTTGAGTAGCAGCCGTCCGATCAATGTGCCATTGTGGCCCCAACTGTTGTCCACCACCCACACCCATCTTCACTCGGGCCACCCTCGTGACCACGTGGCACGGCTACTGCCGTCGTTTGTCATGCGCCGCCACCAATGGTGGCGGCCGGCCTTTTATCTAGAGTGAAAGAGAGGCGAGCAGAGTAAGGAGAGAGCGATGGACGATTAGGGTTTTTTCATGTTTTTTTAGGTGTGGTTCGCTAGAAATGCGACGCCAGAACCCTAATCCGGGGGCCGGAGGTTGGAGAGAAAAGAATGGGGTTTTTAATAAGGCTACACACGTTCAAATGTGTTAGAAACTGAGCCACTACCGCCACCGTGAACCGTCACCGGTGACTGCCGGCTGCGCCGTCTTCCGCCGCCATCTCCGCCGGGTTGTCACAGGAGTCTGGCTACCGGACTTGAGTGAGATATATATATATATATAGAGGGAGAGAGAGAGAGAGAGAGAGAGCAGGGATTTTTCTTGGGGCTAGGGTTTGCAAATGAGAGATGAGAGGTTGAGACTTTATATAGTTAGGGTTTCTCAAGTGGGCTTGGGCCCAAGGCCCACAAGCCCGCTTTTTGTATTTTGAGCGGCCCAATCGCGTCTACGAGGCCCGTTTTCGAACCTGAACGTCGTAAAATGTCGTATATATTATTTTTAGGGTTATAAATGTGTAAATGGTGTCGGAAGTTAGCGTCTGACGCACACGTTCGTTGGTTGCGTTAAAATTGCGTAAAACTCTTCGGTTTTCGTTTTTAAGCCGCTTTTCAATCCGATTTTGGCTACGAGTAATAAAATTTGATTACGAAGCTAAATTATGTGAATACAAGGACATACTACAACAATAAGAACCCAACGGTTCAACTGAATTTGTTTCAGATACCGATTCCAAGTGAACGAGGTGTAATGATACAATCACCAATGTGACTAAGTTTACATGGGTCAAATAAAATAGGAATTATACCAATAGATGTCAAATGAATGTTCACAATCTGCAAATGTATTTAGAGATGATGGAATTTACTACCAACGGAAACTAGCATTGGTTGTTGGATAGGTGAAATTTAGAATCAACAAGCTCAACTTAAATAGAAGCATGAAGGTGATTTGTTAACTTTTCGAACCATAAGTTAACACTATTGAATTTCAAGGATACGTAGTTGCATTAAGACCACCTTCAATGATGAACCAAGCGAAAAGCATACATAGTTTTGCATGAAACATATGATCATGATTAGCGCAAGCTACAAGTTTATACCGACGCCACGAGGTGTCGTAGTGATCGAAATAATTCAATAGTAACGGTGACCGAACAAATTCACCATGTTTGCAATCAGATGAAAAGTTCAACGAAGTACATCTGAATATTTGTTCCAAATAAATCTCGTAGGATTTTCAACTGAAGACGAGGAACAAATAATTAAAATTTTTGGTCGATAATGAAAGAATAACAAATATCGCAAAATTTTCGACCGACGATGAAGAGCCGTTAAGAATTAAACCGAAATATAACATGAATATGTGTATCATTATCTTAATACACAATTTTATTATGACTGCTTTAAAATAATAAATCACTAAGATGGATTTACAGATAAATAATTAAATAAATAATGAAATCTGTACATGAGGTGTGCAAGTGGGATTAGCGCAAGCTTCAAGTTAGTGAAAATGCCACCACAAGGTGTCGTAACCAAAAACAATTTAATGAAGGTGAAGACTAAACAAATCTACTATGGTTCGAAATAAATGAAATGCTTGTCGAGATCACTTTGCATATGATGACTTTAATGCGTCATATGGAACCTCAAATTGAATATATATGAAATCAGCAAGTTCAAGCAATTGAACTTGGTTTAGGTACAACCCAACAATAAATCAAAGTATTGACAAGGAAATCTCGACATGGTTACAATGAAAAACCATGTATGTAACTTGAAAAGAAAGGAAGTTTTAAGAATTTCGTTGACACAAGATCAAGGAGTCAATACTTACAATAATGCAGGTCATCTAGATCACAATGCAAAAATTTGAGTATTGCGAAACAATATTTGGATTATTGATGAAACAACTATTTGAAGTGAAGGCCCTGATGGTCTTCACGAATCAAGTTAACCACATGCGTAACAAATAATGCATGCGAAACATATGAATTTATCAAGATAAGATGCAAACAAATGTTCACTAATTACGAAAGGAATTCTCGTAATATGATGACCATTAGGAGGAGTAGAGGTGTGAGAATCTACTCATTATATGCAAAAGTTAGAATTTCAATAAATGAAATTGAGGAATTTACCTGGAATTTCCTATGATGACTTATTGTTGCGTGACATTATCACGGAATGTCGAATATGGCGTAATTGCCATTAATAAAATAGGGGAATGTGAAGACGTGTGAATTCTTTTCCAACGTCAATAATTATGATTACCATTATAATAAGTAAAGATTGTTGTAAAATCTCATTTGGACGTACCTCAGCGTGATTCGTGTCGTTTACAGGACCACATGACAAATTGCCGCATTTTGTTTGGTAGTTCTCCCGCTGACAGGATTAACATTTGTCACACCCTCAATTTCCACTTGCGGAGTTTTACCGCGAGGCGTGTGAACAAACCAGAATCTGAAACACTAGTACGTCGAACGACTCTATATGATTTGATAATACGTTTTCCAAAATCACTTGTTGTAGATTTTACATTACCAATATTTAGCAGAAGCATCAGTTTTTAAAGTTTGAGCGGAAGCATAAATAAGTAGTGAAGCGGGCGCCAACACAAACGCCAAAACAATTGAAAAATCCCAAAACAATATTAATAAATAAGACTCGATAAAAGATGTCTTGTTCAATGCATGTGCGTGCACCTAGAGCTCCTAGCGTCCTGAGAAACATGTAAAGAAACAAGTGTCAACATTAAAGATGAGTGAGTTCACAGGTTTTCATAAATTCATTTGTTCGGTTATAGTTTGTTTTCTCCGTTATCCCTAACCCGGGATAACGTATTGGTTCCATTATTCCAACCCGGAATAATAATTTGTTGCTTCCAATATTCCAAACCCGGAATATTAAGTTGTTTTTTCCAATATTCCATACCAGGAATATTAAGTTGTTGTTTCCAATATTCCATACCAGGAATATTAAGTCGTTGTTTCCATTATCCCCAACCCGGGATAATACAGTTGATTCGTAATTAAGTTCAATGTTAATATATATATGTAGCTAGCCTAAAGTTATGTCACGTAAGAGTTCGCGATCGAAGCTGACTGTTGTGCCTCCGTTTTGCCAGGCCTATCACATGACCATGGCGAGGTTAGGCCGAATTATTCACCCGTTGACCATACCCGGTCGGCTAGCGCGACTAGCTCGGATGGGGCTTGTCGGGCCCAGTAGTACTACTTATAACTCCCCCGCTATTAAACCCAATACTAACGATCCGAGAGATTGACGAGGACTTAAGTGATAAAGCTGCTTAGTGACCATAACATTACATTAACATTAACTTAGTTACCGAGTAGTTATGTGACGTTAAATTCGTATAACGTAAAGAGATTGAGTTTGAGAGTGTATACATGTTTCTCCCCCTGTTGTTTAAAAACCGGATAAAGTTAGGGGCCGTGAACTCACCTTTTGTTGCTCGGTTAGTGTAGCAAAAGAAGTTATAAGAGATGGGACCGCTAGTTGCGTCCTAACAAATCAATTAATTCCAAGTTAGTGTGTGAACACACCAATACAAATTCTACACGTAATTCACGCACAAGTGATACACACAAACAACATATCTAACACTCAAACATGCATGCAAGTATCCTCATGTGATCCTAGTGATTAAAACAACTTATCATAACCATAAACCAATTCATGCCACAATTTGGTGCACACAATCACAAGTTATCAATTTCAGCTTAACACTCATAATTCAGCTGTTTTCTAGGATTTTTATAAAATAGTTCTAACATTCCAAAAATTCCAATATTTTTACAGTAGGTGACATTTATACCATATAAATTTATATAAATTTTCCAAGTCCTAAATCTTTACCAATTAACCATAAATATTAATATACCAGTCTGCAGTCAGATTTACCGCTTTCTGACTGCAGTCCACGGAAGAATTTATTTAAAAATCACTGCTCGTCCAATTAACAAAATTCCAGTTGGAGTTGCCCGGAAATTTCCATACCTAGTTTCTGTACAAAAATCATGACTCAACTCCCTACTGATTTTAAAATCCAACTCGATAAACAACTAACAAAATTTCAGGATTTTCACAGTTTTAGTTACTGAACTTATTTGGCCCTTTAAAAATATCAAACGACTTCAGAAAATTATGAATCCAGCGCCATTGGATTCCTTATTCAAATCTCTACGTTCTAGACATCAGAAAATCCATTTTTCGACAACTAATGACCGAGTTACAGCCAGATGAAGTCGGCTGTAACTATTATTCAGCAGACTGTTTTCAGCATAACTTTATCATAAACTTGTATAACCCGTTCGTGCGATTAACCTAGTCGATCAAGAACCGATTTTTAATCATAGATTACTACTAACAACTTATCCATGCAAACCCTACTCAATAACACTACTCTTTATAAACAATTCACAGTCGCAAGCTATTAATTCCGAAAACGATCATACATATACACAACAATCAATTCAGCCGATTACTTACAAACACATATAATCCGAACAAATTAATCACTTCATTCAAGCACATAAATCTGAACATGATCTTGTAATCAAGAGATAAACCTAACCTTGAATAACTAGGTAAACAAGCCGAGGTTTGGACAGGATTGATCCGGCTGTTCCAATCAAGATCACGACTGAAACTGACAAGAACTGGAAGGAGAGGCTGCTCGTGATCACAGGGAGTGCAAGGAGGCTGTTTTGTGATCGAATAGGGGTGAACAATGGTTGATCTTGTGACTGAATGGAGGTGAACAATCGGCTGCTCACGATCGGGAGATGATGATGGCGATGACTGCTGCTGCGACCGAGAGGGAAGAAAAGGACATGGCTGATCAGATTGATATGATGAAGGAAAGGGGCTGTTTTGCGATCACAAAGGCTGAGAACAAGCTGCCGATGGCAGTTTCCTTCTAGGGTTTGTGTTTGTGTATGAAACATGCATGGGTATGTGTATATATATAGCGCAAAGGAGACAGGTGGTTACGGTTTTGGTTTAAGCTTGTGGCCGAGAGACATGTTTGGGCTGGTTTGGTTTGGTTTTGAACAAAGTAAGTTTGCGGTCTTGGGCTTGATATCGCGGCCAAGAACTTGGGTTAGTTTGGTTTGGGGTTTGATCCTTTTTTTTGGCCGAGGACTTGGGTTTAAGGTTTAAACTTTGTTAACTCCTAGAGTCACAATGAATCAAAGCTGGTTCGTGCCGCGGTTCGGTTCAGTTCGTGTACATATCTACCCTACTTACTCTATAACTAAAACAATCACACAACACACATCACGTATTCATTTAACTCGTGCACGTTTAATACTTAGCATATACATTATTCGACAAGTGTCACGTGTAAGTTATCCGAAAAAACCCGGGATATCACAACATTGTTGTCGTAATGTCGTGCTTTCTCAAGGTCGTGCCTCAAAAGTCGTATGTGATGTACTTCAATATCCGTTGCTGTATAGGTTAAGTTTCATGTATATTTGCGTACCCGTATTTCATTTTGCGTAGGCTACCTACTCAAGTAAATAAAATAGCATGGACGATGTATATTATGGCGTTTGCCCGAGTTAATAGTCGCAGTTCCTACGTAATGACCTTTAATGGATTTCGACATAAGTTTTCCAAAAGTCCTAAATACATGTTACCAAAACTCTCAAAGTTTTGCTTACTGTATGTAACTGTTTCGTGTACCGTGTATAAAACACCACACTAGCGGATGTTTAAAACCAAAGTGTTTACTCATTTTTTTCGGCCACTGTTGGAACCCATATTTGAGTCCTAGACGTTCTGTATGTATTCAAGTCTTAATGATCTAATGTCCCCAAAGGAAGGTGAGGTTAAAGCCTAGGTATCTCCACAGAAACCTAATTCGCGGAAACCTATGGCTTTGATACCAATCTGTCACACCCTTCCAAAATCATCAGAGTTGGGCGTGATCTGAATGGTATCTTCATTGCACAGCGGAAGTATAAAATGCTAAGACTTCTAGAAAGTGAACGCCAGCTAAGTACTCAAATCCCCATGGGTTCTTCTATTCCAACCGTGCCATAATTTGAATATGTGACCATAGAAAGAACATGCGAAAAATCAACATAAAGTTGGCGAGTTCATAGTTTGTTTGTTTTGTATCAAATGAATCTTAAAACATTTGAAAATCTTGCATTTGAAAATCAGTTTGTGAGACCATAGTATCCCAAAGCATTTGAAATGTCATATCTGTATGCCGGTATTGAAATGTTTTCTATTATGTTTGTAAACCATGCATGTAACTGTTGTGTTTTATAAATCGGTAATGAAATGTTTCCTGTCGTATCTGTAAACCGGTATTGAAATCATAGTAGGTAGGATGCCTATGGAATCTAAGGATCAATCAGTGTGTAGCTATTACTCTGACCTATGTGCCATAAGTAAGTAACCAAATCGATTCTACTCTAACATCATTGGGATCACCAAAGCACCTTAAAGGGTTAACAAACCAGGAGTGGGGCGCGCCTCAAACTCAATAGATCTATACCTTTTCACCTTGGTCACTATGTGATTAATGGTTACTCTTGTCAACATCCTACTTACGCACAATGATCTGTCATCATCTAATCCCAAAGCTACATACCAATTGATAAAACTCTGTATTTTCGATGTTTATTAATGTGCCTCGCCCTTTGTATAATTTTCGTTCCTCATACTTTTGATATTGGGCCTAGCCCATGTCATTTATGTTATTGGGCCCAGCCCATGTCATTCATGTTATTGGGCCTAGCCCATGTTATTAATATGATTGGGGCCTTGCCCCTAGTTGTGACTAAGACAATCCCTTGACTAGTCATAAAACTCATGCATGTTTCGAGAAACCTTGTGTTGCTGTGAAAACCGATAAATTTAGCCTAAACCATTCATAAACCATCGTGTTTGTTGAAATCTATTTGTAACATGGTTTAGAAGTATGTGATTTTCATTTATCGAAACATTGTGTGCTTTTGCAAAACTTGCATGTCTTTCCACCCCCGAAAACATTTATAAAAATGTAGAACGGTAAAAAGTGGGGGTTATGAACTCACCTTGATGTTCTTGTGTACGAAAAACTTGTCTTGAATCGTAAACCCGCTATATGTATGCTAATACTAAGGCATCCCCAGTAAACAGCAAGGATATAAGTTTCAATCAGGGGTATACGTGGTAATAATCGTAACCGAGCTCTACCAAATTGTTAACCAAACGACTTTATGGATGTGTTATTGTCTTGTCTCGAAATAACCAATCTACGGTTTTCTTGGAAACCACTTAGTTTCTGAGAGATATGAAATATATATTTATATATAAACATAAATATATTTATGAAATTGTATTAGTCGTCTCTAATAGAAGGCGTAGATGACTAGTAGGACGACTCTTCATAGTTTTCATAAGATTTGATACATATATACTCGTAGATATACCCATATATGTAAGACATTTCATATCCAAACAATAGTCTTGCGTATCGTTTATAACTAATAAAATAATTATAAGATTGTATGCTTGTTATAATCTACGATTTTGTGTCATACTTCGTTTAGGTGTTTGAACCGAATATAACCAGTATATTATTGTTAAAAGTATTCGAAAGTATTCGAGTCATCGACGTTTGAAATAAATATAAATAATTATATTTATTTTGTAAAAGATTATCGAATTTTGTTATCTTGTAATCATGCTCGTTGAAACGTTATCGACTCGATTTTGTAAGTTATAAAGTGTTGTCAATATATATTTATATTTATTTTTATAAAAATCACTTGGATCGGATAGGTTTTGTTTTTATAATAAAACACGTGTCGCTTTAACGGATTTT
The DNA here is from genome assembly GCA_947069175.1 of Scalesia atractyloides. Taxonomy (NCBI): domain Eukaryota; kingdom Viridiplantae; phylum Streptophyta; class Magnoliopsida; order Asterales; family Asteraceae; genus Scalesia; species Scalesia atractyloides. The sequence goes on along the minus strand of CAMTDV010000013.1, from coordinate 50,803,951 downwards.
TACGTAAAACGGGCAGAGTTTCCTCTGTTTTTGGACAATCCCGACAATATAAGTTGTCGATAAATGTTTTCAAAACGCAACAATTCAATGTAATAATATAAGTGCATCTTTCTTTGTATTCAAAACCACTTTCTCGTCTCGTAAAAATTTCGGTATGCATATACATTTATATATTATTATATCTGGCGGCGGTTCGATTTTCGACTAATATATATTCACATGTTTGAAGGCAAGTTATATAACAACATCATGTATAAGTTCAAGAATATTATTTTTTTCTTAACGGTTTTGTTATTTTGTTCGGGTTAGAGCTCGATGTCGCGTTAAAACGAAACTCAAATAATTATCTAATAACTTTGCGTTAATATTATTTTACCAAGATTCGCGTTGACCGGGTTTGACCCCCGAGTTGACTAAGTTGATCGGGTTTGACCTGATTTGACTAAGTTGACCGGGTTTTGACCCGTGTTAACTGAGTTGACCGGGTTCGACCCAAACCTTTTCGTATCCCGAATCGAAAATCTGAACCGAGTGAACCGAACTGAAACTTTGTTGACTCATACCCGAACCGCGACAAAACCGGGTGTGATGTGGACCATGGTTGGCCACACCTGAATCGACCAAAATCTGTTGTTTGCTTGTTGAACCAAACCAACCAAAAAAAGAAATCTGACCCGAAACACCCAAACCGTCCCGAAACAATAACCGTCGCCGTCGGCCACCACTTTCGTCGATAACCACCCGAGGTACCACCACCAATAGCAAAATCCAAAGAATAAGTAGGTTAGCAACCGTGTAAAACCAACAAGTTTACCTGAAAAAAAAGACATAAAACACTCACTGGATTTTGAGTAGCAGTCGGCCGATTAATGTACCGTTGTGGCCTCAACTGTTGTCCACCACCCACACCCACCTTCACTTGGGCCACCCTCGTGACCATGTGACGCGGCTACTGTCGCCGTTTGTTGTGCGCCGCCACCAATGTGTGGCAGCCGACCGTTTATCTAGAGAAAAAGAGAGGTGAGCGAGAGTAATGGAGAGAGAGATGGACGATTAGAGTTTTTTCCCTGTTAGTTTAGGTGTGTTTCGCTGGAAATGCGACGCCGAAACACTAATCCGGTGGCCCGAGGTTGGAGTGAGAAGAAGGGGGTTTTTAATAAGGCTACACGTGTTCACACGCGTCAGAAACTGAACCACTACCACCACTGTGAACCGTCGCTAGCGTCTGCCAGCTCCGCCGTCTTCCCCGCCATCTCTGCCAGGTTGTCGCTGGAGTTCGGCTACCGGACTTGGGTGACAAAGAGAGGGAGAGCAGGGATGTTGTCTGGGGGCTAGGGTTTGCAAATGAGAGATGAGAGGTATAGAGTTTATATAGTTAAGGTTTCTCAAGTGGGCTTGGGCCCAAGGCTCACAAGCCTGCTTTTTATATTTTGAGTGGCCCAATTGTGTTTACGAGGTCCGTTTTCAAACCTGATTGTCGTAAAATATGGTATAGTATTATTTTAGGGTCATAAATATGTAAATGGTGTCGGAAGTTAGCGTTTGACGCGCACACTCATTGGTTGCGTAAAGCGCTTCGGTTTTCGTTTTTATGCTTCTTTTCAATCCGATTTCGGCTATGAATAATAAATTTAATTACGAAGCTAAGTATATTGTAGTATATTAATATCTAGACGTAACTCGAGTCCGGTGCTTTCATTTGGTTTTCGTGCGTACCTACAAACGCGTTTTTTGTTCACACATGCGTTTTGTGACGTTTCGAAAGTAGGATAACTTAACATAACTGATTCATATGTATAAATTATATGTGTAAAGTTTGTATTTGCCGCCGTTGTCAGTATTTTGTTCGGTGTCAGTTCATTATCATTTAAATGCGCAGAATTACCAAAATTATTAATCGCTTAGCGTACGATTCAAATAGACGTTCCTATGTATTCCAAAGGCCTAATTAAGTTAATTAGTGTCTTAAAACAATACTTGTAATTGTCTTAGTGTTTGTTATTTGTGTAATTGTAACCCGAAAGGTACCGGTTGTCACACAACTATTCATCGTAACAAGTGAGTATACTGAGATCATCCTTTGATTTTTACAATGTCAGAGTTGGTGGTGAGCAGATTAGTAAATCGTATCGCAAAGTGACCAATCAACATCTGAAGATGGTTAGGCTTTATACCTTATATGGTATATTCGACTTTTCAAGCACATGGAATTTTCTCATGATGAGATTTCCTTTCTATTTAAGGTTTTGGCCTTTGATTTTGGCTCTTTTAAGGACATCCTGAATATGCCTAGGTCTGCATGTCTCCGAATGCAATAGAAGGACAGTCCTGATATCCCCGATGACTCACTATTATACAGACCCGGAACCTCAGACGTTGGCTATCTATCAATGTAGGATTTAAGACCATGAAATCATATGCCGATGATATGTTACCCAGATGATGTATAGCTTGTAGAATTTTGTCACTTGGTATCTTTTTGCTTTTTGAGCAATTAGCCATGCCTTTTCAGCCTCGATACCTTACATGTGTTAATAAAATTCAATAGTACAGAAATTTATTTCACTTCCCAGCAATTAAATATTTCTCCCCCTAAATTTGTGCAAAAGTAAATACTTTATGCATAAATTTATTATTATTATTATTCTTATTTCATCATCCCCAAAACTGATTGCTTCGTTCAGAGCAAAGAGAAGATTGAAACTAGGGTTTCTTTATTCCATCTCCTCTGATTCATGCCATCTTGCTTTCTTGTTTAGAGGGAGATATATGCGTGGTTTTTTAGATGCTCAGTCGGTATACCACATCATGAGTTGCTGAGAGGTTTTGTAAAAAGATCCGCTGCATTAGCATGAGTATAGATCTGTTTAACTTTAATCAATCCTCTGTCATAGCAATCTCGAATGAAATAAACTCTGATATCAATGTGCTTGGTTTTGGAGTGAAAAACAGGGTTTTTGATGATTTGGATAGAGGCATCGTTATCACAATAGATAGTAGTGTTTAGATAAGTCAAACTGTAATCCTCGAGCTGGTGTTGCATCCAAAATAACCTGGGAGCAGCAAGCGGATGCTGCAATGTATTCTACTTCGGAAGTTGAAAGTGTGTTTGTTGCTTTTTGCATTGCCACGAGATGAGTCTGTCTCCCAAGTATTGGCATCCAGCCGATGTAGACTTCATATCCCTGTATGTCCCTCCAAGTTTACTGTCAGAAAAAGCAAACAAATCAAAGTTTGAATCTCTAGGATACCAGAGTCTAAGTTTTGGAGCTTCCTTCAGGTATCTAAAGATCCGTTTAACAGTAGTAAGATGAGAAAGTTTAGGATTGGCTTTAAAACGAGCACATTAACAGACGAAAAACATATTGTCTAGTCAGCTTGAAGTCAAATACATCAGTGAACAAACCATAGATCGGTACACTGTTGGATAGACTAGACTGCCTTCAGCATCTGCATTTAGTAGTGGCCGTTCAGCAATGGGGGAGTCCATGGGCTTAGAATCTATCATGTCGAATTTTGCAAGAACATCCTGAACGTATTTTCCTTGATGAATTAAATTCCTTGACTGCTTTAACGAACTTTCAAACCTAAGAACATTGTCATTTCACCCAATGAGCTCATTTTGAACTTCTACTTCATTACCTCCTCGAATTCTTTGCATAATTCTTCATTGGTTAAACCCGAAATGCTATCATCAACATAGATCTGAACAAGGATAAGATCCTTCTCAATGCGTTTAATGAATAGTGTTTGATCTATAGCCCCTAGGTATATCTGTGCGCAAGTAGATGCTTTGTTAAGGTTGCATAACATGCACGAGGTGCTTGGTGCAGTCCATACAAAGCTTTATCTAACTTGTAGGCATAGCCTTGTTTCCTTGAATAAAAAAACCCAGGGGTTTGAGCGACATAAATTTCCTCCTTGACCTTCCCGCACAGAAACACCGTCTTTACATCCATTTGATAAACGGTGAATCCCATGTAAGATGCATATGCCAAGAAGATGCGAATGGGTTTAAGTCTTGCTACAGGAGCGTACACTTCGTCATAATCCAGACCTTCAATCTATTTGAAACCTTGGATAACTAATCATGTTTTGTTTCTTACAATCACTCTAGTGTCTTCCTATTTGTTCCTGTAAACCCACCGTGTTCCAAGAACATGTTTTCCTTGAGGCAGCTTCACCACTTTCCGTACACCCAACTTTTCGAACTGATTGAGCTCTTCGTGCATTGCATCGACCTATCCAGGTTCCTACAAAGCAACATCAATACTCTTAGGCTCAATCTGTGAAATGAAGCATGAATATAAACATGTGTTAATGGTTCCCGATCTACTGCGGGTTTATACACCAATAGTTATAAGACCAATAACGTTTGCAATTGGATGGTTTCTCTAAACACGCTGTGGAATTCCTACAACAGGAGCCTGCAAATTTGATTGCAGAATTGTTAAACTTCCTGATACTATCCTAGTTTGCTCCCCCTCATTTTATGCAGCAGTAGTGTTGATCACGGTGGATCTATAGTTCAATCTGACAGAATCGGCTCCGGAAACAATGAAGCTCCTTGAATGTTTGCATTTGAAAGACCAGCAACAGTTTGTCCTGTGGAGGTATCAGTATTGTGAACTACATCATCAGGAGTAGCTGTTGAAGTAGATTCAGGACTCGACTCCTGTACAGGTGAAGAAGGATGCGAATAAGTAGCAACTTTGTGAAATCCCAGTGGATCCATAGTAAGTTTCTTGAAAGCGTCTTGTAGCCGTACTTGAGACACCTGCAGTAACAATCACATCAAACAGAATATTAAACGACTTAAACAAGGAAGAATAATTATATAACCAATCAGGTCCAATTCAAGTGTGTTTGGGATTTTCTTCTAGCCAATCCACATAGAACGCCTCCACGATCTACTTCTTGAACTTGTTGTATACTCGATATGTGGTGTTTTTAGCATAGCCAATGAAAAAGCATGGATCTCCTCTTGCTTCAAATTTAACATTGGCATCCATAGTTAGGAGAACACAAGGACAACCAAAAGTGCGGAAATGTTGTAAAGAGGGTTTTTGTCCTTCAACTATTTCATAAGACGTCTTCATGTGATGTTTGTTGATAAGCGCATGATTTTGAACATAACAGGAGGTGTTCACTGCTTCTACCCAAAAGATCAGTGGAAGGCCAGAATCTATCAGCATCGTACGACTAGCTTTAATGAGAGTTCGATTGCATCTTTCAGCAACTCCATTTTGTTGAGGAGTTCGAGCTACACTGTGTTGACGGTCACTTCCTTTCAAAGCACATAAATTATCCAGCTCAGCATTATTGAACTCTGTCCCATTGTTGCAACGAATAATTTTTAGTCGCTCGTTTGCTTGGTTCTCCATGAAAGTGATAAATTTCTTTATCAGACCTGTCGTTTCACTATTTTGTTCCAAGAAAAACACCTACGTGAAGTGAGAGAAATCAACAGTGGTGACCAATCAATAAGCCTTTCCTCCAATACTCAACATATTTACAGACCAAAGAGATACATATGAAGCAGTTGTAGGACTTTAGATGTCGTGTGCACGAGCTTGGGTTTGTGAGGCTTACGATGCTATTTCCCACGAACACAAGATTCACATTTCTCGATCTGTATAAAATCTTTGATGGGTAAGCTTATGACTAATCCTCCTTTGGCTAGTCGATTAGGATTCTTCATGTTCAGATGACCCAAATGACGATGCCACAACATAGCCTCATGTTCGGCGATTTCAGAGAACAAACAGGTAACTTGATCTGAGGGAGCTTTGTTCATGTCAAGCATGTAAGCATTTCCATGACGTTCGCTTCAAGCAAGTACCAATCCTTCAGTATAACTATCCCTGGCTTTAAAATGACACATCCACCTTTTGTGAATGAACTTCTAGACCATTATCGCACATCTCAGATATGCTCTAGAGACTGTGTTTGAGTTTAGAACATAATTGACATTGGAGAAGCTGAGAACTCCGTTTTTTACTGTACCCTTCATAGTTATTCTTCTAGTTTCTCCTCCTTCAAAGTTGACAAGTCCGCTGTCGAAGATTTTGAAGCATTCAATTGGGAGATGTCCCCTGTCATGTGTCTGGGACAACCACTATCAATAAACCAAAGTCTCACGATAGCCCTCAATAGTGCTTCCTACACGCATAACGGGATTAGTGAGAAACTAGAAGCCAGACCATATACGATTTGGGTTGATCATCACTCTTTGTTCGCAAAACCTCATGAAAGATCACATGACTTTTAGAAGAGTTTGAGGTTTGAAAAGAAGAGGTTGTAGAGTTTGATGATTTTGAACACTGAGACTGAGATCTATCAAGAATTCAAGGTTTCAAGATTTTTGAATCATTGTTATTCGAAATAAATTTTGTAGATGTTGCATTTAATTTCTTTGACTGATTTTGGAAATCATTTAAGTTTGAAAACTTTTGATTGATTTTCTTTGTTAGATTCTAGTCTCCATTAGGGGGCTTGGCTTGAGAGAATTGATGTCCATGACGTCGATAGTTCGAAGCCGTCTGATGATAGGTGTTCCTGCAATGGTAAGACATGAGAGGATGATGAACACAATTTCTAGCTATGTGCCCGGGATTCCACAATTAAAACAAGTTTGTCTTTCTGAGAAAAAGACTTTCTCTGGGGAGCTAATTTGGTCTCTTCTTTCCACTAGGTGCTGATTTCTTGTGTGCATATTTACTCTTGGATGAAACCTGCTCACAATCATAAGCACAAGAGTGAGTGTCGATAACTTTACCCTTCAACTTAGGTTCAATTAGTTTTTGAGGTGGGTTTTCTTTTGATTTTTATCAACAACATTTGACGAGATTTCCTCTTGAGTTTTTCTTTTGTGCTGTTTTCTGGTTTTTCATGATTGCTTTTCTTAGCAGGAGTGGATCCTGTAGGCTTAGTCTCATTTGAAACCTTTTCTTTAGAAGCTGAGTTTTTGGAGATGTCTGAATTAGTTTCTTTAGAAAATGTTTCATCAGACATATAGCTTTCAGGATCATTTGATTCATGTTTACAGGATAATGAGCAATTTTCGTCAATAGTTTGACTATCACACAATCCAACACAATAATATTTTCAACTTCACAATGTTTAGAGAGATCTGAAGTATTAGTTGAGGTTTCAGGGAAACTAGACTACTTGTCTGAATCACTCGAAATGGATTCCTCAGACTCTTCTAGTAAATAATTAAATCACAATTAGAATCAAAAGCTACAACATTCAAAGTTTTAGTTTTAACAACTTAATAAAAACCATAAGTCTCAAAAACCTTGGACTGAACAAAGTTCCAAACTTAATTATCATGCTTATTACACAAAGAAACATCCGAATCATCAGCATCAATTGGATGTGGTTCATCATCCACTTCCGACCGCTCCTCGATTATCACTGACTCTGCACATACACTAAAACAGTTAATATTGTCTACAGAATCAGATGTTGATGCCTTTTTCTGTAGTTCCTCGATGGAGTTTTCATCGACTCCTTTTCATGTTTTAAATTTTCAACTGATTCATTTAAGCATTCTTGATTAATGTCTTTAACAAAACTCATGGGCTTTTGAAAATCGATGGGTCTAGTGTTCTTTGGTTTGAAAGGTTCCCAAGGAATGTAATCGCTTGGTTTGCCATACATCATATTATCATAATTTTCCAATTCTTGCTCAGTAATGGGCATTCTTGAGTAATTATGATTATATGTCGGAGGAACTTGTGTATAACCCAACCCTTTGCCCTTGTTTTACTTGAATGCCAATTGTACATTGCATAGATTACGAATAGTGTCGCTGGAAGTATCAACTTTTTTTATGTTTAACTCATTTTGTTGATACTTTCCAATGAGAAGTTCCAGCTCAGCTCTCACTGAGTTGCACTCCATAGTTTTTAAATTTAGTCTCTTTTTGTAATCATGGACCCAACATTTCTGTTGATTGACGTCCACGTGGAGCTGAGCTATGTCCTTCTTTAGCACGTCAATCTTTTCGTAGAGAATTTTATTGTTCTCTCGAAGATCGGTGCACTTAGACATGGTACTATTGTAATAACTGATTATAGCGAAATTATGTGTTCTCATGTGTTCATTTATTTCTACAATGCTCAACACATAAAAGCGAGTTTACCATTCGGAGAGAGTTTTGGGTTCCACGGTCTGCACCATCAAGCATTGGTGGTGTGTTTCTCCAACTTCTGAGATCTTCAGAGATTCCACTTGAGCTGTAACATCTACCTAGCTGAATATACATAGCTCTTGTGCCATTAGCGCCTTTCCTGCTCCAGTGAATCCTTGGCTAGTTGAAGTTGAAGATGATGTTTGAGCTGGAGTAACAGGAACCATGGACCTCTCTAAGTTCCTAGCAACAGCAGCTTGAGTTGCTTCATAAGCCACTAGTGACTTCTTGCAATCCTGGCAAAGTGTCCCTGTTCATGACATTTGTAGCATCTCAGCTAGTCTTTCACAGATCCATTCCGAATATTTGACATGGACGTTGACCGTATCTTTTCTGAAACTTCTCTGCTCGAAATGCGGTCATGGCCAAGTTCCAAGACGCATCTAGTTCTTCTATATCTTCTTCAATCACCTAATTAACCTCTGTTGCAAGAACGGATGGGGCAAAAGATCACCTGCAAGGAAAGCGTGCAGACTGTTAGGCATAAATGCTGCGAGAGCCAACTTTTATTCAGTTTTCTTAGTCAAGAAGAAAGGTTTTCTACATAGGGCGTGGATTGGGATTTCTAAGATGGTGAGGGTTCACTGGACTGTAAACCACGTTTGCGTGCTGAGGATATTGCTGAGCAGTAGCATGTGCAGCTGAGTTGTTCGGAAAAGACATGCCATACATGTTGTTTGTCTTCTGAGCTTATAGCTGAGCTTGAGTTATCGGACTGAAGAAAACATTCTAATTACTGTTCGTCACAGGGCTGAAAACAATGTTAGGATCACTTTGAGATATTAAGGTAGTGTTGGAATTTGTGATCCCTGCAGCAATAATTGAATTCTTGTGGTTCAGTTCTCTCTACTGATTGTTAATCTCACATGATTTGATTGTAGTAATCAGCTCAGTGAGTGTGACTTCATTCAGGTTTGTAGTACGTTTAATCATTGAGACATCAACATGCCAACTTTTTGGCAACAAGTTCAAAAGTTGGCAATTCATCCCACTGTTAGTGATAGAGATGCCATCACTTATCATCTGTGAGACTAGCTTGATAAATCTCCTGATTTATTTCTCCACAGTCTCCTAGTAAATGTGATTGAACGAACTGAACTGCTGATTCAACATGTTTACCCTACTAGCTTTCACGTCAATGTTTCCTTGATACAGATTCTTAAGTACATCCCAAACCTCTTTTGCATTCGTGTAGTTTCTTACAACAATTGAGATATCCGAACCAAGAGCCATGGTACGATTCACCATTGCCTTATCATCTTCGTCTTTGATCCTTCGATCATCGTCCGTCCCTAGATTCTCAGGCTTCGGAATCTGAGTAAGAGGATCATCTTTATTAGCGTACATAATGGTACAAGGACCATCCGCATACACCTCTAGACTCCAGGCTCCTTTGCCTTGCAGTATTGCTCAAAATGCCAAGTCGACTCAAAATAGTCATCTCCATACAACAACCTCGAATTTTGGTAGAAGTATCGATAATCTAATCCAGCTCCTGATGCAACACTAGAGTCTGTGACTGGATAGCCACTAAGGTAGCGTTGGCGGGATCCGCAGTAGTTAAAGCACCATTCGGGTTTATCATTTTTAATTTTACCAAATAGAAATTAAGTATTTTTAAACTAAAAGTGAATGTCCATAAAATCCAATCCGAAATGGTCAACACGAAACAATGTTCTATCCCAAATGAAGAGTCAACTAGGAATAATGATTCAAACCGGAAAGTAACTCGAACTCTGAACAGTAACTCGAACTCGAACAGTGACTTATCCAAAATGGTTTGAAGATTATCCGAGTTGCTTTGAAGTTATCTGAGATGCTTTGAAGATTATCCAAGATGCTTTGAAGATTATCCAAGATGCTTTGAAGATTATCCGAGATGCTTTGAAGATTATCTGAAATGCTTTGGAGTTTATCCGAAATGCTGGCAATCTTCAATAGGAATGATCTGAAATGTGTTCGAAATGCAAGCCTTTGATCTGAAATGGATCAGAAACACAAGCAAATTATCCGAAATGAACTCGAAACTTAAAAGGATGATTCGAAATACAATGGAAACACATGAAGAATATCTTGAACACGAACAGAACCTTCAAAACAGATCCAAAACAGCAGCAGACTAGCAACAGTATTCATCTTCCCCTGAAGTTTAATCCCGGAATCTTTGACTTTAACTTTATCTTCTCGTAGGAACTTGGATTTTTTTTCATAGAATTGATAATGCCACAATTATTAGATAGATTACTTGACTTAGATCTTCCTTGCCTGATAGAATAAGTTAATTATGATCAATGTGTTGGGCTTATATTAACAAAGGTTTACACATTAGAGCTACATTTGGGCTTCATGGGGTTTTTGGGCTTCCTAGTGCCTTGTGGGCCTAGGGTTGTAAATGGTGGGCTTATTGACTAGTATAAATATATGTCTTAGGTCAAGGTTAAAGGGTTAGAGAGTTGTATTTGCAAAAATTTATCAGACACTTTTCTAGTGTATACAAGTTGTTCTTAATTCAAGGAGATTGTTCTTCTTTGTAATCATTATTTCCGCTACTGATTAGTTTGTGATACCTGTTAGATCCGGTACAGAAAGTATATAAGTGATTCAGAAATGTTATTTCGGATTATTCACAAATTTCCGAAATCCCTGCTCTTCTCTAACTTTCTCTCTGTTTTCACTGTTCATCTCAGATTTTGTATTTCGAACCTCATCCGGATTAGGTAAATTTGCTTAAAATCATAAAATCAGATGATAATCTTCATGATTAAAGCATTCCGGATAGCATCTCGGATTGACCTTCAAAGAAACATGCATTTCGGATCCCATTCCGGATGGATATTCATCCGAATTGATGAACTCGGATTTCATCTCGGATAATCTTCATCCGGATTGTTGATTTATCCGAGATACTGTTGGCTAATCCGGATTGCTGTTTTATCCGAAATACTAGTGACCTCTTGCTAATCTGGAATGATGTAAAGGTTCATCCGGATTAGTGTTGACCTTTTAGAAAATCCGGACTCTAGGTTTTGAACCTTTGAACTCTTTTGAACTTTTTCAAATGCTTGAACCTGTCAAACGGATTTGAACTTTTCAATAATTGAACTTCGAAATCTGGTTGAACCATCCAGTTAGTGTTGACCGTCATCCTGATAAACTCCGTTAACTTCCGTTAGTTGTGATTTAACCTGGTTATTATTTTGACAGAAATGGTTGAAGAAGCTTTTGACGCGGTTATGTTGGTTTAGGAGCAGTTTCACAATCAGGCAGGATATCTTTTAGACCCACCAGCTGAGTTTTATCAGGAGTTTCAGTCAATGATAGCAGGTTTGAACGCGTGTAAGATTGCTTATGCAATCCAGGCTAATCCAGTCAATATACAGAGATCTCGTGCATTCATTCTGAAAAAGAGCTCGATTTCATCAGTGAGGCGTGGATGGGAGACCATATATCATTTCTCAGATACAAGGGAAGGAGATTTTGGTCAATGAAGCTTGCGTTAGAGAGGTTCTACAGATTGCTGATACTACTAGCGACCCAATGGTATACGCGAAAGAAAAGGTTGTGCCAGTGCTCGTGGAGATGGGTTATGAAGGGTCGTATCCGCCGTTACTTAAGAAGATGTTTCCTGCATACTGGCAATTACTAGTACATATGTTTATGTAGTGCGTTTCAAAAAACAAAGGAGGTCTCGATCAGCCGAACCAAACCCAGACCTCTGCTATTGTATCTCTCGTTATGCACTGGGAGTATAACTACTCTGGTTATATCTTCGAAAACATGAAGAAAATTTTTGAGCAGTCCAAGAAGAGAATGTTTCTATTGTATCCACATTTCTTACAGTTGACTCTTGATGCTCGATATCCTGATCTGGCAAAAGATGCTTCAGACGCGAATTTGTTAAATATGAAGCCGATGGGACCAACCATATTCAACACAATGAAGAAGAATCGATCGACGTAAAAAACTGTATTTGTTGGTCAGTTTGCACTGAAGAAATTTGAAACATTTCCTGAGGTTATTGGCCAGGACGTCCCAGCTCCTCCACCGGTAAATGCCATTGTTGCAGAAGAACATGACGTGCCTGTCAAAGAGAAAGAGATCGAGGTAGAAGATCTAGTTACAGATGAAGATACCGATGCAGAACAAGCTTTTCTAGATGATGTTACAGGTTTCAATGCCAATTTAACTCCACTTTTACCAGAATTGTCCTCAAAGAACTTGGAAGCCTTAATTGCTCATTTAAAGGAAATCCAAGAAAAATAGGGTGATCCTCCACTGGTGATTCCATCTGTTGCTGCTCCGGTTGGTATGGTTGAAGACGATGAAGAAGATGAAGAGGACGAAGTTCCATTGATCAAGAGGAGGCGAACAGAGCCAAGTGTTCAACCAAGTCAATCTAAAGCTCGTGTTGTTAGTGTTGCTGTAGAGTCTACTCTGGTGACGTCTACTGCTGTTTTATCTTCAGTCGTTGCATCTATTACAGACACTCCAATAGTTGATACTCCTATTTTATCTGAACCAACAACCACTCATGTTGCTACGCATTCTACTCTGGCAGACTCAGTACTACAAATGATGGATTTTGGGGGAAGTTCGATGGGTGTTGAACGGTCTGGGGCAGGTGGAAGTGGTATAGGTCGTGGTGATGATGATTCTGTGGAATATTTGCGAAGATCGGAAAAGCGTGCGTTTGAATTTGGTGGGTTGGATAGTGATGATGAGGATGTGGAAGTTGATGTTGTAAATCTGAAGAAGCGAGTGGTCGTTTTAGAGCAAGAGGTTATATTGAAGGATGCTCAAATCGCCTCGTTCGCAAACACGATTGGATGTTAGAGACCATATAATAGATCAAATGTAGGGAGATGTTACTATGCTGATGACTATGGTGTTTGATTTGAAAGCCAAATTGGAGAATAAGTTTGGAAGGGGATTTTCTGACCCTACGGACGATCCGATGAATATAGAGCACAGACACCGAGCTGCTCAACAACGAGCAGTAGAGGAAAGTGAGGCAGAAAGGTTAGCGGCTGAACAGTTGGCTTCTGAACGCCAAGCTGGATTGGATGATTATCTGGGCGATCCACGAAAGAAATATACTGCAAGCCAGAAGCATCAACGACTCAAAAGAAGAAGCAGATGGTATTGATGAAGAACGTTGACGTTAATCCTCTTGATGAAAACTTCCAGTTGAAAGATCCAACAAACCAGTCTGAACGGTATGTGATGGAGCTTGGTTCAAGCTACTACAGCAAGGTCGGGAATAAGTCCCAAGGTGTTGAGCTGGATGTATGATCATGTCAAGAAAATGTGGATCATTGTTCGTCAGGATGGAACTCGGGAGTATTATTCGAAGGAATATCAGTTCGAGACATGGACAAAAATAGCTCTACTGATTTATTGCAAGCTCCGTATACTGATGATGATACAACTGAGCGTGGCCCAGGCTGGAGATTCTCCAAGAAACTGAACATGAGGTGAAGAACGGGTTTAAGACGATGAAGACCGCCGAACCATACTTGCGAGCCGCAAAGGGAGTCCGTGATGTGCGAACAGGGAGAAGGTTCAAGTCAATGATGTGGTCACCAACATATAAGGAATTGTTATACCGGTTGCTCTCGAGGGATTTTAAAGAACTTTAACTTTTGGTTGTATGATCCCAAGGTCGGCAGTGTCACGATTGTAACAAAGGAAAAGGCGTTTAGGGTGAATGACGTGGTTGACTTAGTAAGCTTTCACGATGAAGACCTGCAGTTCTTGCTTCTCATCAGATCCGAACTGCATAGTTATATGAAGTGTGTGCAAAGGATTGAGACAGCCGTGTGGCAGGTATTATTGCTGGAAGGCTAGGAGTGGATGCGCAACCGAAAGACTAGAAGGCCTAATGTTGTAAACCTAGGGGGAGATTCTTGGGCTTATATTAACAAAGGTTTACACATTAGAGCTACATTTGGGCTTCAATGGGGGGGGGTTTTGGGCTTCCTAGTGTCTTGTGGGCCTAGGGTTGTAAATGGTGGGCTTATTGACTAGTATAAATATATGTCTTAGGTCAAGGTTAAAGGGTTAGAGAGTTCTATTTGAAAAAAACTTGTATCAGACACTTTTCTAGTGTATGCAAGTTGTTCTTAATTCAAGGAGATTGTTCTTCTTTCTAATCATTATTTCCGCTACTGAATTAGGTTTGTGATACCTGTTAGATCTGATATCGGGACTTACACAATGGTCCAAAAGTTTCCCCTTTAAAAGCTTCTCTAACAACCAGCCAAAAATGTTGATGCAAAGATTGTTGCAACAAAGTACTAGAAGACAAATACAAGTGTTGTTCAACAAGTCAAAGCTAAAGACCAGAGACTAGTCAGTAAGTCAACATTGAAGATCAGAAGTACTAGATTACAAAAGTGTTGTAATCCCTCCAGTAATTTGGGAATCCCAGCAGTTTTCCTTTGTTTTAGCAATAGTGTCAATGTAACAGTATTTTTTCTTAACTATCCAGTAGTTTTGCAAACTGTTGGCAGTTACATCATTTAATAGGTTGTTTAGGGTCGCTTTCTTGGTGACGTCACAAGCAGTTTTCTCTATATATAGAGCAGTACCATGATGTAATATGTAGAACTCTTAGAGCTGAGAATCAGAAAAACAAAGAGAGAGAGAAAGAAAGAACACCTGATAAGGGGGATTCATTTTGTACCTTTGATTGTACTTAAACAAATGAATATATGAAATCACTGGACAGTCTTTCCAATTCCAGTTGTGTTATGTGTTTATTATCACAGTTGGATTTAATTTATAGATTTTATTAAACTATTTTATCAAAAACACACCCTAACACACACTCTCAGATCCAACAATTGGTACCAGAGTCGGTTACACTGAATTGACGTAAACGATAATTCAGAAGACAAACTGATAAATGATTTAGTGATCAAAGGACTTGAGAAGAATTAGACCAGTCGAAACATTCAATTGTTCTGATACTATGATTTGTAAGAAGACCTCAATAGAATTCAGAGAGATGTCAATCACGATGATCCTCATAATACCAGGTCGGAAAATAAGCCTCCGATGCTTGTACACCATGAATTCAAGATATGGCAACGCAGGACGTGTCACTATTTATCCTAGCAGTACTGATATGCATCAAATACAACATATAAATTGTATCAAAGGCCCTATTGTTCCGATGGAGAGAGGAACCTATGATTAGCTTTTCGGGAAATTTCCAAACGAACAATTTCAACGAAATCTTTCAATTTCTTATTTTATTATGTTCAACTCTATGTATTCCTCTATCCGTAGAGTACATTGAATGTACAGAAATGGCTATAACAGAGTTTCTCTTATTCATATTAACAGCTACTATAGGAGGAATGTTTTTATGCGGTGCTAACGATTTAATAACTATCTTTGTAGCTCCAGAATGTTTCAGTTTATGCTCCTACCTATTATCTGGATATACGAAGAAAGATGTACGGTCTAATGAGGCTACTATGAAATATTTACTCATGGGTGGGGCAAGCTCTTCTATTCTGGTTCATGGTTTCTCGGTATAAAATCAACAATTTTTAGTACTAATGTTGGAAAAGTGCGTTTCTTTGTATACTTATTGATTTTCTGGATTAAAAGAGATTAATCGTACAAAAGGCACAAATTAACAATATAATCCAGCATACATATAGAAGACGGGAAGATGACACACTATACCAACCCTCTAAGCTTCGCCCCAAGACCAAAAACAACGACTCGAAGTCCAGCACCGGGCCGTGCCTTGTCGGCATGGGGTCGTGCCCCTTCAAGATTCTAGATTAGAAGAAGACAAACAAATGCAGACAAGAGACACGAGGCCATGTCACTTGGACACAGGCCGTGTTCAACTTACAGATTTGCATATCTGGGATAGTACACAAGTATAATGGCCACGGGCCTGTGCCATGTGATTCTATCATGTTTATTTGTTTCTTTTATTTTAATTTACTTATTTAATTTACTAGTTAAAACCTTTTTTCAATGTTTGGGTCGATTAGACGTTGACGATAATCTGGTATTAAAAGCTCTTGTGTCCTTAGATGACATCTGTATCTTACTATCACTACACTACACCAACAATGGGTGCACTTGCCCTTGCGTGTTGAAAAGAGTGATAGTATGTATCGTGTTTTATAAATATAAAGCTTGCATAAACGAGTTAAAAGTACCTAAAATATATATCTAAATGTTTTACTCACGCTTGCATCACGTCAAGTTTTTGGCATCGCCACCGGGGACACAAGGATTTTAAGAAAGCTTAAAATCAATGGCCTAATCCTTTTCGTTAATTTTTCTGTTCACATTTTTTTTCGTTTTTCTAAAAATTTCAGTTATTGTAGCTTAACACGTGGCCGTGTTGTACTAACACGGGGCCGTGTCCAATCTGTAGTAACTAAAAACCAAACTTTTTCTCAAAAGGCTCACACAAGTCGTGCTTATTCGACACAGCGCCGTGTAAAAATGCCTAGTACCGAATAAATTACAATCCCAGATACGGGGTCGTGTTCCTTCAGCACGGGGCCGTGTAACCTTCTGTTTCCATAAAATTTTGTTGTTTCCGAGATCTATGATATTCTAGGTACTATCCAAACAATGGATTATTACATGGGAGATTACAACTACTACGATGATGGTGATTATGAGGTATCATATTGTACCATATATGGTGAATCCCATTAGGTAAAAAATTCTTACCTTTTTGACCATCAACCTCATACACAACGTATGAGGAACCACGGTTTGAGCTTCCAAAATCAAGCTTTGATTGGGACAATCTAGCGTTTGAAATGTACGATACACCACCTACAATTGTACCTAAAGCAGAAAGCCTCATACAAAGTCTCAAGAACCTAGAATTCTTGATCAAGCAATCTCGTGCAACAGGAGAGACTATTTGTACCAAGGAGGTAATCATAGAAGAGGTAACACCTTAAGAGCCAACACAGGAGGAACCACTTGAAGAAAAACCAACACATGAAAAACCTGAACCAAGCAACTTGGAAGTAAGTTCTCAAAGGTAATTTTCAAAGAGGAACAAAGTGACCTCCAAGAAATACACATTCTACAACCTTCCTTTGAAAATCATAGTTTGGTTCCATCTCATGCTAAATTTCTAAAAGAGGTAACCACTAATCTTAACTTTAAAGAAATAGTAAACGTTAACTTAACTAAAGGTCAAACTTCTCTAATAAAAGATGAACAAATTGGATTAAACATAAAACCGGTAACATGTTTTATTCAAAACATCTATATTAGTAACATCTCAATAGCCAAAGATCTTTGTGTTAACATAATGCCAAACTATATTTTGAAAGATAAGGTATTGGTGATTTTCTTCCAATTAAAATTCCTATCCTTTTGGCCAATCAAAAAATGAAACATACTTCGGGCATGGTTGAACACGTTCTAATTCAAACAAATCAAAAGATTGTTCCAACCGACTTCGTCATCTTAAATGATGCTCCACTCGTGTTGGGACAACCTTTTCTCATAATCCATCAAGCTTTACTCAAACAAAACATCAAAATCTTCACACTAAACTTAGGGCCGACAAGAAAAGTTTTAATATAAATAAATCAATGAAATACCTCATCGCCAATGATAACCCCTTGTTGGAAAATGAAGTTGAACCACCCGGTACGGGGGAACAAAATGGCCAATTCGTTGAAGAGGAAATCGCTACCAACCAAACCGTTTCGTCCATCGACCGCAATGATGAACCAAAAACTAAGCCATCTATTGAAGAAATGCCTAATTTAGAACTTTAAGAACTTCCCAAAGGCTTAGAGTATGCATTCCTTGACAACCAAGGTAAACTTCCCATAATCATTTCATCGTATGTCACTTTTAAAGAAAAGAAAAATTACTTAGTTTGCTTATAAAAAAGTAAAACCACAATTGCATGGAAGTTAATGGACATAAAAAGAATAAAATTTTAATGAAAGATGATTACAAAGCAGTAATCCAACCACAACGAAGAGTTAATCCTAACGTCCAAGAAGTTATAAAAAAAGAAGTAATAAAACTTTTAGACGCCGGACTCATTTACCCAGTTTCCAATAGTCCGTGGGTTAGCCCTGTCCAAGTTGTACTAAAGAAATGAGCCATGACAGTTGTAACTAACGAAAAAACGAACTCATACCAACACGTACCGTCACTTGATGGAGTGTTTGCATCGACTATAGAAGACTCAATGAAGCTTCAAGGAAAGACCATTTTTGTTTAACCTTCATTGATCAAATGTTAGAGCGATTATCCAGCCATAAATTTTATTATTTTCAAGATGGTTTTTCAAGGTATTTTCAAATTCCCATTTCCCTAAAAGACCAAGAGAAAACTACTTTCACTTGTCCCTATGGAACCTTTGCATATTGATGCATGTCATTTGGTCTATGCAATGCGCCTTCAACATTCCAACGTTGCATGGTGGCCATTTTTCACGACATGATAGAAAAACCATGGAAGTCTTCATGGATAATTTTTCTATCTTGGTGACTTATTTGACCAATTACTCGAAAACCTTGAACGAATGCAATCAAGATTTGAAGAGATGAACCTCGCTCATAATTGGAAAAATTCCATTTCATGGTCACTAAAGGGATAGTGCTCGGTAACAAAATCTCCAATACAAGGATGGAAGTCGATCGCGCTAAAATTGATACTTTTTCTTGACTTCCTCCTCCGTCATCCATCGAGCCATTCGAAGTTTCCTAGGATATGCCGGATTCTATAAGTGATTTATCAAAGACTTTTCTAAAATATCTCGGCCTCTAACGAAGCTACTTGAAAAAGATGCCCCCATTCATCTTTGATAAGGATTGCACGACAACATATCTTTCCCTTAAACATATGCTAGTCAAAGCATCAATCATGATTGCTCCAGACTGTAAATTACTATTTGAAATCATGTGCTATGCCAGCGATTATGCAGTTGGAGCAGTCTTGGGATAACGAGAAGAAAAACATTTTCACCCCATATATTACGCTAGCAAAACTCTTAATGACGCTCAAGAAAATTACACAACCACTGAAAACGAGTTACTAGCTGTAGTATTTGCATTTGATAAATTCTACTCCTATCTCGTTGTAAGTCCCGAATAATCCGGATCTAACAATGATATCAAACAATCACCAAGGATGGGAGGAATCCAAACTTGATAATATTCAAGAAAACCGAAAAGTTAGAGAAACGAGTGAACAAAAATTACACGCGAATCACTTTAGACTTGCATATGATTCTATTACTAACAATTAGCAAAACTGTCTGATACAAGTTCTTCACCCCCCTTTCTCTCTAGAAATTCTATGTCATTGAGTCTCTCTCTAAAGGCTTCTCTAAAGCTTAACCCTAGAAATGCTATAACACTAGCTTATATACCTAGGTAAGCCCATGCTGTCATGGGCTCCCCTTGGGCTTGCCTAGCCCACATAGCCTACGGCATGTCCAAATGACCTATACAAAGTCCAAAACCTAATATAAACTAACACAATTAATCCCAGTTCGCAATCATAGTCCGTTGCATATATTTGATGCGTCAGTCTCACACTTCTAGGACCTAACCTCGTGCTCTCAAAAACTATAGTCTATAGAGATCACGTTGCATTCGATATCTTTACCAAAAGCAAGACGCAAAACCACGTCTCATAAGATGGATTCTTCTCCTTCAAGAATTCGACATAGAAAAAAATATTAAAGAGGTGCAAAAAACACTGCTATTGACCACCTGTCTCATCTTGAAGACCCTTCCTTGGAAGAAACTCAAGAAGAACTTATCAATGAAAAATTCCCTATGGAATCTGATATACACTAAATTATACATGTTTTAGTCCCTCATTTTACTCCTGTTTTACGCATTTTTTGACTACAAATTTGATCTTTAGGTTCTTAATCGTGTACTTTTGGGTACCTAGGTCTAAAAGACGTTTCCTGGGCAAATTTGGAGAAAATCAGGAGTTTCCGGGCACTTTGGATGAAAACTACACAATCTGCTAAAGACACAGGTCATGCGCGGTCGTGCGTTCCATGTGCACGATAATATAGACTCGCAACTAGGGTAGTCCAATGGATTTCTCAAACATGCATGCTCATGCGTCTCGGTTGCACCCCTTTGCGCCCTCTTATCCTCGAAAGCACACCCCGTGTGACCAACCGTGCATCCATTTTCTCGGGCATGCACTACCATGCATCTCATGTGCACGACCATGCGCGCTACTTTGTCGCCAAATTACCACTTGCTTAACCCATACCCTACAGCTGATGTCATGATGTAGACTTGTACAGTGCACGGGCGTGCACTTTAAGCGCACAGCCGTGCACTTTCAAAAGTTCTATAAAACATAGCAGGTGATTTGGGGGTTCCGGAAATAGCCTTCTTGGGTCGGATTCAAGCCTCCTAGTTGCAAAGAAGCCTATTTATCATCCAAACCATCTAATCCTTGATTGCTTATGGTTTGAATCCTTGTTCTTTCCATGATTTTGGTTGTATTTCAAGCATTGATTTGATGTATTCTATATTATTGTAGCCTCAGGGCAAAACATTAGTTTACTTGTTTTATGAAAATTTGTATGTTAATCTTCTTTGTTTGAAACTTTTGTACTTTTCATGTTTAAGTCTTGATGATCATTTGGCAAACATGTTTTATTGATGTTGGATTCTTAATTATATTTGGTTATCTTGGATGATTAATGAATGTTTAGTTGAGATATGTTGAAAAACCCTTGAGTAAGCACTTGTTACTTAGCTATTAACTTGTTAATATGTTTACACCATGAAACTAGATATAGGTATTGGTTTTATAAATGGTAAATCAAATGTTAATCAAGACTACTTTCTTGAATGTAAGGACCGTAACGGGTTAGATGATGTTGTTACAAGTTCTTGACACGGTTTATGATCTTTGTTTAGTGGATTTGGTTGAAATTACTATCTTGGTAGATTTGTGTTCAAGGTTAGTAAAATGGAATAGTTTGTGATATGATCTACTTTATGCTTGTCTCGGTGGTTGTATTATGTTATCGGTATTACTTTCCTTGATTAAGTGATGTTAGAAAATCCTTAACGGATTATTAACTTATCTTTAGAAGATTTACATGAAAATATATCAATCGCACCCTAAGGAATGAGTTTAGGTGGCTAAAGTGTGTTTATCACGTTAGCTTTCCGAAGGATTGTCATGTTAGGATTCTCAAAAGGGATACTAATTGTCTATATAAATGGAAGATT
The DNA here is from genome assembly GCA_947069175.1 of Scalesia atractyloides. Taxonomy (NCBI): domain Eukaryota; kingdom Viridiplantae; phylum Streptophyta; class Magnoliopsida; order Asterales; family Asteraceae; genus Scalesia; species Scalesia atractyloides. Next base: position 50,782,510 of record CAMTDV010000013.1, on the reverse strand, counting down.
GATCAAGTGCCTTTGTGACATTTCTGACTTAATTAACATGCTTAGGTTGTTTGTAAAACAAGATAATATATATTTTTGTATTTGGAGTTTTTATATTTTAAATATAGTTTTAGATTAGCTTTCTGAAGGATTGTCATATTAGGATTATTGAAAGGGATACTAAATGTCTATATAATTGGAAGATTGATCAAGTGCCTTTGTGACATTTCTGACTTAGTTAACATGCTTAGGTTGTTTGTAAAACAAGATAATATATATTTTTGTATTTGGAGTTTTTTATGTTTTAAAAATAGTTTTAGATTAGTTTAGTTAAAAACTTCATTCACCTATCTTTATACCGGTAAACTGGTGACAACGGTTTAGTACTCATGCATCTGCCCGCATCCACGGATCGACATCTGGTTCTTACCTAAACTTTACTACATATATGATAGGGTACACTTGTCCTTTTGTGTTGGTTTTAATGTTATGGTGTACCATTTTTATAAAATATCAAAACCGAGTTCGGGTGTAAAATTCGTTGTAAAATTATGTATAAGCACACGTCAGAATCCTTAGAAATGGTAGAATTCAAAGAAGAACCTTGGTACGCAGATTTTGCTAACTACTTAGCTAGTGGCACTATCATCAAGGGGTTATCTTATTATCAGCGAAACAAATTTTTCATAGATGTAAAACACTATTTTTGGGAAGACCCAAATCCTTTAAGAATTTGTGCAGATCAACTCATTCGACAATGTGTCCATGATCGTGAAGCCAAGCAAATTCTTCAGCATTGTCACGAATGACCATGTCAAGGATATCATGGAATAGCCAGCACTGCAAGAAAGGTGTATGATGCAGATATAACTGGCCCACAATAGAAAGGACGCTTATGTATTGGTCAAAACATGTGATGCATGCCAGCGGCAGGCGACATATCAAGAAGAAATGAAATGCCACAAAATATCATTCTTATTTGTGAAATCTTTGACGTATGAGGATTGGACTTCATGGGACCATTTCCACCTTCAAGAGGAAATAAATATATTTTAATGGCTATCGACTACGTTTCTAAACGGGCCGATGCTGAAGCGCTTCCAACCACGATGGAAGGGTAGTGGTAATATTCCTGAAAATGCTATTCTCACGTTCCGAAACTCCAAAATCCCTAATCAGTGATAGAGGTACTCACTTATGTAACCTTTAAAAGGAAAAAAAAACTCTTAACGCATACGGGGTTTATCATCACCTCTCGACAACCTATCACCCTCAAACCAATGGTCAAGCTGAAGTAACAAATCGAGGTTTAAAAAGAATCCTAGAAAAAATTGTGGGTCAAAATCGAAAAGAATGGCCAGACAAATTATATGACGCTTTATGTGCATTTCGAACAGCTTATAAAACACCAATAGGTACAACGCCATATAAGTTAGTCTATGGAAAAAATTGTCACCTTCAGGTAGAAATTGAACACAGAGCTTATTGGGCATTGAAAATATAAACTTTCCAAGGAATTTCAGGAAAAGATCACCTACACTAGTTAAATGAACTAGATGAATTGAGAATTCAAGCATATTCCAACTCAGAAATCTACAAGGAACTCTCAAAAGAATACATGATAAATATATAAGCAGACCTAAAGAATTCAAGAAAGGAGATCAAGTATTTCTCTTTAACTCAAGGCTACATCCTTTTTCAGGAAAACTTAAGTCCCGATGGTCCGGACCTTTTACCATCACAAAAGTTTACCCCCATGGTGCAATAGATATTAAGCCTCCAAATGGAGAACCATTTAAAGTTAATGAACAAAGGCTTAAATTCTATGAAGGATTCCTTGAAGATGAGGAAACGTAAATTACCTTGGAAGAGGTAGATAAGTAGCGAGAAAAACACTAACAAACTTGTATATATTTGTTTTAATAATCCATCTTGTAGGTATATTTTGGAAGAATGTAACAAGTCTACAAGCCAGGTAGAAATGAACCCAGGAACCAAGTGGATGGAGAAACAAGGGCATAAAAATATTAAACATGGGGTCGTGCCTCAGAGGCATGGGGCCGCGCCTATCTACAGACGGGACAAAACCCTTATGTGTACTGTTTTCTTTTCATAACAACATGCCCCGTTTCTCGGCAAACACTGGTTCCACGCAACTTTTTCACGCTTTCCTTCCATAATCCACCGAAGAGGTATGTTCCAAACATCAAAATCTGTTCGCTCTATGCTTTGCATGCTATATAACATCTAGATTTCGTGAAAAATCTAGGGTTCTTGAACTAGACCCGTGTCGGTCCAAAGAATCCGAAAATGTTTCATAGATCTTTTAGTAATAGTTAGTATTACTGTTTTAATAGGTAAATCACCAAACCATTGTTGAAAAATTGGGCATTTGCAACCCATTTTATCAAACCCTTGTTCATAACCAAAAAAACTAAAAATAGAATGGTATAACGGGTTGGTAAGTGAAAATTTATACTTTGATTTGTTTTTTCGAGGTATACCACACACAGGGGACGGAAAATTTTGGATTTTTGGAAGACGACACGAAAAGTTGTAAATTTGGTTCAAAATAGTCGCCGACCACGGGCCTTGCCTCCATGGCACGGGGTCGTGTCCCCTGAAACCTTGCAACACGGGGTCGTGCCCAAAAAACACCGGGTCACGTCAAGACCCTGTTTCTCATATTTTTGCTGTTTTAACTGAGCTTAACTATTTAAATGTTTGATCTGTGTAGAAAATTGCATCACACAAATGGCTCAGGTTCAAGACAGAGCACTCTCATTGTGTAGAACGAATGAAAATTCTCAAGACCCGTACTAAAGAGCCGCCAAGGAAGTTTGCTATAACACCTTGGACACGGTTGGACAAAGAGACCGCTACAAAGTCTCATGACAGAACCTCTTCAATTATTTCTTGAGGCACCACTTTATTCTATTTACTAATTCAATCTTGAATTCCTAAGCACTTTTACCATTAAGGAAGACATTGAGGACATGTTTGATAGTGAAGTCGTGACGTTCTGATGCGGTGGTACTTGGTATGGTATTTCGGTAGCCAAGTTGGTATGGATGTGGGGCTCTATACCAAGGATGAGCTTGTCGAGCCTATCTTCAATAACAACATCTTTGAGTTGCCCGCAAACGCAAGAAACACATTTTGGGCAACTATTAGAGACGGGATCTATAATCCAAGCAGCACCAAAGCACCAAAATTCGGGACCCACTCATTTGCTACATTCATCAGGTCCTAAGTGGTACTTTGTGCCAAAGTAGAGATAGCGGAGGTGTCGTTAATCTTCGGGAGCTACTTGCATGTATTTAATCCTGAACAAAGAACCTCTGAATGTCGCCTTAATGCTACTATAGAATATGGCTACCAATGCTAGAGCTACAACTCAAACACCCATATTCTTCGGTGGCTGATAGCCCGGGTCTTCAGGGCCTATGTTGGATGCATCCTACGAAGCTTCTCAAAAGGGTAAGTGTCACCCGGGCTGACATCTCACTTTGCCACAGTCTGAACCCTCATCGCCGAATGCGGCAATGGTCTCCTACGCTTCAAAGATAACAAGGGGAAGATTTGGAACCCAGATGATCCCGACCAGATCCTCGCAATCGACCACCACCTAAACCGTCCTCGACAGTACTCCTACGGCTACACCGGGTTCATCCTCACAAGGTGGTGGTGATTTTCCTAACATGCACTATCTTTATAATCTTATGCAGGAATCGCTCCAAATCTCCTGCATACCCTCTCCACAGGCCAAGGAATTAGCTCCCATGTTGGCAGATTGGGAGGAATGTAGCCTCCATGCGCACCGACATTTTCTACATTCGGGAGCACCTGGTGTACCGTGGCGAGGAGGAGTAGGAGATGGATTCAGACTAGATGATGATGGCAAAGGTAGTGTCAAGGAGGGACTAATAGGTTAATCTCTCCTCCTTTGTGAAACAATGGTTATGGTTTGCGGGCTTCGACCCCTTTTAGACAATTTACTTTCTGAACAATTTACTTTCTACTTTTATTTTTCTTTTTTTATGATGACGTGATGAATGATGGAAACAATGAACGGTCGTAACATAGAATTTCTATTTACGTATTAGTTTGTTGTTGTTGTGGTATGTATGAGCTTACAGGTACCTTGGGATGCTTGGATCTACCAAGCATACAACTCCCCAAGCCCGAAACAGGAAACCTGATGCCGTACCATCTTTTCTGAAACCAAACAGTAGCTTTACACGGGGCCATGTCTATCTAACACGCCCCCGTGTCCTTTTTTCGCTCAAACTTTTTCTTCTGAACTTGCCACACGGGTCGTGTCTCATTAACACACCCCCGTGTCAACCTTCTGTAAGTTTTTCCAAAAATTTTGATAATGGCACTTTTCCCACGGGGTCATGCCTCTATAACACGCCCCCATGCCCAGTTACTTGTTTTTGAAAAAAATGTTGTTTTTTACTCACGTTTACACATTTAATCAATTTTAACCAATTTTTGACACATTGCGGACAATGTGTAATTTAAGTGTGGGTGGAAAAGCTTAACTTGAATATGTTTGTCCAAAAAAACAAGACTTACACAAAACTCTACTTGGAAACGCTAATACACTCCTAAATCTTTAAAAAAAATATTTTTTAGTTTGTTTGTCTTGTTTATAGTTTAAGTTAGGAACCAAGATCTAAAAATTTTAAAGTGTATATAAATTTACAACATATAGCGCTATGATAAAAAGAATCATATAAGAAAAACTTATAAAGCCATGGCAAGTTTTTAAAATTTGATTATATATAATTTCACACTTTTAATCCTTTTCCCACAAAAATGTTAGTTTAGGGCCTTTACCGAGCATTCAAATTTATATCTTTACTAAATGCTCATTTTCATTTCTTGTGTGAATAGCCGTATGGTTCTTACGAATCTTGAACTTGACAAGACAATACATTCCTGGTCCTTACAACTAATCCAAGTAAGTATATGATATCGGCATTAGGATTTCTAGCCCTTCTTCATTCTCAACCTTAGTTTCTTTTATCTCCCTACCAAAAACAAAAACAAAAATTAATTTCCCTAGTTCACCCCTTTGAGCCTAAACCTTTTCGTCTCGAAACCCGCAAAAGTACCATTTTGCAATATCACCCATCACCCATAACTAATCTTCCTTTTTACACCCTTTGTTTTAGTATAATGTGGTTCTTTTGAGATTTATATAACAAGAAGTGACTTAGTGTTGATGCATATGTCTGTTGCCTACGCCATTAAATCATATCGAGTCTTTAATCTACATGTTAGAATATTTGATTTCGATAATAGTGTCACTTCGCACGAAGTGAAAATCCACTTTGCGCAAAGTGAAAGTCCTATAAATAGGTGTGTTGGGTTATTTGTAAAGTAGATGTCCGTGTAGTCTGGACGGCGTAGCTTTGTCCGAGTGTTTCTAGATCTTGTACACGTTGAACTATTAATGAAAACAAATATTTGATAGAATATAATCTTGTTGAACATGTCGCCTAATCTAAAACAGATTCCGCACGTTAGACAAGGTTTTCAAGTTAGACCTGAGCTATCGGATCCTTGAACAGACCTACAAGTGTTACCAGAGCTAGAAGGCTTGATTTGAAGACAATCCATTAAGATTCAACCATTGAAGACTTCTTTTCTACTCATTTCTTCTCATATTCATCATTTTTCTAAGATTTAACAGTCGAAATGGCTGATTTTTTTAGGATTGTAAAAAACTTGTTTTTTGATAACATACTGAAAAATCAGCTTAAAATTCAAAAGTTTTCATGCCGAAAGCGCCCATTTCACACAAAGTGAGATTTTCTTCGCACAAGAGTTACTTCGTACAAAAGTCTTTCTTCGCATCAAAACTTGTTTTTGAGGAAAATTGTTGTTTAAATGGAAAACGATTAGATTGTTTTTTATGAAGCAAAAGAAGAAGTTGTTTACGATGAAGTTCCAGAAGAATCTGATCAATGTTGTTATACAATGAAGAAATCATTCGAAATGCTTTTCAATTGTTTATGCATCCTGATGTTTATAATGCTTTTGAAGGTTTCTTAGGTGAACAGAGAGATCTTTAGAGCACACAGAGTGAAGAAGAAATTATTGCTAAGAAAATTATGTTTGATCGGTTAAACGACGAAGAAGAAAATTTTATAGCTGATAAGAAATTCAAAGGTGAGAGAGTCTAGGAAGAGAAGAAAATTGAGAAGACAGAGAAAGAAAGACAGTAGACAAAATGTTTAGAACCATGCAAGTCTCGTCTGGAGAAAGATGAGAAGTATAGAGAGCTTAAACGTGATATAGATAATTTGTCAAGTGATTACAAAGAGATAAAAGAGGCTTATGATAAGCTAAGCAAAACAATCAATCTGTATCATGATGAAAGTAGAGAAAACGGTGCTACTATTTCAATGCTCAAGGCAACGGTTATGGACAAACAGATGGCTATTAGTATTCACCTTGACACGATTGTCAAACTAAAACAGGAGCTTGAAACTACGAAGTAGAAATAGAACGGGTCAACAAGTTGTTGATCGGTTATTCCACGTCTTAATTGTTATTGATCATATTCTTCCTACAATACCAGAAAAATCAAAAGGAAGAAAATGAGTCTAGTAACCAAAACAGGGATCCAGATTATCATCGTGTTCCCCCCTGATGTGGAACAATTATTCAAAAAAGAATCATGACAGGGTGGAAAAGGCACTTTGAAACTTAAAACTAAACAAAAGACGAGCTTCCTGATAAAATTGATGTAATCTATGATCGTGGATAAGAAGTGGTTAAAAGTGTGGTCGAAAATATTTTGGAAAAGAAAGTGAAAATAATAATTTGAAGAAAACAGAGTCAAGTTCTTGTTCTAAAAATGAAGAAAGTTTTCATAAGTCTTATCATCAAAAATCAGAACATGGTTTGAATGATGATCCTAATACTATCATGTACAAAATAAATGGATCTGATAAACTGTATTATGATAATGAATTGCCGATTCAGAACCCGAATCTTGAAAGAATTTACAAAGTTTTCAAATTGGTTGAAGTTAGTATGTCTGAGCTTAAGAATCTGAACACACCTTCTTATTCCAGACCTAAATGTTCTCATTATAATAATCAAAAATGAAAGAATTATCCTGAAAATAAAAGAAAAGGCTTGGGATATGTTAAGAAAAATAATAAGTTTCGAAAACCAAATTTTTCAGAATATAAAGTTTGTTTTCGGAACAAGCTCAGAAAGAGAAAAGGATAGTTTGGATAAAGAGCAATCAAATGTAAATTTTATGCTGAAAAACAACAATGAGAATAGGTTGAGAAATCCTCTGTTGGAAACGACAGTAGGACGTGCTTTAGATGTAACAAAGTTGGACACATGCTAGACGATGTTCACAAACTAAATCTAAACATGTTCACAATGTTAAGAAAGATTCTAGAGATCTAAAGAAAAAGATCATCTGATATTTGTACCAACACAGGTTTGGAAACAATGTACACAATCTGCAACTAAAGTGAAACTAGTTAATACGAACTTCTCAAATTATGAAATTGGTGAATCTTACAAAAGTAATGAACATAATGATTCTACATTGTACTTCAAGAAAACTTTAAAGAAAAATCAAACATGAGTGATGAGAGAAAAAGAAATTAAAGAAGTTAAACAATCAATAAAAATTGAAAGTTTAGAGGACTTTCCTAAACTTGAGAAAGTCACGAATAAATCTGATTGTGAAAAGAAAATTTATTCAAGACTGAAAAGACTTAGGTGTCACTATTCAACTAATTGTTTGTATTTCTGTGAAGGAATTTCTGAAATCAAAGTAATCATAGAGATTGAAGTTACGTGGCACATATTGAACAATTTGGCCGGTTTAATATGAAAATCTTTAGAGAGCCATGATGAGTTTGATAGAAATATTTATTATTTTTTTGAAAAATTTTGAAGAAAATTTTGGAAATTTGAAAATTCACAGTACCCTCACTGTTGAACAGACAAAACTGATTGAAAATACATATCTGTAAATGTTTAAAAATCAAGTGTCAAAGTTTTGTCATCTTGAGGGGAAGAGATCTTAAAAGAAAAATTGTGAGTCGGTAATGGGATAGAAAATTGAAGTGATTCTCATTGGTCGGTTAATGTTTCTTTCTTTAAAAACAAAAATCCAAAAATATGTTTTTGATTTAGGGGGAAAAATGTTGTCAAAAATACAAAACATACAAAAATTTTAGAAAACGACAAAAACATGAAAAAGACAAAAAGAGTTTTAATTTAAAAAGAGGAAATGATAGTACATTAGTGGACTATCAAAGTATGCTAAAGTATGTAGTGTTATAATATTTAAAGAAGTCTCAATGATAATGTGCTAGTAGGATTCGCACATTCAATAGATTGATTCTCAAATATAAACGTAAAGAAAAATTCTTAATTAGTGGGTTAACATCTCTCGGATATATGGTCCTAATACACCGAAATTATGTTTGATAAATTAGCGGATTCTGAGATACTAGGTCTTTATAGGTAATTGATATCTGAGGTATTATACAAGTTCTTCTAATTTTGCGTCAGCAATGGCCTAGAACTTGTAGAATACTTTTGCTTTTAAACTCGAAAACTGCACAAAATTGAAACTATCGAAAGATCTAACAATTGTAGTACAAAAGATTCCAAATTGGAACACCACTTTTAAGTCGAGACTTTATCTCTTTGTCTGTATGGTGGTACTAACCTGAGCTCTCAAGGTCTCGCATAACCCATATACAGATATCAGTTAGATATATTCACAAGTAAGATGAAATCCAGGGAATCTTGATACAGGAGTATATTCTGAGGTGGAAAATATTGGTGCATAATGTCTATCGCCTACGTCTAGGATATGTGGGTTATGTGTATAGGGCTTAGAATGTCAAATATTATATGTTTATACATGTTTTATATGTTTTGTAAGTGGCTCGTATGAGTGACACCTTGTCACTCGTACGAGGCACCACTCGCACGACTGTGCGAGTCATGTTGACCTATAAATAGTGGAGCTTGAGTGTTGTGTTAGTAGCAGTTGGTGTGTGACTACGGTGAAGCCCTGTCAAAGTGTTTACCAGTCTGTAACCTTCATGTTTATTAATACAATCAAGGCGTTTAAGCATTATATCTTTCTTGTTTGTTTGTCTAACTCACTAAAAATGAATTCCCCCTCTGTTAGCTGAGTCGAATCTGTCTGGTGCTCACAAGTGGTATCAGAGCCTTGAGGCATGATTTGAGGACAAACATCAAGTTTCAACAGACAACCAACAGTTTCAACAGTTGCAGATCCAGATTTCAACCATTGAAGTTTTTCTACATCTACTCTTTCTCATAAAGATCTCAGATCTAGACGAATTCATAGACGAATTGGACAAGGATTTTAGTATCACACGTTAAAATCAACTCTAACTAATCCCAAAAACTTTCAGATATAAAATCAAACTCAATCATGTCGAAACTTGCAAAAATCATCCGTTTGGTGACCTGAACCGGTACGAGTAGAGGGACAACTCATACGAACGGCCATCCGTTGAATTAGACACTCGTAGAAACGAATTAACAAATTTCTTTAAAATTTACAAGTTAGAAAATTGTCAATCGTATGAGTGAGTGATTCGCATGAGACACTCTCTCTCGCACGAAGATCCTGCTCGCACGAACCATCTGAGTCACACGAGCAGCTGGTCATTCGCACGAATAACATTTTAAGGAAATTTTCTTAAATTTTGTATTTTTGTCAATCTAATCAGTGTTTTCGAAAGTTTGTGTTTCTAAAAATTGTATAGATATAATGGAAGAAGAATCTTACACTGCATTTGCTGCTTCAGCTATTACAACTACTGCAGCGCTAAATACGAATCTCGAAAATGAAACAGGCACAATGACAAAGCCTCCAAAGCTTATGAATCTTGAAGACTATGATAGCTGGAGTGAAAGATTCATGAACTGGATTCAAGCTAATCACTTCACCTGCGGGTTTGCTATTGAATCAAAATATCAAGCTCCGATTGAGAGACTAGTCTTGAAAAAACGTTAGCTCAACTCTCAGAGGTTGAAAGAGAAAAGTTCATTAATGAAAAGAAGATGATGAATATCTTGCAGCAAGCCATCAAAGAAGATATCTTAGCGCTACTACTGCATGATGATGATGATGCTCAGTCTTTATAGAATGCTTTACTGTTAAAATTCCAAGGAAGCTCGCTACCACGAAAGGGAAAGAGAGTGTTACTAAGTAAAGAGTTCGATATTTTTATTCTAATCAAGGGAGAGAGGTGAGACAATTGATTGAACGGTACTGTCACTTGGTGGTACAAATGAAGCGCATGGGAATTGTGAAAACAAATGAAGAATTGGTCGATAAGCTGGCAGATTCTCTACTTCAAGGAGAATGGTCTACTTACTTGACTATTCTAACGAACGACACAGAGTATGGTAATTTCTCGTTACCAATATTTATTGAAAGATTGGAAGGGCATGAGCTGGAGATGCAAAACATGGCAAAAAGCAAAGGCGCCTAGATACAACAAGATGTAAATCTATATTACAAGGGTAGTCTTGCCGCCATATACAGAGTCCAAAAATTCAAACTGCCTTCAGTGCCTTCATCACACCATGTCCATAGTCAAGTCAAACCAGTGGATTTCAATTTTTTGCTTCTGTCAATCCAAATATGCCTCCAGGTCCACAATCATCCCATAGTTCAAGCAATCCACAGAACAACCAGAACAATCAATCTAATCTCAATCAATGGGTCCTACAATGCAATATTGTAGTTAATCTCTAGAATGCTCAAGACTTCAATGAAAACACCGCAAAGCAACACATGTCCCTACTTGCCTCGGTACATGAATCGTATGAAAGTTTGCTAGCTGGAAGAATTGGGAATCCATAGATGACGAAAGAAGATTATGATTACATTGATCCGGTTAAAATGGAATTGATTGACATTAAATATGGCTTCCATCGTCAGAAGAGCTCAACATTTCATGGAGATTACCAGAAAAGATAATTTGGGAGGACTTGATGGGAAACTAGGCTTCGATAAGTCCAAGGTTACATGCTTCAAAAAAGTGCTTTTAATGAGGCACCTGAAGAATTTTATGGAACTTCATCTGAGGAAGAAGAACTTCCAAACAGTGTTTTTAAACACCTTTTGCCTGCTGATATTCTTAAAAGTTTTGTAGGGTATTTCAATTTAAGTCTTCCACCAACATGTTAAGAAGAACCAAAGTCAGAAGTTATCATTTGATTAGTAAAGCCCAGGATATTACTGATGAAACTCTGACTAATGTTGCTGATAAAGCTTTAATGGCGAATCTGAATGAGGCAGTTTTTGAGCAAGCTCAGGTAGAAAATGTTGTATTGATTAAGAAGTCGGTAATGTAAAACCGTGGAAAAGAATGAAGCTACTCATAATGTCGAATTAAAAATTCCATGCATGGAATGCAAATTGCCATGCAATGAGTGTGTTGAAAAAGATGAAAAATATAAAGAACTAAAAACACATGCTGATCATTTGTCACATGATTATGTCACAACAAAAGAAGCATATGACAAATTGAAGCAAAACCATTTGACAATATGAGAAAGCAATCAAGGAAGATGACAATACACTTTCTATGCTCAAAGCAACTGTTATGGACAAACAAATGGCCATAAACATGCATATAAATACGATTGCTGAGCTGAAAAGTGAATTGGAGAAATTGAAAATCGAAACTGAACGAGTTAACAAATTGTTAATCAGTTACTCTACCAGTTCATATGTCATTGATCAAATTCTTTCGAAAATTGAGGTTAGACAAGGTAAGAGATTTGTTGTTAACGAAGGTAAAGGTTACAATCGTGTTCCACCACCCATGTGGAATGGATATGCAACAAAAAAGCCAAATGGGGTGGAAAAGGCGCTAACTTAAATTTGGTTACTAAAAATGGTTATGAGCTGCCTGAGAACATCGATGTAACTTATACCAAAACAGAAAAAGATTGTGAATCTGATGTGGCAATCAAAGTGGTTGAAAATGTTTTCAAAAATGAGTCTGACAGCATAGTTTATGAAAGTGCAGAATCAAGCAGTGCAAAGTCTAAGTCTAGTTCACATTCTAGATGTGAGAAAAGTTTTCACCAAAACTTTATTTTAGCATCAGAGGATGGTTTAAATAATGATCCTAATATAGTCGTTTGCAAACTGAAAGGATCAGATAAACTATTCTCTGATGAGGAATTTCCACTCAAAATGTAAACTTAGTCTGAGTTGACAAGATTTTCAAGCTGGTTGAAGTCATCATCTCAACTCTTGATAAGCAAGATGCCGTTTTCCACTCAAAACAAAAGGGTTTTTACAAAAAACATACATCCAAGTGGAAAAGGTATAAACTATCCAGAGAACAAAAGGCCTGGGTTAGGGTTTGAAAAGAAGAGAAACAACAAAGTTCAAAAGCAAGGTGTTACCAAGAAGATTGAATTTGTTTACGGACTAACATTGTTAATGAAAAGGAAATCATTGGTAAACAATCAAACAAAGAATTTGAGCAAGAAAGAAAGCTCTGTGAACAAGTTTTGAAAGCCTCTGTTGGAAACGACAGTAGACATGTTACATGTAACAAAGTTGGGCACATTGCACGTCAATGTAAACCAAACAAAACGAAACCTACTCATGAAGTTAGAAAATGCACAAAAGATGTTAAACAGAAAGGTCCAGAGTCTGTGCCAAAGAAATTATTGAAACGAAATGCTGAGTTAAACTTATATGTGAAACCAATCATTGCAAAATTTTCAAACTGTAGATTGATGAATCATCAAAGAAAAATGAACAAAAGTATCCTAAGTTTTACTCAAAGAGAGCGTTTTCAAGTGCACAAACTTGGGTTGCTAAGAACAAATCATCTTTTATTGCTGTAAACACCACGTTGTTTCAACTAAAACAGGAAAAGGATCAAAGGTTGAGCAATGGGTGGAGGTAAAGAAAGAGGTTAAGAAAATTGTAGAGCCTAAATATGATATCCCAAACCCGCCCAAGACCAAAAAGGCTTGGGTTTCTCTATTTAAGTAATTTCTTTTCACATGTGTGCAGGGGCTACCTAAGTCGATCATGTCAAAATGGATGTGGACAGTGGAGCTTCCCGACACATGACTAGGATGCTTGCGTTGTTGCACGACGTCAAAGCTATCCGAGGAGGTTACATTGGTTTTGTTGGGACTCAAGGTGGAAGAGTTGTGGGAGAAGGTATTCTTACGGATGGAGTGGTTTCTTTCGACAAGATGAACTACATTGCTGAGCTGGAGAACAATCTACTGAGCAGTTCACAAATTTGTGACAAAAAATTCACAACACACTTCAGTGACAAAGAATGCTTATTCTCAAACCGGGATTTAAAATTCCTGAGGAGTGGATCCCATGCGCGCTCCACGAGAGAATAATCTTTAGTCTTAGATATGAGCGTCGTATCCACAATGTCAAAGAAGCTTCAATGCTTCATTTCTAAAGCTACCGAGAAGGAGCAAATCTTATGGCATCGGAAGATGGGTCACATACAACTGCGAAAGATGAATTATTTGGTGCACAGCAACCTAGTGGAGGGTGTTAATCTAAAGGATTTTCATTTATCTTATGATTGTTTGAGCTGTAAGAAAGGGAAACAACATAAGAAATCACACCCAAGAAAATTTCTTAATTCTATAAAGCTACTACTAGAAAGGCTTCATATGGATCTTTTTGGGCTAGTGAATGTGAAAAGCATTTCTGGAGATCTATATTGCTTGGTCGTGAGAGATGATTTTTCAAGATTCTCATGGGTTTTCTTCCTGGAGAGTAAAGATGAAATGTTTGAAAGTCTTATGATTCACTTTAGGAAACTTGAAAACCTGTATCACTTGCGAAATCAAGAGAATCCGTAGTGATAATGGTACTGAGTTCAAGAACAAGAGGATGCTCGAATTCTGCAATGAAAAGGGGATTTTTCACAAATTCAGCCTCCCTATACTCCTCAACAAAATGGAGTAATTGAACGTAAGAATCGCACACTGATCGAGACTGTCAGAACAATGCTTGCTGATTAAAACTTCCAATATGTTTCTGGAGTGAAGCAGTCACATCTGCGTGTTACACCCTGAACCGTGTGTTGACATTCAAGCCTCACAACAAGACCTGTTTTAAACTGCTAAACCATCGAAAGATGAACCTCGCGTTTTTGGAGCCTTTTAGATGCCGTGTACTGTTTGGATCCCGATGGTAAATTTGGAGCCACATCCTTGGAAGGATTTTTTGTCGGTTATGCTAGTCCACAAAAGCGAGTCTTTTTGCTAAGTCTTAACCAGGTCATTCTTGTACAGCATGTTGATTGTCAACGATATACTACGCCAACGCATAAACCTGGGGATCCATGGCTATTCTACTACGAAGGTTTGTTGAATTCATTTGACCTACCTGAAGTACCATCAGAAGAAGAACTTGTTATGCTCTTTCAACATCATCAAATCTCTAATCAAGAGCAAGTTTCTAGACCGTTGGTGATTTCCCCATCACTTCCTGTCTCTAACAATTTGTTGTAAGACTGATCAATACTCTACAAGAATATGTCTCTATACCAATCTTGAACTCTGCTGAATCATCTGCCCATCAACCGATTAAGCCGACTCAGATCATGAACCAACTTTTGATGATGGAGAAACCAGTTCCAATGAAGGATCTGAGCAAATTGAAAACTTTCTGATTTCCCAGGCTGATCAATCCAATGTTAGAAATGAAGCTACATCTTCTACACCATTGCTGATGAAGTTTTCACGAATTTGCAGTGTCAAGTAGATGTTCCGGGTGAAGTAATGCCAAGGACACTATCTTACTATCCTCGGAGAATATCATTGGCAGCTTACAAACTGGAGTGAAAACTCGAAATCAGATCAACAAGGATCTAAGTTTCTTTTATACCAGTGTTGCTCCATTGCAAACCAGACTTTCTTACAGTTGTTTTGTTTCGTTGGTTGAACCAGGAAACTTGAAGGACGCGTTGAAAGGGGAAAACTGGGTGGATGCAATGAGGAAGAGTTGCTTCAATTCAAGAAACTTGGTTTCTGGAAGCTTGTTGACCTACCAGATCATCTTATGGGTCTTCAAGTGCAAGAGAGATGACAGAGGTATTTGGTCAGAAACAAATCTCGGCTCGTGGTCCAGGGTTTCCATCAGCAAGAAGGGATAGACTACAATGAAGTCTATGCCCCTGTTGCTCATCTTGAAGCTATTCTCATATCCTAGCCTTTGCTTCTTGGAAAGGATTCAAGGTATACCAATTGGATGTTAAATTTGCTTTCCTTTACGTCAAAGTCAAAGAGGAGGTGTATATCGGCCAACCACTTGGGTTTGTTGATCCGATACACAAGGATAAAATCTACCTTCTGAACAAGGCGTTATCTGGTCTACACCAAGCCCCGAGAGCTTGGTATAAAACGCTTTCAAGACATCTTCTAGACAACGACTTTCTCAGAGGAACTGTAGACTTTACCCTCTTCACAAAGGAAGTAGATGGACATCTGATTTTGGTACAAATCTATGTGGATGATATCATCTTTGGATCGATAAATTATAAGTTGTGCAAAGACTTTGAAGAAGTCATGAAGAAGAAATTCGAAATGAGTGATATGGGGGGGGGCAGATGAAGTTCTTCTTAGGACTTCAGGTTGAGCAATTGCCTGATGGTATCTTCATTCATCAGATGAAATATGTTTATGACGTGTTAGAGAAATAACTGGAACTAAGCAAGCATTAACTCCATTAGCCCCAAACCATGGCATTTGTCCAGACGCTCATGGAGTCAAAGTCGATGAAACATTATATCGCTACATGATCGGATCCTTGATGTATCTCATAGCTTCGAGACCTAATATCATGTATCCAACATGCTTATGCGCCCGTTATCAGTCCAATCCAAGAGATTCACATTTGTTAGCCGTCAAACGAATCATGCGATACTTGAAAGGATGTCCAAGAACCGGCTTGTGGTATCCTCGACATGACGCGTTCAATCTCGCGGGTTACTCGGATTCTGATTTCGACTACTGCAAGCTTAATGCCAAATCCACTACGGCTGGTTTCCAGTTCTTCGGAACTCGTTTTGTAACGTGGAAATGAAAGAAACAGATAACGGTCGCTGAATACATTTCTGCATCCAGCTGTTGTTCCCAGAAACTCCGGATATAACAATAGATGAGAGATTACAGACTGCAATTTCTTGATACGCCAATTTACATAGATAACAAGGCGGCTATTGATATCATCGAAAACCCTGTTCAGCACTCATGCACTAAACATATTGAAATTCGACATCACTTTATCCATGATTGTTACGAGAAAAAGTTGGTTAGAATTGAAAAAATCTACACTGATGACTAAAAAGCATATTTTTACACCAAAGCATTTGATCGATCAAGATTTAAAAATCCTTTAAAATTAAGTGGTTTAAGAAATCTGACATTAGGGGATACACATGAGGTTGAATTTGAGGATGACGAGGACTTAACGTGATTCTCATCGGACTGACACGTTTTTATGTAAATATTTTTTCTTCAAAACTAAAAACCCAAAAAAGGTTTTTGATTTTAGGGGGGAGAAAAGCTGTGAAAATGCAAAAACATTAAAAAGGATAAAAAGAGAGTTTGTGAAAAGGGGTAATCATGAGTTTCTAAGTCAAGTTCGGTCGAACTTGGCTAACAAGTTCAATCAAAATGACTTCTTCAAACATGACTATCACAGTATGCTAAAAATATGGAATGTTTAAATAGGTAATTAAGCAGAACCTACTGATGATGTGTCAATAGGCTTCACTCATTCAGTAAATTGTTTTTCAAGATATAAACCTAAAATAAAAACTGAGTAATTTGTGGGTCGACATCTCTCGGATATATGGACTTAGTACTCCGAAATTTCGTTTGAGAGTATGACAGATTCTGTGATACTAGGTCTTTAAGTTTAGTTAATATCTAGGGTATTATCCAAGTTCTTCTGATTTTGCATCCACAATGACCTAGAACTTGTATAATACTTTACGCATTATTCACCTCCAAAAGCTGCACAAAAAATGAGTATGTCATAAAAAAATTACGACATCTGTAGTTCAAAAGATTTCTAAATGGAACACCACCTAAAGTCGAGTCTTCATCTCTTTCTCTATATGGAAATACTAACCTGAGCTCTCAAGGTTGCACAATTTACCCCATTTATAGATATCAGTTAGATATATTCACCTGTAAAATTAAATTCTGGGAATCTCGATGCGGGAGTATATTCTGAGATGGGAAACACAGTTACTTCATGTCCCCTAAAATTACCTAACATATATTGAAACAATTGAGAAACGTGTAGAGCTTTAAGTGGATAAGTATATTGGCAATCTAGGTAAATCTGTTTAAAACCTTAAAGTTACTACCAAGATCAACAGTACTAGTGATTTGTCTAAATATCTGATGTAATCCTCTAACACAAAACTCCGAAAACATATGTCTGTAAAAACATTTTTATTTACTTTATCCTTCTTTTCAGAAAAACCCAAAAAGATTTTCAATTTATATTTTTTGAAATCTATCTTCAATTTTAGTCTATTGATGATGAACACACCGTTAGTCCAAGTCAAAGCGACAATTGCTGGAGGAAAGCTGAAGATGACGGGCTGGGAGCTAATCCGAAGAGAAAATATCATGAAACGTCAAAAAAAGTTCATTAATTTGAAACTTTAAAATTTTGGAATAAATCTGTTTTGGTCAAACGACGGTCAACCAAGGACATTAACTTGGACTTGGTAGGCAAATCGGTTAACTGAGTGGGTTATAAAAGTAGATATAATTTCACAAAAAAATTAAAAAAGAAAATCAAAGTACAAGGGACTGACTCATACGAGTGACATACTGACTCGTACGAGTGATAAAAGACTCATTTCGTGCGAGGCATCACTCGTACGAACGATCTTGATAGAGTATAAAAGGGCTTCTCATCCGCACAAGTCACACTATTGACTCTGTGCGACTGAAAGTGTACTCTGTGTGATTCAGGTCTTTCTACTCATTTTCTTGATCATCTTTACGTATCTATACTTCGTGGAGGTTGATTAGCACACCTCTCTTGATCGGAAAGGTACTAATGCTTGTTTTGAGCCTTATAATGCGAAATTGGTCCAAAAAGGACATAAAACGTAGATTTAGGATAATCGGACCGGTAAAATATAAAATTGAACTCAAATTTGTAACAATCGGGCCTGTTTAACCTCTAAATCAACATTTAATTTGTTAAAATCTAAACATTTTAAGTTTGGTTTGATAAGGTGTTATTTGATGTGATTCGCAACTTGTACGAATCATCTCTCGTAACGAGCAAGGGTTTCAAATGATTGATTATCATATTGGCTCATACGCAGCACCACTCGTACGAGTAAGTCTGTTCAAAATCCTTAAAACTGTTAAGTATGAATTTCAACTCGTACGAAGAAGTGGCTCTACGAGTGGGTTTTGATTCAGACGTGAATATTTGTCTTAATTACTAACTCGTACGAATGGTGACTTGTATGGAGTATGTTAATGATAAAAATCTTGAAATTTTTCTAAGTATTTATAATCTTGTGTTTGCAGATCAAGAAGTCTACATTCTCACCGTTTCACAACGTTTGTTGTCTTTTGGATGAGACTATTCCAGAGATAGCAGCATACAAAGAAGTTTTAGATTTTCTGAGCAGGCTGCATATTACTAAGGTGCTTACAGATCTTCATATAGCATACTGATCTCATGTTGAATATTTTTGGATTGCGGCCGAATATAATGAGGAAGAGAATGCTATGCTGTCTGTTGTGCGCATCAACAACGAGGGTATTGAGTCAAGATTACTGAAGATCTTATTCGTATAGTGTTGG
This sequence comes from Scalesia atractyloides, assembly GCA_947069175.1. Taxonomy (NCBI): domain Eukaryota; kingdom Viridiplantae; phylum Streptophyta; class Magnoliopsida; order Asterales; family Asteraceae; genus Scalesia; species Scalesia atractyloides. Next base: position 50,763,625 of record CAMTDV010000013.1, on the reverse strand, counting down.
AGTTTAATGACAGTGAAGACGACCCGACCGGTTACCCTGAATATATGGTCAAGGGGTGTATTTATAGGATGGGCTACGCTGGATTCGTTAATGCCGCACCTTTCAAGAAGGGAAATCTCAGTGCTCCCTTTCGCTACGTCGCTCACTGCATTATTCATGCCCTTTGCCACAGAAAGGGTGGATTTGATGATCTCATAATGTAACACCTTGTGAAATCATGTCCAATAATATTGTGGCATGTGTCATATATTTTATATATATATGAGTCTATTAAGGACTAATAAGGACTAAAGGTGTCAACATGCTCAAAATAAGCCTCTGGGGTGACCTTCTAGTGTCAACATGCTTAAACTTAGCCTATGAGTGACATTAGTGTCAACATTCTTAGCCTCTGAGTGACCATCAGAGTCAACATGCTTATACTGAGCCTATGAATGATCCTTTACGAAGTCCTAACTCTCATATGAGCCACTGGTTGGACGAGAGGGATTAATTATGTAAATATGTAAAACTTGGACAACGGAGGAGTTAAAAGTGTCAACATGTTAATTTATACATCTGATTGACCTTTTAACGAACCGAGAGCTTGAAAATGTCTGGGCATACTCCCGGGTACGCCAAATGTTGGCACGGAGGGCTAAATATGCTATAAAGGTGTTTTTAGAGGTTTTATAAGTTGAGGGGCTAAATGTGGCAAGTTTCCAGAGTTCCCAGAAGGCGCTCGCAGGCCCGAGAGACACGGTCCTGGTCTCTTGCAGGGTGTGAGAGGACTGTGTCTGCAGAAAATTTGCTTGGCTCCATACATATTGCCAAAAACCATTTGATTCGAAACTAGGGACTTCCAAACTGCTATGCCACATTTTAGGACACTTGTAACTCCCTCTAACACTCCCTGACACCTGGCATCACCTCCTTCAAGATCCTCAGCTATAAATAGGTGCATTAGTTCACCACTTGAACTTCCACCTTTCTCATTTATCACTCTATCTCCCTCCTCTAGAAGTTCCTAACTGAAGGGAGCATCCAACTTAGTTCTATTTCATCCTAGAAATCACTTGTAAGTGGAATAACTGTCGCTTCAATATCATATCCCTATTTTTGACCCTCCACAGTCATCATCCTCATCCACACGTCTTCTTTACGCTCAAATGCATCTGCATTAATTTCAGAATTGTAAGTAACTTTTTCATTTTTACAAGAAACATTTTGAGCAATAAGATCATTTTTATCAATCAAATCATTTTCAGGATGAGGAGATGGAATGGGTACATAGTTTTTGCTATTTGAAGATGAAAAATTTTTCTTTTATTCCGAGCTTGTCTTGTACCCGATCCCATCCTTCACATATGTCGGTGGTTGGCAATTTTTAATGTCAACCAATGCCTTCTACTACGTTCCATTTATCAATCGTGATTTGCAATCTATTGTTTTTCATTATGAGATTTTTCTAATCTTTGAGTTAAATCATTTACGACAAAATCTTTTCTGAAAATGAATTCTTTTAAAGTCTGCATCTCAACTAAAGTTGAATTCAACTTTCTTTGATATATAACTTCATTTTCTTTCAACTTTTTGTTAAATTTCAAAACCTTTTCTTTGTCTCTAATTAGGACACAGTTGAGGGATTTATAATGTGCCACAACATTCACACATGGTTGGGAGCACAGTTTAACTTTAAATTCATATGGTATGCTGTTTACCAAATCCTTATCCTCTTTCTCCTTTGCGAATTCGGCTTTCATGGCGGGTGCGGGAGCTTGAGCTTTCTCCTTCTTGGTGCTACTTGTTGCTTCTTGGGCTTTTCTCTTTGGCTCAGGCGTTTCAGCTTCTTCCTTTCCTTTTCTACTACGGGTTCAACAGGAGTGACAATGCTCTTCAAACCTTTATCTGTCTCTTCGTCACCCTTAGGAATCCCTAGAGATTTTAGCCATACCAGCCTTGTTGACTTGCTTCGTTGCTTCATCAATCTCCTCCGCCCAATCTTAGTCTTCTACAACCAAAGCATTTGGCATGTTAGGAGTAGAGTTGTCATTACCTTCAACAGCTATTGCCCTTTTGCTATAGTAGTTTTAGCATTCTCGTTCTTTAGTAGAGGACAATCCCTTTTGAAGTGGCCCAGGTTTTTGCAATTGTAGCACCTGAGTTTAGACTTATCAAAACTAGCTTTCCCGAGCGATAAACGCTTTCCTGTTTTATCTTGAATTTCTTCAGCCTAAGGGTGATCATAGCCATTTACCACTTTAGATCCATTTCTTCCATGCCATCGAGATCAACTTGATACATATCTTCGGCTATGAAGATATCTCTTTTAAGCTCGTCCGACATGAGAGCTTCATAACTACTTAGGAACGTGTTAAACAGAGCCACATTCTCGGTGGAGATCTTTAGGGCTTGAGTGTCGCCGACCGCAGTTGACTTCTCATTCGATTGCGGAGCCTTTGTTGCGCTTGCGGAAGCGTTGAAATATGAGACACTAGAAGCTTGTTGATTCGGATCCTTAGAGGCAAGAAACGCCACATTCTTCATACCAGCGGTTGATTGAGCAGACTTCAGAGGATAGCAAGTTTGATTCATCTCACGCTTGTTGACATCCATTTCGAAAGACTTTAAAGTCTTGATCAGATCAGATCATACATTGTAACGGGATTTGGGCTATTTAGAAAATCCCTCTTGCTCATCATGCATTGAAGGCTCCACTCTTTTGGAAGCGAGTAAAAAAGTTTCTTTATCGCATCGTGACTTGTGATGGGATTACCAGCCTTTGTCATCTTAGTCATCATATTTAGAAACTGACTAATGTGATCTGAAAGACTTTCTCCTTGGATGTTACCAAACATGTCGTACTCTTTTGCACCATATCTCTTTTGTTTTGAATCAACTCTTCATTCCTTTGTAAAAGTCGATCAATGCCAACCAAAGCTCGTTTGTGTCGTATATTCTTTGAACATATTACAATCATTGTCGACAAGGCCATTGTTAAAGCTGCGTGAGCCCGATGATCACACTGAATCAGGGCCTTGTCTTCATTAGTGTATGTGGATGGATCGATGTTCACTACCCTCGTGTCATCTCGAACGCTCATGGGGACATGGGGTCCAACAATGACCAGAATCCGTTGGTTGTAGTCCGTATATTTGAAGAATGACTTGATACGGTTTTTCCAGCTGCCAAAATCAGATGATCCCTTCAATTTCGGTGGTCGTGTTGATGTATAGGTTTCTAGTTCGGCTTGTGCGAACGGATTCAGTTTATTTAGTGACATTTTGGTTTGATTTTAAGTTCAAATTGCTAATAAGAAGTTAAATACGCTGGATTTTAAGGTTATGGGTTCAATTTTGCTAATTATGATCAATTACTCTAGTAATCTTGTGAGGTTAGTGAGCAATACGCTGAGATTTAACAATTACGCTGATGGTTCTTGAATTCTTGGACCGGCGACAATGGCTAAATCCGCTAACACAAAAAAAACACACATGAGAATCAACAACTACGCTTGTATATTGCTAGCGTATTTGTCAATTACGCAATCTTCATGTTAATAACGCTGTATTCAAATTTATCTACACTGACCTCAAGTTTAAATACGCCAAACAGGGTTTAAACACGAACAAAAACTCTCTAATCAAAATGACCCAAAATCCATGTTTCTTTGTACCAAAATGACCCAAATGTTCACCAAAACATTGATTAACAACAACCTAACAATTAATTGTAACAACCCGACCGCGTAAAAAAACGAACCGCGGCAGAAACATTGGGGAGTCATGTCCTAGAAGTATTGTTTCATAACTCATAGAATTTAAAATTTTGTTTTATTAAGTTATATGTGTACATTGTCTTGGGATAAACAGAACAACATAAATAAATTGTCTTTCATGTTTTAAGTCACTAAGGCCCGTGTCCATTCCTATGTGAAGCATTCATCATATTATCAAGTATTGACTCCTGAAACATATGTGAAAAGAGAGTCAGCATAAAAATGCCGGCGAGTACATAGGTTTTGTGAGTGTGTCAAATTCGTGGCTTTGTATACATATTGCAACACCTCATCCGACTACAAGAGTCGATAAGTGAAAACCTCGTATCAAAAGTGTTTGATATGGCAATACAATTAACCAACTGAAACAAGTTGGTTAGAGTTGTGAAGCCTTATAGCCATGAATCTTGACCAAAATGTTTCTTTTGTAAAAACCTTGTAATAGATTGATTCAAAAGAAAACTTCGTATGGTTTATATCTAAGTGAAAATCATTGTGTGACAGTGTTCAAAACCATTTGTCCATGTTGTAAACCATTTGTCCTTGTTATAAACCATTCATCTGGTTATAAATCAATCGTCCGTGTCATAAACCAATTGTCCATGTCATAAACAAATCGTCCGTGTTTTTAATTGTGAAAACATTTGATCATTCTTTAATGAACACATTCAAACTAGTGTTGACTATACCACCAAAGGGTATCTTTAATAGACCACCAAAGTGTTGACTATACCACCACAAGTTGTTCACATTATTGAAATCGTATTGTTTTATATATAAACCATAGACATTGTTTTTTTTTTTAAACTTGAAAATGATTTAGCACATATGAGTCACCCCAAAACATTTGCAAAACGTAAAAGAGGGGAACTATGTACTCACTTGGGATTGCGAAAGCGTTCTTGATTAAAGGAATAAACAAAGCTCAAATGTGCCCTAATGTGTAAGATAAATATGTTAGCGTGTCAGGACTACAGACGGGAGATTGGATAGAATAAAATCATATAAACCAAATGAGTGTTGTAACTCATGTGATATGGTTTAACAAACTTAATATTCTGATTTAGAAATGATCCTAAGAGCTTTTGACCCATTTTGACTCGTTAAGTTAGTTTACGCTACTTTAACGGGTCATTAGCGTAAACGCGTGATTGGATGGTTAAACATCTCCTATGATAAGTTTTAGATGCCCAAACATGTTTGAAAATGTTATAACATCAGTTAATATGTCAAAAATTTGGTTACATGTGTTTAAAATGGATTTATGCGCAAAAGGGCATTTTGGTCATTTTTTAAGAACATAGAAGTAACTTATCATAACACTAACCAAATGACATGACCATAAGGTATAACCTCAGTAGGTTATTCCCTGTACAACTATTTCACAAATATGTGTTTGGTCAGATCCTAAGATCGACCAAACGGGTCGGATTCGAAAGTCAAAGCGATGGTCAAGACCGCTCGACTTATAACCCTAAATAAGCATTAAACTAGAAGTGACGAGTTAGACATGTCAAAATATGTCTAACTAAGTTTATAAAACTGATTTACTATCAAAACTTGGTGTCTTGATACCAGAAAATAGTTTTGTTGTAAAATGCACATCATGCGCATTTTTGACCAAAAATTTGACTCGTCATTTCGACTAGTAAACATGGTAATCAGAAGGTGAAATCGCTAGGGATTATAACCTTCGTGATTACTATCACTTTGAAAAGTTTAATTGAACTTTGCTTGACCAAATATGGTCAGAACCAAAAGTCAATCAAGAAGCAAACTGTTCCACTTTTAGCTCAAAATAGCTAACATAATGAAAGAACTAGGAAGATACTTACTCGTGTTGAAGAACACTTTTGGAACTCAAGATAGGAGGCTTCCAAAGGTTAGAAACAAGCTCTAAGAAGGATAGAAAGAAAAACTTCACACTTTTCTTTGAAGTGTTTTGAAGTGGTGTGAAAAAAATGGAAGAATCATGGGGTATTTATAGTATTTTAGGATCAAGGAAGTGATGACAAGTGTCCTCAAGTGTGGATTAGTGTCCTAACATTTGTCAACACCAAATTAAGTGTGGCAAAATGAGTGCTAGGTGTAAAAAATTGGAGATAGGTGGCAAATATAGTGAAGAAGCAAAAATCTTTATTATTATTATTTTTTTTGACATTTTTGGCTTTTGGACTTGTATTTTCACTTGTTTACCATTTTTAAACCCCTTTAACCTAATATTTAGGTTATACAAAAGTGTTAAGACGTGTGTCACTTGGATTATGCCCAAAAATGTCATGGATATCGGTTCGTTCGGTTGTACAGTTATGCGTTTCGCAAAAATGCGTAAAACGCTTTAACGAACACGAAAATGATCGAAATAGTGCAACGATTGACATTTTTGCATTCTCATCAATAAAATACAAGATTTTATTAAATGAAAAAATATTTGGATTGATACACATGGTTTGTATCTTGAATACGGACCAACAGACTTTCGCAATGTAACATTTGTAAAAATCGGGTCTCCAAAACCCGCTCCGTTTTGTAATCAAGTACCAAGTTATGAAAGTACATTAATTATTTATAGTTATTTTGAGTTAAAACGATACATAATTAATAAATAAACTAAACTATAAAAATTATATTTAATAAAAAGTTAAAATAAAATAAATAAAAAACATTTGAAGCTGCCGGGACTCGAACCCGAGTCAGCTGAGTCTCTAAACGACTTAACATCTATACCCTAAACCACTCCGCCACAACGTATTTTCTGTTAACACTAGGAAAGCAAAAGGAACTTATACACAAACTCGATTTAACCGATGATGCCATCTGAAAACCGATAATCGGCAAACCAATCGTTAAATCGATTATTTACCTCAAAATTTCAGTTATAACCGATGTGCGACGGTTTTCAATTAAGTCAGAATTGATTTAACTTAAAGCTTCATCATTTTGGCTTTTGAAACCGAAAATTTATCAAGTTCTGATTTAATTCAAGTTTCCGATCATTTGCACGATTCAAAACTATCACAACAACATTCAATTTCATTTTCGTCGCATTCCTGAACCATAATATCTTCTGAATCAGATCGCCGGAATTTTTCTGCAAATCACCGGAAAACCGGGACTCACATTCTCACGGTAATTCCTTCGACTCTTTTTGTTTAAAACATGTGATTAGTCAATCTCTAACACAACTCCATCATCAGAATCAATCTTAGCCAACGTTTATCGGAAATCTTATCTTCGCCGGAAAGTTTCTGAGACTGCCGGAATCCAACTGTGAACTGGTATGATATCCAAAACTTCTTTTAAACCTTGTTTAAGTGACACAACTTTATGAGTAATCGATCAACGCTGTTAATTGGTTCAACAGTCGGAGTTCATTTCCAATACCGACGAACCTTCGCCGGATTTCTGTGAATATCTTCAATCGGTAAATTCTGTTCCTTAAACTCTCTCCATTCCTTACCCTTGAATTACTGTTAATGTCTAAGAACTTTGTAAATCACAAATCAATCCTAACCAGTCGAATTATGCTGACCGTGTAATCCGACGAAGAAGATGAAGCTATATCAGAATATAAGAGTAATTAAAATCCGGATTATAAACGGGTTAGACACACAGTCCAGCGGTGGACTGTGTGCAAATTTCATATTCACGTCCCGAGTTCGATCCTTGCTATGCGCACGCTTGTGTAATAACATTCATTTTTAATCATGAACTAACCCGGGTTAAAACAGGTAGTTGTTAAGTATAATAAAAACCAAGAATATAACCGGGTTAGACACACAGTCCAGCGGTGGACTGTGTGCAAAATGAACTTCACGTCGCGCGTTCGAATCTAGTCACGAGCACCGGTCAATTGAATTAAAACGTTTTTGTAAATAAGGGAATTTTCGGTTAATACAAATAAGTATATAAATATAATTAAAACTGAGTTTATAACGGGTTAGTCACGTAGCTCAGTTGGTAGAGCTACGTGCACGTGAACGGAAGGTCGCCGGTTCGAATCCCGCCCGGCGCAGAAATATCCGCTGACTGAACCGGTCAACAGTAAAAAATAATATTTTTTATATATTTATTTATTTAATTTAATTTAAAAATCAATTAAAAATACTTAAAAATAACATTTTTAAAGATAGAAAATAGCCATAAACTCATAAAAATATATCTAAAAATTTCATTAAAATCCTTAATAACATTCATCTACTTAATATATTTTTCCATTATTATTTAGGTTAGTATTCCTCGTCGACTCGCTCATCTAAATCATGCGCATCTCTCCATGTCAAATTCAACGCACCCAATGTGAGTGAACCTTTCAAATTCCCCGTTTTAATCACGTTTTTGGGTGTATCATGTGTCTTTGTTTATTTACATATTATAACGAAACTATTGTGCATACATCATATCATGACATGTGTATTAGTTTGTTGCTGTTAAGTAGTTATTATTGGATGCAAATTATTATTTCAGTACATGCATTTGCCGAGGCCGCAGCTCCCCATCCATGAGGTTGAGCTTGATCCCCATTTTTATTATGCGGTTGATCTGTGGCGTGCCCGCACGATCGGCTCCGTTTGATTGAGCTTTGATCGGTCATTTCATTTTACATTTCAATACATGCAATACGCTCGGCTCCGTTTGATTGAGCCTTGAGCGCACAGTTCAATTTACATTTCCAGTTCATGCAATACGCTCGGCTCCGTTTGATTGAGCCTTGAGCGGACAGTTCAATTTATATTTCCAGTTCATGCAATACGATCGGCTCCGTTTGATTGAGCCTTGATCGCACAGTTCATTTATGTTAGTTATCGTATGATATTGGTATATTCATGTATGCTATCAAGTGTTATTGTATGTTATAATTGTAACTGCTATTTGCCAATGCTTGATTACTTACATTTGCTCTTTTATGATTATGCACAATATTTTATTGATAAACTAACCATAAAAGCATTATCAAATGTTTATCTAATAAGGTTCACTCGCCATCTTATGTTGACCCAAAACCTCCCATTTTACACATGATACAGGTGAACCAGCAGCAGCTAGGAACACATAGGACCTGGATTAGAAGAATAAAACGATTTAGTATTTGGATTGTTATGTTTGGTTATTTTCCCTTGTATTGAATGAACATGTTTGGATGTTTGAAAAATGTAACTTTGACTTCATTTAATTATGAAACATTATAGTAAATGTCATGTGCTTTGGTGATAACCCAATTATGCCCCGACTCTTATTTCCGCTGCGGGTCGGGGTGTGACAGATTGGTATCAGAGCTATGACTATAGGGATATAGGATAGGTTATTAGACCCTTAGAGCCTATACTATAGTCGATTAGAAACTTATAAGAATTTTGTGTGTTATATGCCAAATTTCATGATGTTTATATGTTTATGTTAAATGTTACATTTGATATTGTACAAGCATGTTCATAAGTATGTATTATCAAATAATGCCTATCATGAAATCGTATGATCATAACATATCACATCCATGCAAGCACACACCACATCATGATTGATTTTACAATGATTTTCGTGTTTTCAAATCTCATCAAAGTGAGTTCTCATGACGGGCATGTAGTAACTGGAAGGGTACTAGTACCGGTAGTCGGAACGTCCTGTCTAGGCTGGCATTCGTATAAATCCAAAATAAAGGACCAGTTTGCCTACATGGGGACTAACGATGAGAGTACGAAATTCCTATTAGGCCAAAGCATGCTATACCAAACGTCGTGAGAGCTAATCCCACTTTGAGTTGTCATTGTGTCTACACCTGGACACGTTCCGACCAAACATCTCATGAACATATTTTGTGGTTTGCATTCGGGGGATGCGACTGTTAAATTGCCAATACTAATGTGAATCCTACCAAGCCAATAGCCATGGGGGCCCACATGACTATGTAGGTGAAGGTATGGGGGACATTTGAGGCCCAACATGAGCGAACCCAAGACATCCTTTAGATGTAGTTGCATTATTGATATTTATGTTATTTTCATTTTCTTAAAGACACATGACACCTAAAAAGACACCGTAAACTCACAATCTTCTCATTTTATGATCCTGTAGATGTCGTCTAGACAGCATCGAAGGGGTAAGAAATCGGAAAAGTCTCGGGAACGTTTGGCCACTCATATCGCGAATCAAATGGCCACGATATTGCCTGACATCGTGGTACAAGTACAACAAGCCCTTGCTGCAAATCCTACTAACCCTCCTCAACAACAGGACCAGAACATCGACAACCCTCCTACCATCAAGTGCTCTTACAAACATTTTAAGTCCTGTGATCCTCCAAAATTCGAAGGGACTGAAGGAGTCACTGCTCTCCTACATTGGTTCGAGGAGATGGAAAATGTTTTCTTAAACTGCGATTGTCCTGAGGATCGCAAAATTCGTTACGCCACCGGGAGACTACTTGGTGTAGCTCTCACTTGGTGGAATACTGAGAAAGGAAAGAGGGGAACTGAAGATGCGATGGCCTTAACTTGGGAGGAGTTAAGGGAAATCATGACTAGGCGATTCTGTCCTAGAAGTGAAATTAAGAAATTGGAGGATGAATTTCATGCCTTGAAGCAAAAAGAGGGTGATCACTCTACTTACAACAAGAGGTTCTTGGAGTTGAACCAAATGGTTCCAAACTTATTCACTCCAACCTATCGTTTGATCGAACATTACATTCGAGGACTTCCCTGGAAAATCCAAGATTCGGTCCTCAGCGTTTCACCGGTAACACTCGAAGCTGCCATGGAGTTGGCAACGGAACTGACCGAAAACCGAATTCGCAATGGGAAGTTCAAAGAAGAAAAGAAGAAAGCCCCTGTTGAGGGACAAACCTCAAACCACCCCAATCCTTCCTCTAAGTTTGCTAACAAGAGGAAGCGTAACACCAGGAACTTTGCAGTCACCCAAACCAACACCCCTATTCCTGCTGCACCCATCACTCAAGCCACTCCTCCACCCGCGCCATACAGAAAACCATACACAGGGCCACTACCAAAATGTAACCATTGTCAGTATCACCACTCCCCTGATTATCCTTGCCAATACTGTACCGGCTGCGGTCGCGCCGGACACACTATTCAAAACTGCCCCACGTCTCAACGAACAAACCGCCACCAACCTATAACCCAAACCCACCAACAGTTAATGGGTCAAGCGCAACAACAACTACCATTTCCACCCACCCAACATTTAGCCCAAACATACTATCAACCCAATTACCTTATGGGCCAACCAATGCGGGCTTGTTTCAATTGCGGCGACCCAAGTCATTTCAGGAACACATGTCCAAGGCTGGTCAATATTATTCATGCTCAGGCCCAAGCCAACCCTGTGAATCAAGCAAACCAAGCTCCTCCACCTGCTAGAGGAAGAGCTTTCAATATTAACGCGAACCAGGCCAGAGCTGACGGCAATGTGGTCAACGGTACGTTTCTTATAAATGGTAGATATGCCTCTATGTTATTTGATACTGGTGCGGATAGAAGTTTCGTGTCATTAGAATTTGAACCTATCTTAAGCAAAAATCGGGATAAGCTCGCGGAATCTATAACGATGGAAGTTGCGGACGGAAAACCATTTTCATTAGACTCTATTTTACGCAACTGTACACTCACCTTAAACGACCACGATTTCTCAGTCGACCTTATTCCTATGAAGCTGGGAAGTTTCGACATCATAATCGGTATGGATTGGCTCAGTCAACATCATGCGGAAGTTGTATGTCGTGAAAAATTTATTCGTATTCCTCTTTCAAACGGTCAGACGCTTCGAATCATTGGAGAAACCTCGTCGAAAGGGCTCAACTTAATGTCTTGTCTTCAAGCTCAAAAATACCTTCGCAAGAATTATGTCGCGTTTTTAGCCCATATCATCAAGAAGGGGACCACAGAGAAGAAACTTGAAGATATTCCTGTTGTAAAAGATTTTCCACAAGTTTTTCCTGACGACATTTCAGGACTTCCTCCAATCAGAGATGTCGAATTCCGTATCGATCTTATACCTGGTGCTACACCAGTTGCAAAATCTCCATATAGGTTAGCCCCCTCTGAAATGCAAGAGCTAGCCAGTCAATTGCAAGAGTTGACTGACAAGGGATTCATACGCCCCAGCTCATCGCCTTGGGGTGCACCTGTCCTTTTTGTAAAGAAGAAAGATGGATCTTTTCGTATGTGCATCGACTACAGAGAGCTCAACAAGTTAACCATCAAAAATCGATATCCTTTACCTCGCATAGATGATCTCCTTGACCAACTACAAGGTGCCAGTTGCTTTTCGAAAATCGACCTTCGATCTGGCTATCATCAGCTTAGAGTGCATGAAGAAGACGTCCCTAAAACTGCTTTTCGAACTCGTTATGGTCACTATGAATTCATGGTTATGCCGTTTGGATTAACCAACGCACCAGCTGTTTTCATGGACCTAATGAATAGAGTCTGCAAACCTTACCTCGATCGATTTGTTATTGTATTCATCGACGATATTCTTATCTATTCAAAATCTAAAGCTGATCATGAGCGTCATCTACGACTTGTTCTTGCACTTCTAGAAAAGGAAAAGCTTTATGCCAAGTTCTCTAAATGTGAATTCTGGTTAAAAGAGGTGCAATTTCTCGGGCATGTAGTCAATGACAAAGGAATACATGTTGACCCATCAAAGATCAAAGCAGTTCAAGAATGGCAAGCTCCACGTACACCAACTGAAGTAAGGTCTTTTCTTGGACTAGCTGGCTATTATCATCGGTTCATTTCAAACTTCTCTCGCATTGCGGTGCCACTCACGGCTTTAACCCATAAGGGAAAACCATTCGTATGGGGACCCAAGCAAGATGAAGCTTTTCAAACTCTTAAACAAAAACTTTGTGATGCACCAATCCTCACTCTTCCTGAAGGTTGTGATGATTTTGTAGTCTATTGCGACGCGTCAGGGCAAGGATTAGGTTGCATTCTCATGCAAAGAGGAAAAGTCATAGCTTATGCCTCGAGGCAACTCAAGACACATGAAAAGAACTACACCACTCATGACCTCGAACTTGGAGCCGTTGTATTCGCTCTTAAGATATGGAGACATTATCTCTATGGTACTAAGTGTGAAATATACACTGACCACAAGAGTCTTCAACATATCTTCAATCAAAAAGAGTTAAATATGAGGCAACGAAGATGGGTCGAACTCTTAAATGATTACGACTGTGAAATTAGATACCACCCTGGCAAAGCAAATGTGGTGGCTGATGCACTTAGTCGAAAGGGTTATGCGAACTCCATTCATCTTCTATGTTCGCAAATTATAACCAATATTAAAGATCAAATTCGTGAAGCCCAACACGTTTCAATAACAGAGGAAGATGTACAAAAAGAGATGTCCTGTGGAGCCGAGCTAAAACTTGAAACTAAATCTGATGGTATTTTGTATTACCTAGATCGTATCTGGATTCCTAACCACATCAATCTTCGTGAAACACTCATGCATGAAGCTCATAAAACGCGATATTCTATACACCCAGGAGCCGATAAGATGTATCAAGACCTACGGTACACCTATTGGTGGCCTGGAATGAAGAAAGATATTGCCGTTTTTGTTTCCAAGTGTCTCACATGTTCTAAGGTGAAGGCTGAACACCAAAGACCCTCAGGACTTCTAGTCCAACCGGAAATACCTGTATGGAAGTGGGAAAATATAACCATGAATTTCATTACCGGGTTACCTCGCACTTCTAGTGGGTATGACACTATATGGGTGATTATAGACCGACTTACAAAATCAGCTCACTTTATTCCTATTCAAGAAGATTTCAAGAACGAAAAGCTTGCTCGTATTTATATCAACGAAATCGTAAGCCGACACGGGGTACCATTAAGTATTATTTCTGATCGTGATGGTCGTTTCACCTCACGAACATGGCAAGCAGTACAATCCGCTATGGGCACTCGATTAGATCTCAGTACCGCCTATCATCCTCAAACTGATGGACAGTCTGAGCGCACCATTCAAACTCTTGAGGATATGCTTAGAGCATGTGTCATAGACTTCAAGGGAAATTGGGACGCCCACCTACCGTTAGTTGAATTTTCGTACAACAACAGCTATCATTCGAGCATCGGCATGGCACCTTTTGAAGCTTTATATGGTCGAAAGTGCCAATCTCCTGTTTGTTGGCACGAAATTGGGGAAGCACAAATTACTGGTCCAGAATTGATCCAAGAAACCACAGATAAGATTCATCAAATCCGAAACAATCTTCTAGCGGCTCAAAGTCGTCAAAAGAGTTACGCAGATAAACGACGGAAGCCCTTGGAGTTTAGCATTGGTGATCATGTGCTTTTAAAAGTATCACCGTGGAAGGGAGTAGTTCGTTTTGGTCAAAAGGGAAAGCTAGCACCACGTTACGTAGGACCTTTCAAGATACTCGAAAGAGTAGGTCCTGTAGCATACAAACTTGACCTACCGGAAGAACTCGACAGGATTCATCCCACATTCCACGTGTCGAACTTGAAGAAGTGTCTCGCTGATGAGAATCTCCATATTCCACTGGAAGATATTCAGATTGATGAATCCATGCTTTTTATTGAAAGACCAGTGGAGATTATGGACTATGGAGAAAAGCGTCTACGACGAAGTCGCATTCCTATTGTTAGGGTACGCTGGGAGTCGAAACGGGGACCTGAGTTTACTTGGGAACGTGAAGACTGAATGCGTGAAAAATACCCGCATCTTTTTCCTACTACTTCAACTGTTTAAATTTCGGGACGAAATTCCTAAAAGTAGGGGATACTGTAACATTTGTAAAAATCGGGTCTCCAAAACCCGCTCCGTTTTGCAATCAAGTACCAAGTTATGAAACTACATTAATTATTTATGGTTATTTTGAGTTAAAACGATACATAATTAATAAATAAACTAAACTATAAAAAAATATTTGATAAAAAGTTAAAATAAAATAAATAAAAAACATTTGAAGCTGCCGGGACTCGAACCCGGGTCAGCTGAGTCTCTAAACGACTTAACATCTATACCCTAAACCACTCCGCCACAACGTATTTTCTATTAACACTAGGAAAGCAAAAGGAACTTATACACAAACTCGATTTAACCGATGATGCCATCTGAAAACCGATAATCGGCAAACCAATCGTTAAATCGATTGTTTACCTCACAATTTCAGTTGTAACCGATGTGCGACGGTTTTCAATTAAGTCAGAATTGATTTAACTTAAAGCTTCATCATTTCGGCTTTTGAAACCGAAAATTTATCAAGTTCTGATTTAATTCAAGTTTCCGATCATTTGCACGATTCAAAACTATCACAACAACATTCAATTTCATTTTCGTCGCATTCCTGAACCATAATATCTTCTGAATCAGATCGCCGGAATTTTTCTGCAAATCGCCACAGTAATTCCTTCGACTCTTTTTGTTTAAAACATGTGATTAGTCAATCTCTAACACAACTCCATCATCAGAATCAATCTTAGCCAACGTTTATCGGAAATCTTATCTTCGCCGGAAAGTTTCTGAGACTGCCGGAATCCAACTGTGAACTGGTATGATATCCAAAACTTCTTTTAAACCTTGTTTAAGTGACACAACTTTATGAGTAATCGATCAACGCTGTTAATTGGTTCAACAGTCGGAGTTCATTTCCAATACCGACGAACCTTCGCCGGATTTCTGTGAATATCTTCAATCGGTAAATTCTGTTCCTTAAACTCTCTCCATTCCTTACCCTTGAATTACTGTTAATGTCTAAGAACTTTGTAAATCACAAATCAATCCTAACCAGTCGAATTATGCTGACCGTGTAATCCGACGAAGAAGATGAAGCTATATCAGAATATAAGAGTAATTAAAATCCGGATTATAAACGGGTTAGACACACAGTCCAGCGGTGGACTGTGTGCAAATTTCATATTCACGTCCCGAGTTCGATCCTTGCTATGCGCACGCTTGTGTAATAACATTCCTTTTAAATCATGAACTAACCCGGGTTAAAACAGGTAGTTGTTAAGTATAATAAAAACCAAGAATATAACCGGGTTAGACACACAGTCCAGCGGTGGACTGTGTGCAAAATGAACTTCACGTCGCGCGTTCGAATCTAGTCACGAGCACCGGTCAATTGAATTAAAACGTTTTTGTAAATAAGGGAATTTTCGGTTAATACAAATAAGTATATAAATATAATTAAAACTGAGTTTATAACGGGTTAGTCACGTAGCTCAGTTGGTAGAGCTACGTGCACGTGAACGGAAGGTCGCCGGTTCGAATCCCGCCCGGCGAAGAAATATCCGCTGACCGAACCGGTCAACAGTAAAAAAATAATATTTTTTATATATTTATTTATTTAATTTAATTTAAAAATCAATTAAAAATACTTAAAAATAACATTTTTAAAGATAGAAAATAGCCATAAACTCATAAAAATATATCTAAAAATTTCATTAAAATCCTTAATAACATTCATCTACTTAATATATTTTTCCATTATTATTTAGGTTAGTATTCCTCGTCGACTCGCTCATCTAAATCGTGCGCATCTCTCCATCTCAAATTCAACGCACCCAATGTGAGTGAACCTTTCAAATTCCCCGTTTTAATCACGTTTTTGGGGTGTATCATGTGTCTTTGTTTATTTACATATTATAACGAAACTATTGTGCATACATCATATCATGACATGTGTATTAGTTTGTTGCTGTTAAGTAGTTATTATTGGATGCAAATTATTATTTCAGTACATGCATTTGCCGAGGCCGCAGCTCACCATCCATGAGGTTGAGCTTGATCCCCATTTTTATTATGCGGTTGATCTGTGGCGTGCCCGCACGATCGGCTCCGTTTGATTGATCCTTGATCGGTCATTTCATTTTACATTTCAATACATGCAATACGCTCGGCTCCGTTTGATTGAGCCTAGAGCGCACAGTTCAATTTACATTTCCAGTTCATGCAATACGCTCGGCTCCGTTTGATTGAGCCTTGAGCGCACAGTTCAATTTATATTTCCAGTTCATGCAATACGATGGGCTCCGTTTGATTGAGCCTTGATCGCACAGTTCATTTATGTTAGTTATCGTATGATATTGGTATATTCATGTATGCTATCAAGTGTTATTGTATGTTATAATTGTAACTGCTATTTGCCAATGCTTGATTACTTACATTTGCTCTTTTATGATTATGCACAATATTTTATTGATAAACTAACCATAAAAGCATTATCAAATGTTTATCTAATAAGGTTCACTCGTCAACTTATGTTGACCCAAAACCTCCCATTTTACACATGATACAGGTGAACCAGCAGCAGCTAGGAACACATAGGACCTGGATTAGAAGAATAAAACGATTTAGTATTTGGATTGTTATGTTTGGTTATTTTCCCTTGTATTGAATGAACATGTTTGGATGTTTGAAAAATGTAACTTTGACTTCATTTAAGTATGAAACATAATAGTAAATGTCATGTGCTTTGGTGATAACCCAATTATGCCCCGACTCTTATTTCCGCTGCGGGTCGGGGTGTGACACGCAATTTGACGGAAATAGTCCCTAGACTTGTATAAGTGTGTTTTTATCATATCTAACCCTTCAAAACTTACATCTAAGTTATGTAAAAGGGTTTTAGGGTATGTGTAGCTTATTTCCTTGTTTCGGAGTGTACGTCGCGTTAAACTGATTGCGTTTGAGTGTTTCCACAAAAATTTTTTGAGGGTTCGAAATTGTGCAAGAAATTGAAATTGTGCAAATGGCTTAGATAATTATACAAATTTCGAAAATAAAACACAGGGTTTTATTGAATATGAAATGATTGAAAGGGCACAAATGTCACATTAAACACACCAAGCCATTTTAAGTCCAAAAGTTTGAAAAATCTTGAAACTTTGTAAACTTTTGAAAAACCTTCATAACTTTAAAAAAATTAAGCAATCAAGAGCACTAAGGATCTAATACCAAATTGTGAGTCCCAAATGCTATCTGGATCATAGTGGGTTGATTGTTAACACCGACACACCTACTGATTAGGTGTTTGAATGAGTAAAAGTTAAGAAAAAACAAAAGATAAAGATGAAGATTCTTGTATGGATCAAACTACAAGTGTTGTTAATGTAATCCCAAATGATATACACACTAAGAGACACCTGGATATGCGGATTTAGCACAAGAACAAAATCACAACACAAGAGAAATCACCAAGAACTTGTCCAAGAACTTCCCCCTGAGGGTTTTCCATTAATCATATATATACACACTGACTGTCTGGCATGTTTAATAAACATGCCAAACACTTAAATACAATGTGTTTGACTTTGTTTTACATAGTTTCACTTTTGACCCCTGAACTTTCTAGAACATTATAAACTATAACTAAACAATCCAAAACCTTATAAAACCAAGTACCAACGATCTCAAAAGCTCTAACACATGAGATCCTAGATGTTGAGTACTTGTACTAGCTTCAGCATCGTGAGATCCTAGATGTTGGTTCATTCATCTCTTGATTTGTAGTGGGATCATTTATTCCTATAGTCTGAGATCCTAGATGTTGAGTACTTGTACTAGCTTCAGCATTGTGAGTGCCAACAGGTGCTTGAGAAATAACGATTGGCTTGCAACTTGTTCTTGCAATGACACTTGAAGTTGCTGATAGAGAACGAGCAGTTCCTCCTCTATTGGTTTAGCTGGAAGCTCAAAGGAATCCTAGAGACTATCATAGTTGAACAGCCAAGCATCTCTAGGTCTTTTATGTTGGAGACATATATCTTTGACAATCAATGTTCAAAGAAACAATAACCCTGTTTATACTAGGAAGATATACTCTACGAAGAGGATTAGCATATCCCACAAAGAACCCATCCAATTATTTAGCCCCAAATTTACCACCAGCATCGATAACCATGCAGGCTGACCCAAAAGGTTATAGATACTTCAGATTTGGTTTTTTCTTGATTAAGCAGTTCGAAACACTTCTTCTTATGCGGCTTGACCGTCAAAAACTTTGCTCAAAGTATAGCATGTAGAAGCCATTGCTCGATCTAGAAACTTACTGGACAGCGAGCATGGTTCTGGTTGTCTCTATCAGGGTTTGATTTTTGCGTTCAACTACACTGTTCTGTTGTGGTGTATATGGTGCACTGAATTCATGCAAAATTGCTTTGTCGTTGCAAAACTCAGGCATCCGATTGTTTTTCAACTCTGTACCGTTGTCACTATGAATCGGTCTGATTGTAAGTAATACAGGTTCTCCAACTTTTGAAACAAAATCATTGAATTTCAAACTTTTTCGTCTTTGCTCTCTAGGAACATTACCCATAAAAATCTTGAGTAAGTCGTCTATCACAATAAGACAGTGAAAGATCTCCTGAAATGCTTTTAACATTGACAGGTCCAAAGAGATCCATGTGAAGTTCTCTAGTGGGAGCTTGATAGAGTTCAGAAGTTTTCTCGGTGAGACTTTTTATGTTGTTTTCCTTTCTTACAACTGATGCAGTCATCACTAAGATGAAAACTCTTCAGATTAACTAGTTTAACTAGATTGTTGTGAACATGAAAGTTCATTTTCTAGATGAATATGCCCCATTTATTGGTGTCACATAATCGAAGCATTGTGCAGTTTTTTCGTAGATGTAGCAACATTCATATCAAGGACATACAAATGATTCTCTCGAGGAACTCGCATCAAGATCCATTCCTCAGGTATATTGAATCCCAGCTTAGAATTACCATTCTATTATCTGTGAAGTGTGTCATGAACTTTTTATCACAAATCAGGGAAATACTCAGCAAGTTGTTCTCTAATTCGGCTATGTAGTTGAATTTAACGAAAGACACCGCAACGTTTGTAAGAATCCCCTCACCAACTATCCTTCCACCTTGATTACCCACGAACCCAACATAGCCTCCACGGATTGATTTGACATCGTAAAACAAGGCTAACATTCCCGTCATGTGTCAAGAAGCTCCATTATCTACTTTGAGATGATTGATCTCGGGAGCCCCTACACATGCAATTAAGCGATTACGTGAATAAGAGGACCCAAGCCTTGTCGGTCTTGGGTGGGTTCAGGATATCAAACTTTGGTTCACAAACACTCTTACCATCTTTCTTGATTTCAACAACCTGTTCAACGTTAACCTTTTTATTAGTCATTGTTGGAACAGTTGTTTTTCTATTCTCAAAAGATGGTTTTATTTTAACCACCCAAGTTTGTTGTTTTAAAAATGCTTGTTTAATGTAAAATTTTCAATCTTTTTTATCATTCTTGTTCGATGATTCACCAACTTCTTTGTTTGAAACATTAGAATTTGTTGGTTTCACATTATTAGATTCATTATTTCTTTTCAAAATCTATGTTGGAACAAACTTTGGGGTATTTTGTTTCTCATCTTCTGACAATTTCTTGACATTTTAAACATGTTTAGAGATGTTCTTAGGACATTGTCGTGCAATATGCCCGACTTGACTACATTTGAAACATGCCCTACTGTTGTTTCCATAAGTAGATCTCTGGACCTGCTCACGACGTTTCTTTTCAGCATAGAACTTGTCATTTGACTGTTCTTTTGCCAAGCTCTCTTTCTCGATTTTTGAACTTGTTCAGAAAATGAAGTTTACATTCTTTGAAAATTTTGTTTTCGGAATCTATCGTTATTTTCTTAACATATCCCTACCCTTTCCTTTTGTTCTCTAGATAGTTCTTTCCTTTGTAATTGTTATTGTAAGAACATTTGGGTTTAGAATAGTAAGACACGTTCAAATTTTTAAGTTCAGATAAGCTTACTTCAACCAACTTAAAAACTTGTTCAACCTTTTCAAGATTCACATTCTGAATCAGAAATTCTTGATCAAAATATAATTTGTCAGATACTTTCATTTTATATGCAACCAAATTAGGATCATCATTCGAACTAGATTCTGAATTTTTAAGATAATTCTTATGAAAACTTTCTTTATTTTCCGAAGATGAACTTGAATTAGTCTTTTCCAAATTAGACTCAGCACTCTTAAACTCAATGCTATCGCTCTGACTTCCCAAAACATTTTCAACCACAGTTTTTACAACATCTGACTTACACTCTTCATCAGATTTGGTGTAAGATACATCGATATTCTCAGGTAGCTCATTGTTTGTTTCAGTTTTAAGTTTTAAATTGAGCGCCTTTTCCGCCCTAGATGGTTTTTTTCTTTAATAACTCTCCCACATGGGTGGTGGAACTCGATTGTAACTCATTCCTTTGTTTTGAGAAACATTATCATTTTCTTCCTTTTTGAGATTTTCTGATTGTTTAAAAAGATAAAGGAAGAAGTCGAATATTAACAACTTATTGACTCTTTCTGTCTCAATTCTCATAATTTCTAAATAACTTTTTAGCTTAGCAATCGTGTTAAGGTGAATGTTTATAGCCATTTTTTGTCCAAAGCGTTGCTTTAGGCATCAAAAGTGTTGCTTCATCTTCTTTACTTGTTTGTAGAAACTGTTTTATAGTTTTACTTAATTTGTCATAAGCTTCTTTAGTGTCATTATAGTCACTTAACAAATTATCAGAAAGTTTTTTCGGTTATTTAAAGTTTTCATCATTCTCAAAACATTCCTTGCAAGGCTTTTAGAACTTCTTGCAAGGTTTTTCAACCTCAATGATCTGAACTTTTACCTCTTCCTTTATCGATACTGAGTTGATCACTGACTCAACATTGACCTTCTAGAAATCTTTAGGAACTACCTCTTTTAGATAGGGGCATTTGGTTCAAAACTAAGTACAACCACTCTGGTGGGAATTCAGATGATCATATTAATTTAGATGATGAGTTAAAATATAAGGATTTGACGGAGAGAGTATCCAAGTTGGAGTCTTCAATTGATGAGATTAAAGATATGTTGAAGACCTTGGTACAAAACTCTAGACCTCCACCAACCAATGTAGAAATTGCAAAAGAAGTGTTGTAGGATCGTTTTGTCCAATAGCAAAGATCCTAATTTGAGTATCTAGTCCATATGCGCGGATTCATATGAATTAGTGACAATTAACAAGGTTATTTCATCAATTAACTGATTTCATTCAATGTTTAATAGTTACAGATCACCGTTAAATCCGACAGGGCTTCGCCGTATTAGTCGCAAAAGTTTTATCTACTAACATCTCACACTGACTATATATAGACATGCTACCTTCGTGCGAGGGTAGCTTATCTTTGCACGAAGGTAATTTACCTTCGTGCGAAGGTAGACTCTACCTTCGTCCGAAGTTAAATACAAACATCATAAAATCTAACATTTTCGCCCTATTACAAAATACAGACACAACCTAAGACGTAGGCAATAGACAATATGCACCAACAAACTCCCCCTTAGATGTTGCCGTAGTCTTGGTCTATCTTCAAAATCATCCAATGTTTGACTTTAACACCAAAAGAAATTCTTTCGCGGCTTCCTATGCTCTTCAGATGGTATTGGCATTTGATCAGTTATAGGAGCCCACTTTATAAACTGAAATCTTCTTAAACGAGCTTCTTTTGAATTTTCTTCAATCTTTTCCAAACGTCGCTCCTCTTTCAGGAATTCTTCTTTCTCTAACTCTCTCCATGATGATTCCTACATCTTACGAGAATTAATACCATGTGCATAGCATACGTCGATCACACCCTGGTATTGCATCGCTTGCGTCTTCTCCTTCACATCAAAACAAATCTTGTTGAAGAATAAGTATTTGATATCTTCTTTCAAACAATTAACTAGCCACATCAGGTCTAGTATACGAATAGTTCTCCATAATCCCATATCCTCTTTTGTTCTATCATTTCTAGATTCGAATCTTTAGTAATATCCCAAGTGTCATCAGCTTTCAAAATAATCGCAACTTCACTTCTTTTAGAATCCACTTTCCACCACTAAAAGTATTCATGGAAATCCTATTTAATCTTCATCAATGTCATGTTTTTCATCACACGTGGCCGTTTCATCACAAGCATGACATCTTTCTCCTTTGTAACTTTGTCAATCTTTATTCTTTTCTTCGGAATCAACGGTTTCCACTTGTTAAAACCATGAGCTGCTTAATATTTGATTAACTTCCATAATCTCTGATCATGAAACTTCATTTGGAAGTTAATACTCTTTGTCTGTGCAAGCTCTTCGATATCCAACTATGGTAATATCTTCAAATCATTCAAGTACCTGAAGTAATGAACACCATATTCCCGTTTGATCGAATAGACATCCAACTCAGGAATCCATTCCCAGCTCAAAATATCACCCAAAGATTTATCTTTGTCACGTGTGAAGAAGGCTAATGGTCGCCTGAACTTCCTTTCTTTTGGTAGCTCTTTAAACCATATCTTTTTAGCTTCAGTAATTTGTTCTTTAGATAGACGTTTAGGAATACTTCCCTCTACAGCTGTCTCTTCAACCCTTCTTTTTTACAAGTCATCGTTTTCTTTACTGAAAAACTCTTCAAAAGTTGGAAAGTTATCAGTTCCTTCACCAGAATACTTGATCGCATCATCATCATTATCAGATGCATCTTCAATAATCACCCTATCATACATGTCAGCATCCGGTACATGCTTGTAAACGTAATTATTTGGCTCGAATGCACTTATGTTATTCAGTTCCTCTTCCAAGTTAAATTCGAACGAATCTTCATCAACTCCAAGCATAATAGCAATCTCATCTTTTGTATAATTGTACACGAACTCACCTTCTTCAACATTATGTTCCAGATACAAAATTTGGGGCGTATGACAATCAAGAACAACTGTAAATGGAGTAGCTATGAGGATTCTTGACTGTTCTTCATCGTGAGTTTGCTCTTTCTGCTCCCCCTAGCGTTGTGAATCATCTTCTTGATTAACATAATTATTAAAGTAAGTATCGTAATCAAAAAATTCATTAATCTTTGTAGTTTCAATGATCAACCCTGTTCCTCCTTGCGTATTATCGTCATCATCACCTTTGTCATCCTCATCTTTTTTACCATCATCTTTATCTTTGTCATCCTCCTCCCCATCATCATCAAATTCATCTAACTCAGCATCTATCTCATCATGCAATATCTTTCGATCTGCAATCTTTTCAATCTTAGGATTTTCAGAAACATCCACTGGTCTTCCAAACAAGTACAAAATTAACCGATTCAGCATCAACATCTATATAAATTTCTTCCTCATTCTCAACACTGGCAATAGTAATTTCTGGCATAGATTCAGCTTCTGGCGCAGATTGTTCTAGCACAGGAACCTCATAATTTTTTCTTTTCCCTTACCTGAAGCTTTAGCATCTTCCTCTGTTTTCTTAGCCGTTCAGCTGCTTTTTGTCTTGCTTCTTCCACTTCTAAACGATCAAATTTAGCATCAAAGTATATTCCCAACCTGCTAGCAATACCTCTTCGATTATTCCTAGCACGTTCATCCTCAATATTATTTATCACCCGTCTCAACCTATCATTATCAGTCACCAGACTTTCAATCACAGCTTTCATATACTCTCGATCGTTTTCAAGAAATTTCACCCTACTTTCTAATACTTTCGTATTATCTTCCAAGGCTTTGATTTTGCTTTCCAGCTCTGCTATTTTGGAGTCGTTGAACATGTCTTCATTGAAGTGTTCATCAAGCCCTTCTGTAAATGGAATATACTCGAAATCTGCAGGAAACGTCTGGCATTGATTGTCTTAGAGCTGATTTAGGTGTTGGTTGTTTGGGTGTTGTTTGAGTTTGTGGAATATTGGTTGTGATGGAGTTTGATGTGAAGGTGTGATATGTTGTGGTGACGGCCGTGGTGCTGGTGAAGGTGGCTATTGTGGTGAGGAAATGTGAATAGGTGATATATATGATTGTTCAACACTTTTAATCTCTGCTGTCTTTTTCCTCATATATTTCCTTCTGTCAGGAGACCCATTAGTCTTTTTCTGAACATCAGGCTTGCTTTTAACTCTTTGTGCCTTTTTAACTGGCCAAAAATATACACATCATCGTCATCTCCAACCACTTTCTTCTTTTTGATTTGAGTCAACCTTTTAGCTTTTTCAACTCTTTCAAATGTATCCTCATAATCTTCATCGTTATCACCACCTGCACCTTCCTTTTCTTTATTCGAGGTAGCAGAAAATACCTTGTCTTCAACATTCACTTCAGCTTCAACATGTTGCTCAGTAACTAGCTCAATCTCTACTTCCTCATCAATAGTTTCTTCTCTGGAACTGTTTCTCCTTTTTTTTCTGAGCTTTGGCTTTTGGAGTACTCTATTTCTTAGCATCTTCTTTTACATACCACACACCTCTCTTAGGCTCATAACTAACCATTTGAGCAGCCTCATCATCAGAATCACTGTCTTCATTTCTCCGTTTATTCTTTGGAGGTGCTTTGTATCTCTTGTCTTTAAATCTCCCAAAGAACCTTCTGGCCACCGGCTATGTAGCCTGCTTTAGATACTAATTTAATCTTACCAAAGATAACCCTGTCATGTGATCTAGCAGCAGCACATCATTCTTGTTTTTTACTAAGTTGGGAAATTGATCATCCAACATCATCTACACAAATCTGGGATATTGCAAAAACTTTTCTTTTCGATGTTTAACTTCATCTGCTCGAATATCATCTTGGTGAGGTTGTAAGGCTTGTTCAGCGTGAGCCAACGTTCATGCACATCTGAAATCGACTATCGCATCACTTACCACTTTCCTATTACTTAAAGCAGATATCACAGAATGTACAAAAAACTTGTAAGGCCTTCCGAGATAAGCTTTATTTAACTGTGTATTGACATGCCCCTTATAGCCCATTCTGTAGAAGCATCCTTTAGACATACTTTCAATATACATCATTGGATCTTCATTTTGTCTTGGAAATCTAACACTCTGTGAATCAGGGCTTCAGTAATATACACCTCTTTATCTTCATTACCAATCCGCACAAAAGATCGTATAGCTTTCTTCTCTGGTACATACTTCGCATGCTCCCAGAACCTCTCTATATGTGAACGATAGGCCTTGTGAGGATCTGTAAGTGCTTTAACAATTGGCAACTTGCTCATAAACTTTAATATTGACTTGACAAGAGCGATTTAGGGAAATACTCTCATCAAGAAGACAACAGATGTTGTGTTTCTTGTCAAAGTTAGTTTTCTTTTCCTGTAAAAACACAAACATGAAAACACTTAGAAATTTTTCGGAAAAATATGCTTTACCTTCGTGCGAAGGTGAATGGTGCGAAGTGAACCTTTACCTTCGTGCGAGGTAAATAATCAAAAAACATATCTTGCCCTTTATCTTTGTGCGAAGATAAATTACCTTCGTGCAAAGGTAATTTACTTTCGTGCGAAAGTAACTTATACACACTTGAAAATTTTCCTCTATTTTGATGAAACTGATGTTACTAAAACAACCTAAAAGAGCTGATTAACATGATGTTATGTTTATCTTTGATCCAATAGATTGTCCTAGATCTACGTTTTTATGTATGTTTAATCGAAAATTTTAAATCAAGGTTCAATTCGAGTTCAATTCGGTCCAAACTACCTTAGGCATTGTTCGTGGTGTGCCAATCAACCACTACAAGCTAAGAAATTTCAGCAGCCCTTTGTTAATCTTTTTGCAATTTTATGTTCACTCCGAGCAATGAATAGTGACAAATGAATTATCTTCGTGCGAAGATAATATATGTAGTCATGTTACTTTCATGCGAAGATAACTTCTTTGAGCAAAGATAAACCTGATTTTTAACATCCCTTCCATTTTTAACCAGTTTTAACGACCCACTCAGTTGACCAAGTCCAAGTTAATGACCCCAGTTAACTGATACCAAGTCAAGTTAATGACCTTAGTTGAACACTTTGTGATCAAACTGATGTTTTAGGCAATGTAAAGTATCAAGTTAATGAACTTTTAATCTTTTCAAAGTATTTTCACAATGAGATAAACTCACAACCCGTTGTCTTCTGGAATTCTAGCATTCGGCATATCTAGATTTTGAAGATTTGCTTTCCATCATCGGTAGTCAAACTAAGATAGAAATAAAATCATTTTGGTTTTTCCAAAGTTTATGCTAAAACATACTGAAAATCATTTTGGGTTTTTCTGAAATAAAATGTTATAAACTATGTACAAACACATTTCCAGGCATATTTTTGTGAGATTGTGTTGAGATCATATCAGTTTTTGAGACATATCACTAGTATCGTTGACCTTTATATGTTGGTGCATAATGTCTATTGCCTACGTCTAGGATATGTTGTTTCTATATATAGGGCTTAGAACGTCAGTTTGTAAATGATAATGTATGATTTATTTGGTTTGTAGCTGACTCGTACGAGTGAGTCACATGACTCGTATGAGTGACACTCTATCACACATACAAGGCACCCACTCGCACGAGTCACACACTTTGTTACACACTCTCCGGTGCGAGTCATGTCGACGCATATATAGAGGAGTGTTGTGTTAGAGTTAGGAATCCTGTTGGTGTGGCGACGCCTTGCTGAACTGTTTACTTGCTCTGTACCTATTCACGTCTATCAATACATTCAAGGAATATAAGCAGTAGATCTCACTTGTTTGTTTGTCAACCTCACTAACAATGAATTTCGCCTCTGTTAGTTGAGTTAGATCGGTCCGGTGCTCATCGGAGGAGTCGATCCCCCATTCACAAGGGGTATGATATGTCATGAACTAAACCAGCAACTACCCCGTTAGCTCCAAATCACTGCATTTGCCAGATGCTCATGGAGTCAAAGTTGATGAAACATTATATCGCTCCATGATCAGATCCTTGATGTATCTAACAGCTTCCCGACCTGATATCATGTATCCTACATGCCTGTGCGCCCGTTTACAATCTGGTCCAAGAGATTCGCATCTGCTAGTCGTCAAACGTATAATGAGATATTTGAAAGGATTTTCAATCTTGCGGGTTACTCGGATTCTAATTTCGGTTGCTGCAAACTCAATGCCAAATCTACTACGGCTGGTTGCTAGTTCTTTGGAACCCGTATGGTAAGTGGCCATGCAAGACACAGACCGCGGTCGCTCTCTCTACGTGTGAAGCTAAATATGTTTCAGCATCCAGTTGTTGTTCCCGGATTCTCTTGATCAACAGTAGATGAGAGACTTCAGATTGCAATTTCTTGACACGCCCATTTATGTAGATAATCAGGCTGTTATTGATATCACTAAAAACTCATGTCAACACTCAAGCACTATACATATTGAGATTCTACACCACTTTATCCATGACTTCTACGAGAAAAAGTTGGTTAGAATTGAAAAAATCCACACTGATGACAAAAAAGCAGATTTTTATACCAAAGAATTTGATCGTTCAAGATTTAAATATCTTTTAAAATTAAATGGTTTAAGAAATCTGCATAAGGGGATATTCATGAGGTTGAGTTTGAGGATGACAAGGACTAGACGTGATTCTCATGGTATGATGTGTTTTTTGTACATACTTTCTTAAAATTCTAAAAATCTAAAAATATGTTTTTGATGTTAGGGGGAGAAAGTTTGGGAAAATACAAAAACATATAAAAGTCAAAAAGAGTTTTTGTGAAAAAGAGAGCTCATATTACATCAATATGACAATCACAGTGTACTAAAGATATGGAATGTTTATACAAGTAATTAAACAGGTCTTACTGAGGATGTACCAATAGGCTTCACTCGTTCGGTAAATTGTTTTTCAGATATAAATCTAAAGAAAAAATGAGTAACTAGTGGGTTAACATCTTTCTGATATATGGATCTAGTACTTCCGAAATTTCATTTGAGAGAATGCCAGATTTTACGATACTAGGTATTTATATTTAATCGATATCTGGGTATTATTCGGTTCTTCTGATTTTGCGTCAGCAATGGCCTAGAACTTGTATAATACTTACGCATTTTTCGCCTACAAAAGCTGCATAAAAATTATTGTCATAAACTTTGTGACATCTACAGGTCAAAAGATTCACCTAAAGACGAGCCTTCATCTCTTTGTCTGTATGAAAATAATAACCTAAGCTCTCAAGGTCTCATAATTCACCCTATATATAGATATCAATTGGATATATTCACCTGTGAACTGATATTTTTGGAATCTCGATGCGGGAGTATATTCTGAGATGGGAAACACAGTTATTTCATGTTCCTTAATATTACCTAACATATCTTGAAACAGAATAGAAACGAGAAGAAGTTTAAGTGGATTATATATTGGCAATCTAAGTAAATTTGTTTAAAAACTTACAGTTACTACCAAGATCAACGGTACTGGTGATTTGTTTGAATACTTGATATGATTTTCTTAACACAAAACTCACAAAAATATGCTTGTGTATATATCTTTACTTGTTATTTCTTTTGAGAAAAATCCCAAAAAGATTTTCAGCTTTAAGCAATTTATCTTAGTTTTTAAGTCTACCGATGATGAAAACACCGTTAGTTCAAGTCATAGCGAAGATTGCTGGAAGAAAGCTAAAGACCATGGGTTGGGAGCTAATCATGAAAAAAAGAGTTACCTGAACGTCAAAAAGTTCATTAATTTGAAACTTTACATTTTTAAATAAATTTGTTTTTGTCAAACAACCAAGGGTAGGCAAATCAGATAACAAGGGTCATTAACTTGGACTTGGTTAACTGAGTGGGTTTTTAAACAGATCAAATCTCATAAAAAATCA
Source organism: Scalesia atractyloides (assembly GCA_947069175.1). NCBI lineage: Eukaryota > Viridiplantae > Streptophyta > Magnoliopsida > Asterales > Asteraceae > Scalesia > Scalesia atractyloides. The sequence continues at coordinate 50,734,213 of CAMTDV010000013.1, read as the reverse complement.
AAAACCAAAAATCAGAAAGTTTAACAAGTGTCAGTACGAGTGACACTGACTCGTACGAGTGACAGTAGTATTCACTCGCATGGACCATGGTTCGTACGAGTGACTACTGAATGAGTATAAAAGGATTAATCATTCACAGGAGTCAGTTTGTTGTCTCTGTGCGGTTGAGAGAGAATTTTGTGCAAACTAGTTCTTACACGTCACATTTCTTGATCTATACTACGTACTGATATATTGGGGAGGTTGATTAGCACACCTCTTGCAATGGGAAAGGTACTTATGCTTGATTTAAGTTGTTATAATGCCAAATTTAGACAAAACGGACATAAAACGTAGATTTGGGAAGATTGGACCGGTAAAACATAAAATTGAACTCAAAAACGTTAAAATCGGCCTTATTAACCTATAAATCGACCTTCAATTTGATAAAATCTACACGTTTTAAGTTCGGTTTGACTAGGTGTTATTTCATGCGATTTTAAACTCATACAAAGAGTCACTCGTACGAGTAGATTTTTAAATGTTTATTCTTATTTTCACTCGTACGAATGAGTATTCGTAGGGTAGGATTCTTTAAAGTTAAAATTTTGAAATTTTGATGACTCGTACGAGACATCATTCGTACGAAGCAAATCTGGTCAAAATTTTTAAAATTTTTCTAAGTGTTCATCCGTAAGAATTAGTGACTCGTACGAATGATTTTTTGATTCAGATCTTAGTTTTTGTTATTATATGTGACTCATATGAATGAATTGGTCGTACGAGTGACTCTGAAAGTTGTAATTTTTGAAAGATTTTCTAACGGTTTAAATGTTTATTCTAACGGTTTTTTACTCCGTTTCATAACATATGCTGTCTTCTGGATGATTCTATCCCATAAATTGCTGTTTAGAGTGAAGTCTTAGATTTTTTTGGTAGGATTCCTATTACAAAGGCTCTCATCGATCGCCATACTACGTATAGATCACACATTGAGTACTTCTGGAATGTAGCGGAGTATGATACAGAAGAGAATGCGATTGTTTCAGCTTGAAGATTAAAGATGAGGATATTCAGGTTAAAATCACAGAAGACTTGGTCAGAAAAGTCCTGAATTTAATGACCACGAAGATGATCCTACTGGATTTTCGGAGTATATGATGAAGGGATGTTTTATCGTATGGGTTATGCCGGGTTCAGGAATGCTGCTCCTTTTAAGAAGGCTAACCCAAGTGCGCCTTTCAGATATATTGTCATTGTGTCATACATGCAGTTAGTCACCGAAAAGGAGGTTTTGATGGTGATATTTTCTCAGATGGTCCAAAACTATTCTGAACCTACCATACAATTTTTCGAAGGTGATATTTTCTCAGATGGTCCAGAACACACATAGAGAAAAGTTGTTGAAGTACCACTGTTCATTCAAATGATGCTAGACCACTTGCATCCAATCTGAAGAAAAAGAAGGATGATGTGCTAAAGTTAGAACATATGGATGTATCTACTCTGAAGAAAATGAATTTACATCTTAAGACATTTCCTAACGTAAAGCCAGTGTTGGAGCCATTATTGACAGAGATTATATCGCTCCAGCATTAGGAAAGTGGAGAAAAGAATGTAGTGGTGATGAGAATGAGGAGCTTACATCGCTTGATAGTTTTATTGCAAAGCGAAGCGCTTGTTTTGTGAAAGAAGGGGTTAAGAGAACCAAGAGAAAGGCAACGTCAACATCTTCCTCTTCTATTCCTCTGAAGAAACAAAAAGCGTCAGGAAGTTCAAGATTAATTGACGAATTAGAGCCAGAGGAAAATATTGAAGATATGGCTGCTGATATTGAACGACAAGCATTTGGAGAGAAAGAAATAGTGGTTGAAGAAGCATCCTCTTCCAGTACTGATTTGGAAGATAGGATTCTTGGAGAAAAGGAAAGGGCTAAAAATAGAGAAAGAACCTTTAGCCGAACAGAAGAGAAAAGCTAATGAAAAGAGACGTAAAGCGACAGGTGAAGACGATTCGACTTATATACCTTCGGGTTCTGACTATGATACTCCTGTGCGCAAACCAGCAAAGAAGAAAACTCAACGTCTGAAAAGATCAGCAGAGAGAAGCACTGATTCTTTTAAAGACAAATCAAAGGAAAAAGTACAAAAGTAGACTGTCCAAGAGGTACATGTTGAGCCGACTCCACCAACACCACCATCACCGGCTCGTCAATAAACACCTCAGCCCGCACCATCTCCACCACAGCAGCAAGCAACACAACCGACACCGCAACCTCCGCCTCAACCGTCACAGTCTCAGTCCCATTTTAATTTTAATTTATATTTTGATTTTGACTTTGACTTTGGTGACATACCAGGGTGTGAAGATTTTACTACTGACATGTTTAATGACCCACGTGTTGATGAATTACACAAGTAGGTCATGTTAAACACAGTCAAGATTGTAGAATTGCAGGAACAGCTCCATGTTTTGAATGAAGACAAACAGCAGCTTGAAGCCATGTTAGCCAGCATAGTATCTAAGAATGAGCGTTTACAGATTTGTATGCTGAATATGAAGAAGAACGTCTTAGGAGCGACAGAAAGATAAATTTATTTGAGAAGATACTAACTAAGAAGCTGGGCATTAATATTGCTACTGAGATTGACGAAATAGAAAGAGCTGAAGCGAGAGAGCGAGTTGTTGAGCGCGAGGGTCTTGCTAAAGAATTATCTGACGCGCAAGGAAAAGGCAAAGAGAAAGTCAATGAGAATCATGTGAATGTTTCAACTGATCCAGAAGCTGAATCTGCACCAGTTATTACAGATATTGTTGTGTATACGATGAAGAAGAAGTTTGTGCTAGTAGGTAAGCCAAAAGATGTTGATATCGACATGTCCAATCTTTCAGCAAGACATAGTGACTTGCTAATCAAGAAGAAGTTAGAGAAAGAGATTGACGCTAAGGTTTAAGAGTTTGTTGAGGATGCTGAAAAAGAGAAAGAGGACTTAGAAGCTTTTGATGATATATTCTCAGACAAGTCCAACGATGATGATAAGGTGGTGATGATATGATATGGGAGGATCTAGTGTCCGTGTAACAGAAACTGATGCTACTGATGATATTGATATTTTGCTTACTTGGATGATTTCGTGAATCAGGTAAATGAAGATAGAGATCAAGGAAGATCTGGAGGTTCAAAAGGTGCTCAGTAGGTAAGAATTCTCATGGTAACTAATATATCTACCGTTCCTATCATGCTAAAGCCAAAAGATTTTATATCTTGAGCACCATGTTGAAGAAGGAGAGTTCGTTCACAGCTACCCTAAAGAAGAGATAGCTGACATGATGGGAATGAACGAAGAAGAATTTGTGTTTGATTTTGAAGACGAACTGAATGATATTAGTGCTTTCGAGCCAGTTGATTATGTCTTCGAGCATGTTGATGATGCGGATGATTATGATAGAGTTGTCGTGGAGGACGATTCTGATGAAGATGTTACTAATCTTGTCGATAAGGGTACAGATGACTCCCCAACTTTTAGTGAGTCATTTGCAGCTGAAAGTGATGATCTTCTGAAATGTAATGTCGAAGAAGGTGCCAAACAAGGAACGATTCCTCAACAAATGTCTAGAGCTAAAATTGCTGAAAAGAGGAAGAAATGGTTTAAAGTTACACCAGCAGAGCACAAGTTTAAACGTCCTCTAGCTTTCTTTACGTATAATGCGGATATAAATAGCTGGGGATGGATCAAGGAACTTAATGTTTATGCTATTAAGAGGGAGTTTGGGATCCAGTATTTCAGATACTTGAGCGATATCAAATTCTTGCTGTATTGGGATATAAAAGAGCTCGTGCAAACAAAGATGATTAATCTGAAGATGAAGTTTCACGACCAACGGCTATGGAAATTGATCAAGCTTGAAGCTACGTACGATTTTACACACCGGAAGCCTCATTTCCCTAAGCGAATTACAAAGATCGATCCGGTAACACAATAGAAAGACGTAACGCTAATCGTTAGAAGGACAAAATGATAGAATATGTCTCTGATAAAGATGGAGCAAGATTTCTTCAAGATCTTCAAATGATGGCACTTCGATTCGAATACAGTAGAAGCTGTTATATGTGTTCACCCAGATGATGACGCTTGGAAGATTATTGAGGAGCTGACCGAAGCTGTCATAGCACACAAACGTATATATGGGCTATGGCGTGGCATTCGAATACTAGACCCAATATGGCTAGTCAACTATTTGAAGAAAGATATCGAATATTTGTTCTACAGCAAATCAGTTTTGAAGAGAGAGATAAAGAATAAGCACTCCAGTTTCAGAAGATAGTTAATGTTTGTTTCGCCAATGATATAAATTCTGGATCGACATGGAACACTTCGTGGAGGAAACTGGAGGAGACAGAGCAAAGGAAGAAAGATAAGAAGGAAGAGAGGATTGCGGAGCGAGCATGTATTGCATCGCTAAGAAGTTTTCGGTTTAGATATACAGTTAACTGACATCCTCCTACAGATCAAATGCCGATATCTTTTGAGGAGTGTCGCAAGCCGCCAAAGCGTTTCTTTGGTCGATAAACGTCAGATCCTATGAACATTTTTTGAAGACTATCCAAGACGGCGGCAACATCCAAGGGGGAGTTTGTTAGTGCATAATGTCTATTGCCTACGTCTAGGATATGTTGTTTGTATGTATAGGGCTTAGAACGTCAGTTTGTAAATGATAATGTATGATATTTTTGTTTTGTAGCTGACTCATACGAGTGAGTCACATGACTCGTACGAGTGACACTCTGTCACTCGTACGAGGCAACCACTCGCACGAGTCACACACTCTGTTACACACTCTCCTGTGCGAGTCATGTCGACCTATAAATAGAGGAGTGTTGTGTCAGAGTTAGGAATCATGTTGGTGTGGCGAAGCCTTGTTGAACTATTTACTTACACTGTACTTGTTCACGTCTATCAATACATTCAAGACATTTAAGCAGCAGATATCACTTGTTTGTTTGTCAACCTCACTAACAATGAATTCCGCCTCTGTTAGTTGAGTTAGATCGGTCGATTCTCATCGGAGGAGTCGTTCCCCCATTCACTATATAAGACTTTAAATACTAAACAGATCAGTTATATTGTCATATACTTGTCCACATAAACCTCTACACATTTCTCAATTGTTCTGAGATACATTTAGGTAATTTTAGGAACTTGACTTAACCGTGTTTCCCACCTTAGAATATACTCCCGTATCATGATTCCCTGGATTTCATCTTATAGGTGAATATATCAAACTAATATCTGTATTTGGCTAATGCGAGACCTTGAGAGCTCGAGTTAGTACCATCGTACCGACAAAGATATGAAGGCTCGTCTTGAAAGTAGCGTTCCAATTTGGAATCTTCGACTGCAATTGTTGGATCTTTCGATTCTTACAATTTGCTGTAGGTTTTGGGTATTAAAAGCAAAAGTATTCTACAAGTCCATTGTTAACGCAAAAACATAAGAACTTGTATAATACCCCAGATATCAATTATTTATAAAGACCTAGTATCTCAGAATCCGGCCTCGCAAACGAGATTTCGTGTACTTAGACCATATATCCAAGATATGTTAAGCCACTAATTAAGAAGTTTTCCTTTCAAGTTTATATCTCAAAACAATCTACAGAATGTGCGAAGCCTACTTCACATCCTCAATGAGACCTATTTAAAATTTATAACACTTCAAATCTTTAGCATAACGTGATAGTCCACTGATGTACTATCATTCCCTTTTTTCATACGGAAACTCTTTTTGTCTTTTTCATGTTTTTGTACTTTTTTGCATTTTTTAATGTTTTTGTATTTTCTACAACATTTCTCCACCTAAAATTAAACACCTATTTTTGGAATTTTGTATTTAAAGAAAGAAATTCTAAAACTATAAAATGTGACAAACCAATGAGGATCACAAAAACTCGTCATCTGATTCGTATTCAACCTCTAATTCCCCATCTGATGTTAAATTTTTCATACCATTAATTCTCAAAAGATATTTAAATCTGGTTCAAATCAAATGGTTTGTATAAAAAGTTACCTTTTTCATCAGTGTGGATCTTTTCTATTCGAATCAACTTTTTCTCTTGGCAATCACGAATAAAATGATGTTGAATTTCAATGTTTTTAGTTTTAGAGTGATGAACCAGTTTTTAGTTATATCGATGGCAACCTTGTTATCTACAAATATGGGCGTATCAGAAATTGCAATCTAAAGTCTCTCATCTGTTGTTATATCCATAACATTTGGGAACAACAACTGGAAACCGAAACGTATTCAAATGTCCCATCTATCACAACGAGGCAGTATAGATCACCAGATACGCTTTTGACGTTTACTGGCCCGAAAAGATCCATATAAGCCTCTCTAGTGGTAATTTGATAGAATTCAGATGTTTTCTCGGGTGTGATTTCTTATGTTGCTTCCCCTTTTTGCAACTAAGATAATCGTCATTCAAATGGAAACTGTTGAGATTAACACCCTCCACTAGATTGTTGTGCACCAGATAATTCATTTTTTCTCAAATGGATATGCCCCATCTTTGGATGCCATAAGATCGATTTTGTTTGCTTTCGTGACAAAACAATGTGCCGACTTCGATGTAGTGGATGCGATGCTCACGTCTAGAACATAAAGATCATTCTCTCGTGGAGCGCGCATGAGAATCCACTCCTCAGGAATTTGAATCCCGGCTTCAGAATTAAGCATTCTTTATTATTGAAGTGCGTTGTAAACTTCTTATCACAAATCTGTGAATTACTTAGTAAATTGTTCTCCAATTCAGCAATGTAGTTTACTTTGTCGAACGAGCCACTCCATTGGAAAGTTTTCCTTCTCTGACAATCCTTCCACCTTGATTTCCAGCGAACCCAACATAGCCTCCACGAATAGACTTAACATCATAGAGTAAGGCTAGCATTTCTGTCATGTGGCGAGAAGCTCCACTGTCCATTATCCATTTTGATATGATTGACCTTGGGAGCCCCTGCACATGTAATTAAGTAATTACTTAAACAGTGAAACCCAAGCCTTCTCGGTCTTGGGTGGGTTCGGAATACCAAACAGAGGAACTTTGACATTAACATCCTGTTTAACTTTGAATTTTACAGTGTTTTGATATCTACAGAAGATTTTTGTTTTAACCACCCAAGTTTTTGTTTGTAGTATTGCCATTTTCAAATAAAATTTTGAATTCTTTTGTTCGATTTTGGTTGAAGTTTCACCAATTTCAGATTTTGAAACATTTAGAATTACTGGTTTTACAATTTTGTTGGATTCATTATTTCTTTTTAATATCTGTTTTGGAACGAACTCATGTTTTTTTATCTCACATCTTCTATGGATTTCTTTATGTTGTAAATAGATTTTGGTTTCTTTGAGTACAATGTCGTGCAATATGCCCAACTTTGTTACATTTCCAACATTTTATACTGTCACAATTAGTAGATGAACTCAAATTCTCTTCACGACGTTTCTTTTCTGCATGGAACTCGTCGTTTGATTGTTCCTTTCCCAACCTTTCTTTTTCACTTACCGTGCTTGAACCAAACCCAAAGTTTAATTTCTTTTGAAATTTTGATTTTTGAAACTTATCATTTTTCTTCTTAACATACCCCAACCCTTTACCCTTGTTTTTAGGATAATTTTTACCTTTGCGATCATTTCTCCAAAAACTTTTGGGTTTAGAGTAGTAAGACTTATTCAAATTTTCCACTTTAGAAAGATTGATTTCTGTTAGCTTAAACACTTGTTCTACTTTCTCAAGATTCACATTCTGAATCGGAAATTCTTGATCAGAGTATAGTTTGTCCGATCCTTTCATGGTATAAGCAACCAATATAGGATCATCATCCGAACTAGAATTGATTTTCAAGATAATTCTTATGAAAGCTCCCCTCATTTTCAGAAGGTAAACTTGAGCTACTTTTCTCCAAGTCCGGCCAGCACTTTCATACTCTATGCTATCACTTCACTTCCCAAAACGTTTTCAACCACTGTTTTAACCACATCAGATTCACAGTCACTGTCTGATTTAGTGTATATTACATCAATGTTCTCATGCAACTCATTTTTATTTTCAGTTTTCAAATTTAGATTGAGCGCCTTTTACACCCCTGATGGTTTCTTTCTAGCATAGCTTTCCCACATGGGTGGTGGAACATGGTTGTAACCAACACTTTTGTTCTTACTATTCTTATCATTTTCTTCCTTTTCATTTTTCGGAAGAATATGATCAATGACATATGAACTGGCGGAATAACTGATTTTTTCCATTTCAATTTTAATTTTTTTAAGCTCATTTTTCAGTTCAACAATTTTGTTAAGATGAATGTTAATTACCATTTGTTTGTCCATAATAGTTGCTTTAAGCATCGACAAAGTTGCACTATCTTCACTGTTAACCTTTTCATATTTTTTAATTGCTTTAGATAATTTGTCTTAAGCTTGATTAGTTTCGTTATAATCACTCGACAAATTATCTGAAAGTTTTTTCATTTCAGAATAGTTTTTATCTTTCTCGACACATTCCTTGCAAAGTTCTTGGCATCTCTTGCATGGTTATTCAACCTAAAACAACCTGAACTTTGACAACCTCCCTTACCGACTCTTTGACAAATTCAGTCACTGACTCTTCCTTAAATTCATCAGAAACTACCTCTTTAAGGTTTGCTATCATTGCTTTGTTTGCAATCTCTGTCAACGGCATTCATCTCTTTCTTCACATCTATCAATTTTACACATTCAGACTTTGATTTCTCTTCTAGATGCACTTGATAACTTGAATCAAAATATCCTACAAAAGATGGAAACAAATTAGGTGGAATCAGATTTCTAAAAGCATTATGCAATATATTCACTTCTTCAGCACGTTGTTCATGAATATATCATGCAAGAACCGCTTCCTTAAGAGCTTCATCGAATATGCTTCAGAATCATCTTCTAGTTCAGGTTCAGGCTCTTCAATTATCTCTGCGAGAAGTGCGAGACTTTCGTTTTTAGAAATATACTTACTCCAGTTAAATCCTTCGTCTTCTGGGCAACTACTAAAGCTTTGTCTTTAGCATTAGATGAATTGTCTTCTATTTGAATCATCCTTGAATTTGATTGTGGTGATGACGGCTTATAATAGATAGCTTTCTTGTAGTAAGCATCACCAAAAGGACATTGATTACTGTTGACTTCTCGGTTAGTACATTCCCGTTTGAAATGTTCTTTCTCTCTGCATCTGAAACAGGTAACTTTTTATTTATCGAATCCAAAGCTTCCCATCCAAACCTCCCAAACTATTCTTGCCCGTAATCTCCATAAATTTCTGAGCTCTTCGAACTATAGAAGCCATGCACCATTCGATGTTAATAAGCTCTAGTTCTTCTGAATCTATCTAATCATAATCTTCCTAGGTCATATTTGGATTTCCTATCTTCCCAGCAACCAGATTTTCGTAAGATCAAGAACAGATGCGAGCAACAACATGTGCTTCTTGGCGGTATGTTCAATAAAATCTTGTGCGTTATGGAGATTCATAGCTATGTTACACTATAAAATCTCTAGTTTGAGTTTGAATGACCAGATTTGACTTTGGAAATTGTTTGAGCTCTGTGAAGACTAAGGTATTTTGGGTGAATTTGGTTCAAAGCTAGAAAATGATTGAAAACCGGATTGATTAGAAGATGGACTTGCGAACTATCAGCACTGAAGGCGGTTTGTACTTTTGGACTTTGAATACCAATAGAACTGCCTTTAAGTAAAGGTTTACATCTTGTTTCATTTGAGCACCTTTTGATTTCGCCATCTTCTGAATTTCTAGTTCTGGACCTTCAAGTTTTTCTATGAACTTTGGTAAGCTATAACCATTATACTCTGCACCACTTTTCAGAATTGTCAAGTACGTAGTCCATTCTCCCTCAGGTAAAGCATCTGCCAACTTGTCGACTAACTCCTCTTTTGTTTTCCGAATTCCCAACCTCTTCTTTCGAACAACTAGGTGACAATAACGCTCGATCAAGTGCTTCATAGTTTCGCCTTTCAAGAGGTTGAAAATATCAAACTCTTTTATAAGCAGTGCCTTTTTGCTCTTTGTTGATGCCCTTTATGTCTGTCACTGTGCGAATAGGCTAAAAAGAGTGTGTATTGAATATTGTATAGATTAGATACGAACACACGACCCAAGTGCTAACGAGAACTAGCTCATACGAGTGACAATGTGACTCATACGAGTGATAAACATCTCACTCGTACGAGTGAGCTTATGTAGTTCGTACGAGTGACATCTTGTCACTCGTACGAGCAACCATTTGCACGAGCTGCTCATGTCTATGTATATGTGTTTGTATGTTCATTATTTGTAAGTTTTGGAAGTTCCCTAAGGGAAAATGCCGGTGGATTCTCTCAAGGAGTTTCGCCCGCCAGACAAGATGTATACTCTTTCGGTATGAATGAATGAATACTTCGGCTAATTCTGTTCCACTCCCTTTCTTATAACGTTCTACCGAATCGGTAATATCATACGCCCAACTTCCGTCTAGAACCGCCGTCACCGGGACCTAAAAATTAGTATCAAAGCCACGATACCGATTCATTCAATGTAACAGTTGATGAATCGCCTGCGCGCATGAATTTTGGACGTATGAGGGGTTTTAGACGTAAAACCTCAAATAACCGGACAATCCAAGGACATAATGTAAATTTGAAACCATAAGATTGTTGGAAACTAATTTTCAACCAGATTTGTTCAAAAATCATCTTTAAATTTGAAAAAATAAAGATTCTTGATCGAAAATTGTAATCAGGGTCGTTTGTACGAGTGAGCCTTTGTGGCTTGTACGAGTGACAATTTGTCATTCGTACGAATGACCACTCGTACGAAGCACCACTCATACGAAGTGGTGACCAAAAAAAGGCATTTTTTGATCGTATCGACGAGACGAGTGCCCAGAAAATATTTGGTGATCACAATTTTTTTCGAGATTTTAATGTCAAATTCGGGCTGTTCGGGGACATCGTCTAGAGCTTTAGAGTATAGATTTGATGATACGGTCACAAAATGTTGAAGATATTGGGGTAGTCACTCATACCTACACATATAGTTGATCATCTAGTGTAGTGACTTTTAATGGGCTTTAACGTTAAATCTGCATTTGATCAAAACTTCAATTTTGGGAAATTTTCCACAAAATTTGATTTTTTGTGAAAAGACGCTCAAGACGTCAGAATTTGCAAAAATGAGGGGGAATAAAAATTTTCACGTATATGTTAATATTCCGGCATTTTTGAAATTAGTAACCATGCAATAGTATTCGTGTGGTTCCGACTGAAGATTATCTGGGAAACACAGAGCATCGAAGATTCATTAGTGATGAGATAAAGTTGATGTATATTTTTCCTAAAGTGGGGTTGCATTACTGAGCCTTGGAGGAGTTGTTCATCGGATTCAGTAGTTATGGTCACGTTGATGCCTGAGTCTTCGTACAAGCCGGTTGCACACACGACTGCTTAGTGGTACAAAGTATCCAATTTAACTCCGCAGGGCAAATGAACTGTTTTTCGGACTAACTGCCAGAAAATAAGGATGCTTTGTGGTTTCAGTTATCACCGGGACTAATGAGGAAGGCTATATGCCTGCAATTCATGAATGAAGAAGAGATATATTAAACCTTTCAGACAAAAAAATGTGTACCAGTTGCTCACGAAATAGACTGTACATTTGGAGTTTCGTGATCAAAGGATGTTCAGAATTTTCAGATCATGACACAGATTGATGCTAAGGGTTAAATACATGATCTTCGATGTGGAAGTGGATACACATACGACTGCTTAACTTTAACTCTGCAAGGCAAATGAACTGTTTTCAGGACTAACCGCCAAGAAATGAGGATGTTTTGTAGTTTCAGTTGCCCCATTCCAGCGGAGATAGCTATACATCTCTTATTGTGACTAAAAAGGAATAATGTGATTCTGACTATCGAAGAATGTTTCGTAGATTCGATGTGTTACCTGATAATATGATTCCGATGATGATTTGCTGATTGAGAAGATTACCGATTTGCTGATTAATCGTGATTACGGAAATCGGGATTTTAGATTTACGCGGATATTTATTGACTTGAAGTTTATCGTTGTGGTAATTCGAAGTTTCTATCAATTGCCAGTTGGGTTTTGAAGATCAGAGGATCGAGCATTGGAGGAGTGTGCTAAACCAAACACGGATGTGGTTAACGTCGAAACGGATATGCTACATTGATTAATTTCAAGTTGGTGATTTTTTGAGAAAATTTGGAGATTAAGCAAATCAAAGGATGTCTTGAACCGTCAAACAAAGACCTGAAGATTAATTTTTGGAGAAAATTATTACAGGGGGAATGTTGCTTAAAGTATATAATGCAAACCCGGATCATCAATCAAGGGGGATTTTGTTGACGCGCTCTACGACATCGACATATACTTGATTGAAGTTGCAGAATATTCAAACACGGCTCTCAGACTTCACGATCAAGATCAAGCTTCGACAGTGACATCCATGGGAGAATTTGTTGATGCACGGTATGTGCGTCACTGTGCGAATAGGCTAGAAAGAGTGTGTATTGAATATTGTATAGATTAGATACGAAGACATGACCCAAAGTGCGGACTAGAACTGGCTCGTATGAGTGACAAAGTGACTTGTATGAGTGACAAAGTGACTCGTACGAGTGACAATGTGACTCGTACGAGTGATAAACATCTCACTCGTATGAGTGATCTTATGTGGTTCGTACGAGTGACATCTTCTCACTCGTACGAGCAACCATTCGCATAAGCTGCTCATGTCTATATACATATGTGTTGTGTGTTCAGTGTTTCTAAGTTTTGGAAGTTCCCTGAGGGGAAACGCTGGCGTATTCTCTCCACGAATTCTGCCAGCAAAACAAGATGTATACTCTTTCGATATGAATGAATGAATGCTTTCGCTAATTCTGTTTCTACTCCCTCTTTATAACGTTCTACCGAATCAGTACTATCATACACCCAAAATTCCGTCTTGAACCGCCATCACTGGGAATTCAAAAGATTCCTAAATGGAATACCACCTAAAGTCGAGCCTTCATCTCTTTATCTGTATGGAAAACTAACCTGAGCTCTCAAGGTCTCGCATTACACGCCAATTACAGATATCGCTTAGATATATTAACCTATAAGATGAAATTTTTGGAATCTTGATACGGGAGTATATTCTGAGATAGGAAACACAGTTACTTCATGTTCCTTAATGTTACCTAACATATCTTGACACAATTGAGAAAATTGTAGAGGTTTAAGTGGTTAAGAATGTTGGCAATCTAAGTAAATCTGTTTAAGACCTTAAAGTTATTACCAAGATAAACAGTTTGGTGATTTGTCTAAATATCTGATGTAATCCTCTAACACAAACTCACAAAAATACGTTTATAAATATGTTTTTATTTACTAATTCGTTCTTTTCAAAAAAACCCAAAAAGATTTTCAGCTTATTTTTAGCAATCTATCTTAGATTTTAGTCTCGATGATGAAAACACCGTTAGTCCAAGGCAAAGCGAAAGTTGCTGGAGGATAGCTTAAGGTCATGGGCTGGGAGCTAATCAGAAAAGAAAATACCCTGAAACGTCAAATGTGATATCCCGGGTTTTTCGGATAAATTATACGTGACACTTGTCGAATAATATGCGTGCTAAGTATTAAACGTGAATGAATACGTGATGAGTGTTTATGTGATTGTTTAGTTATTAAGTAATTATTGTAAATATGCACACAAACCGAACCCTTTGTGAAACTAGGAAACTTGGAACCCAAGTCTTCGGCCAAAAGAGAACAAGAATCAAAGATAAAACCTAAACTTAAAACTCATTCTAATACTTGGCCGCGAGATCAACTCCAAATCAAACTAACTCACTCCAATACTTGGCCGCAAGATCAAACTCGAAACCACAAGATCAAAACCAAACCAACCATTCTAGTCTCTCGGCCGCAAGATAAAACCCAACCCAAGATTCTCGGCCACAATACACAAACCCAACCGTAACCTTAATCTCTCGGCCGCAAGTCCCAAACCCAAACCAAACCAACCCAAGTCCCTCGGCCACGAGTGTTTATCTAAAACCGCAACCCTCATCTCTCTCCTTGCCTATATATATCAACAATGCATGCTCAATTCAGAATTCACAAAACCCTAGACCAAAACTGCCGTCGGCAGCTCCCTTTCCTCCTTCTAACCGATCGGGATCAGTTTTGGTTTCATCATCTCAGTCGCATAACAACCCTTTTACTTGCTCCCTTGATCGCCATATCAGTTTTGATACACTCCATCACGATCACAAACAGCTTAGCCATTCTCTCGGTCGTTAACAGCCGGTTATCTCCAGTCCCGTTCAGTCTAGATCGCAAGATCAGTTTTTTTTTGCTTTCTCTCGGTCGCAGCAAGCAGCAGCCGAGTCGCCTTTGTCCACATCTCGGCTCGTTTGTCTAGTGACTCAAGGTTAGGATCATGTTTGATTTGAGATCATGTTCGGATATATATATTTATGTGCTTGAATGATTAGTTGCTTCGGATATGTATATGCTTGAATGGTTAGTTGTTTCGGACGATATTTGATGAATGAAATCGGCTGAGTTAATCTTTGTTTATAGTTATGATAGTTTTCGGAACATATAAGATTGCCAAGCATGATTGAATGAGATGTTAGATTAGCCGATTTGTTGATGATGTTTACATTGAATGATCTTATTGTTTCGGATTGTTTACACTAGGTTGAATGTTGTTTGAAAGCTGAATGTATAGGCTGTGATTTGCGTATAAAAACTAAAGTATTGAGAAGGGTTTGCATGGATAGGTTATTAGTATTAATCTAGGACTAGAAATCAGTTCTTGATCACTTAGATTAATCGCATGAACGGGATTACACGAGTTTATAATAATAACATGCTGAAACAGGAAGCTGAGTGAAAGTTACAGCCGATTTCATCTGGCTGTAACTTGGTCGTTAGTTGTCGAAAAACGGATTTTCTGATGTCTAGAACGTAGAGATTTGAATAAGGAATCTAATGGCGCTGGATTCATAATTTTCTGAAATCGTTTGATATTTTTAAAGGGCTAAACAAGTTCAGTAGGTAAAGCTGTTAAAATTCTGGAATTTTGTTGGTTGTTTATCAAGCTAGATTTTAAAATCAGTAGAGAGTTGAGTCATGATTTTTGTACAGCAACTAGGTATAGAAATTTCCGGGCAACTCCAACTGGAATTTTGTTAATCGGACAATCAGTGATTTTTAAATAAATTCTTCCGTGGACTGCAGTCAGAAAGCGGTAAATCTGACTGCAGCTTAGGGAATTAATATTGATGGTTAATTGGTAAAGATTCAGGACTTGGAAAAATTATATAAATTTCTATGGTATAAATGTCACCTACTGTAAAAATATGGGAATTTTTAGAATGCTGGAACTATTTTATAAAAATCCTAGAAAACAGCTGAATAATTGAGAGTTAAGCAGAAAGTTGTTAACTTGTGATTTTATGCATTAAAGTGTTGCATGGATTTGGAATATGTTCATGATAAGTTGTTTGATTACTATGATCACATGAGAATACTTGCATGCATGTTTGAGTGTTAGATATGTTGTTTGTGTGTATCACTTTGTGAGTAGATTGCGTGTGGAATTTGTATTGGTGTGATTACACACTGACGTGGAATTAATTGGTTTGTTAGGACGCAACTAGCGGTCCCATCTCTTATAAACATCTTTGCTACACTAACCGAGCAAATAAAGGTGAGTTCACGGCCCCTAACTTTATCCGGTTTTTAAACAACAGGGGGAGAAACATGTATACACTCTCAAACTCAAACTCTTTACGTTATACGAATTTAACGTCACATAACTATACGATAACTAAGTTAATGTTAATGTAATGTTATGGTCACTATGCAGCTTTATCACTTAAGTCCTCGACAATCTCCTCGGATCGTTAGTATTTGGGTTAAATAGCGGGGGAATTATAAGTAGTACTACTGGGTCTGACGAGCCCCATCCGAGCTAGTCGCGCTAGCCGACCGGGTATGGTCAACGGGTGTATGATTGGCCTAACATCGCCATGGTCATGTGATAGGCCTGGCAAAACGGAGGCACAACTGTCAGCTTCGATCGCGAACACTTAGTGACATGACTTTAGGCTAGCTACCTATATACATTAATATTGAACTTAATTACGGAACAACTTAATATTCCGGGTTTGGAATATTGGAACATCAACTTATTATCCCGGGTTGGGGATAATGGAAACAACAACTTAATATTCCGGGTTTGGAATATTGGAAGCAACAACTTATTATTCCGGGATTGGAATAATGGAACTGATACGTTATCCCGGGTTGGGGATAACGGAGTAACAAACTAAAACCGAACAAACGAATTTATGAAAACCTGTGAACTCACTCATCTTTAATGTTGACACTTGTTTCTTTACATATTTCTCAGGACGCTAGGAGCTCTAGGTGCACGTACATGCATTGAACAAGACATCATTATCGAGTCTCATTTATTAATATTGTTTTGGGATTTTTTTCCTTTGTTTTGGCGTTTGTGTTGGCGCCCGCATCACTACTTATTTATGCTTCCGCTCAAACTTTAAAAATAATGCTCTGCTAAATATTGGTAATTGATATAAAATCTACAATGAACGATTTTGCAAAACGTATAATCAAATCATGTAGAGTCGTTCGACGTACTAGTGTTCCAGATTCTGGTTTGTTCACACGCCTCGCGGTAAAACTACGCAAGTGGAAATTGAGGGTGTGACTTTAAAAAAGTTCATTAACTTGAAACTTTAAATTTTTTTAAAAGAAATCTGTTTTGGTCAACCAAGGTCATTAACTTGAACTTGGTAGGCAAATCGGTTAACCAATGTCATTAACTTGGACTTGGTCAACTGAGTGGGTAGTAAAAACTGATAATCTCACAAAAATCTGAAAAAATAAACAAGTGAAAGGAACTGGCTCGTACGAGCAAGCTTTTTAAATGTTAGATTATTATCATCACTTATACAAGTGATCGTTCATACAAGCTTGTCCTTAAACATCATAAATCTCTTTGACTTGTACGATGCAACACTCGTACGAGCAAGTCTGTTCAAATCCTAAAAGCTATTAAGTACTAATTATAAGGGTTTTTGTTCAGACTTGAATCTATGTCGTTGTGATTATCTGACTCGTACGAATGGTGAGTCATACGAGTATGTAAGATTTGAAAATTTTTCGAAGTATTTGAAATGTTTGTGTTTGAAGATCAAGAAGTCTTCAATCTCACCATTCCACAACGTCTATAGTTTATTAGATGAGAACATTCCAGAGATCGCAGCATATAGAGAAGTGCTAGATTTTCTAAGCCGGTTGTTGATCACAAAGGCTCTTACAGATAGACATATGGTGAACCGTTCACATGTCAAATATTTTTGAAGAATTTTGAAGAAGTTGTTTTTTTTAAGACTATCCAAGACTGCAGCAACATCCAAGGGGAGTTTGTTGGTGCATAATGTCTATTGCCTACGTCTAGGATATGTCAGTTGTGTAAATAGGGCTTAGAAAATGTCATATTTTATGTATTGTAGTGACTCGTACTAGTGACAAGGGCTTAGAATATATATTTGGTATGACTCATACGAGTGACCATAGTGGCTCGTACGAGTGACATCTTGTCACTTGTATGAGGCACCACTCGCATGAGGGTTCCTACACACACTCACTCACTCCTTGTGCGAGCCATGTTGGCCTATAAATAGTGGAGATTGAGTGTTGTGTTTAGTAGCAGTTGGTGTGTGACTACGACGAAGCCCTGTCAAAGTGTTTACTCGTCTGTAACCATCATGTTTATTAATACAAATCAAGGCGTTTAAGTATTATATCTTTCCTGCTTGTTTGTCCAACTCGCTAACAATGAATTCCGCCTCTGTTAGCTGAGTTGAATTAGTCCGGTGCTCATAAGAGGAGAGTCGATCCCCTCTCACACTCTTTCTCATTTCTAAGCTTCCCTGGAACTTCAACCTTAATTCAACTATAACGATTGTGAGTTATCATCATGTTGCAGCAATGCTAAGATATGTTCTTGTTTGATTGTTGTAATATGCTCATCATTTTCTTCTCATTGATGAATTTTTCTTTTTCTACCGGTGTGAACTGAGTTAACGTCTTCTCCAATTCATTTTCCCCAATTGGTGTGGTACATTTTTCTTCTATAGCAAACCAACAGCTAAAATGGTTCGCTTACACCCAGTTAACAAATCGTTCACTCCAACTGTCATAATCCTCTAAATTCATCAACTTTGGGGGTTTCACCATTGTCCCCATTACGTTCTCCAAATTCAGATTTTGTGCGGAAGTA
Organism: Scalesia atractyloides; assembly: GCA_947069175.1. Lineage (NCBI taxonomy): Eukaryota > Viridiplantae > Streptophyta > Magnoliopsida > Asterales > Asteraceae > Scalesia > Scalesia atractyloides. The sequence goes on along the minus strand of CAMTDV010000013.1, from coordinate 50,715,826 downwards.
GTTGATACATTAACAATTGACATGTCAAATGCATTGTAAAATTCATTCTCCATTTTATCAACCTGAAACATCATTAAATGCTAAAACGATTAAGCTTTCGGTTCGATTGAAGTAAAAATGTGAAAACTTGATTTATCTTCGTACGAAAGTAAATACTTTTAAACCTTTACAAATTTCATCTTCATGCGAAGGTAAAATTATGTGCGTGCGAAGATAGGTTCACCTTCCTGTGAAGGTAGATTCAAAATTTGACATTTTTTGCAATTTTCAACATGAATTCGTTTGTTTTCAGCTTTAATTTTCTCAAGGGTTTATGTAAACATGTTTTTGCGTATTTATAATTGAAAATCATTTCATTTTGACCATGGATTCATTTTAAAAAGTGAAGAGTAAGTAGAATAAGAAGTCTTCAATGTTGAATCTTGAACAATTGTCTTCAAATCAGGCTTCCTTAGCTCTGATACCACTTGTAGGAGTGTTTTGTTCAATAGCAAAGGTCCTAATTTGACGCACGAAATTCATATGAATTAGTGACAATTAACAATGTTATTTCATCAATAACTGATCATTCAATGTTTAACAGTTACAGATCACTGTTAAATCCGATAGGGCTTCGCCGTATTAGTCGCAAAAGTTCACTAACACCATACACTGACTATATATAGACACGCTACCTTCATGCGAGGGTAGCTTATCTTTGCACGAAGGTAATTTACCTTCGTGCGATGGTAGACTCTACCTTCATCCGAAGTTAAATACAAACATCGTAAAATCTAACATTTTCGCCCTATTACAAAATACAGACACCACTCTAAGACGTAGGCAATAGACATTATGCACCAACAAGTGTGGGTGCATGCACAAATATACATCGTCATCTTCAAAAGCAATATACAGAGGAAAAATTAAACATGAAAATGGAGCTGATACGAAACATGGTGGATGCTAGGTACAAAGATACTCAAGCATGTTGGGACATACAAAGATTGTAGAATATTCAAGCTTGGTGGATGTAAAATATCATATCCCAGATACTGAATATTTAGTGGAGTCTCATTAAATGAGTTTGTCTTTGCTGAAAGATATAGAAGTAGGGTATGGAAAAAGAACTTCATTTCAGCAAGGAATTTTGGTTTAAACATTGAAACACCGGTCAATTGACCTTCATATCCACGTTCTATGAATTCAATGTGTAGTTTCTGCTTGCCAAAGGAAGTTTTATCTTCTAGGTCATTTAGACCAAAAGTGGTGGAAATTAAGGATGGGGAAATTTGAACAAGGGATTCTCCACTTTAGAAGTAATAGCATACGGCTTTTTGTTTTGAATTGCAACTTTAGTTTTTTGCTAGAACAGTCGAAGAGTATCCACATAGAGAGGTGTGTTTGCAAGCAGAATTGTTTTGTATTTTGATGATGTGATAACATCGATTATTGAGTGGAAGAAAGTGTTATTTTCATTTTCTTTAAAATGGGAAGGTAGTTGTGTGGAGTTTTGATTTGCAGAGCCATGATCGGAGATGAAAGTGAGGAGTAATGAAGAAGATGAGAGTAATGAAAACCGTTTTAGAGAATTTTAAATTCGAGACAACAAGTGAAAACTCTGTTTGGATAGAACAGTGATATATAAAGGGAAAAAGTGAATGCTGACGTGTCATCTGTTTCAAAGATCTGACGACTAACATCTCTCCACATGTAAACTCTGTTTTGATAATGGACGACAGTTGTTTGAAATCCTTTGCTGGAGACCAGCAGTGGTTGTGAACATGACATGAACAATGGTGATTTTACACTATCAAAGGATAGATTTTAGTGGATAAGGCAAAACAGTGGTTTAGCCCAAGAAGTGGATGTAAACAGTGGACATGAACATAGGATACACTTTTAACAGTGGATAGATTTTCTTAGCCAAACAGAGGTTTTTGAGAACCAGTGGTTAGGAACAGATTTAGAGATTTATTGAAAAATTTTAGTTTTAGCTATTTTTAAGGATGGATTTTTTATTTTCTAAAAACATTTTAATGCTTGTTATTTTTGGAAAACAAAAATTTGTCTTTTAATCCATGTTAAGCATGGCAATTGTTAGTCCCGATATCGGATCTAACATGTATCGTAAACATAATCAATTGCGGAAATAATGATTAGGATGAAGAACAGCTCTTGAATAAAAACAACTTGCATACACCAGAATAGTGTCTGATACAAGTTTCGATAATAACTCTCTAACCCTGAAACATTAACCTAATACATATATTTATACTAACCATCTAGCCCATTGATTACAACCCTAGGCCCATGAGGCACTAGGAAGCCCAAAACCCTTTAGTAAGCCCAAATGTAGCACTAATTTGTAAACCTTCAATAGTATAAGCCCAACAATATCCCCCTAGGTTTACAACATTAGGCCTTTTTAATCTTTAGGTTGCGCATCAACTCCAATCTTCCAGCAATGATTCTAGCCATAGCAGTTGTCCAGTCTTTAGCACAAGTTTCATATAGCTCTGCTGTTTGAATCTGATATGAAGCGAGAAGCTGTAGATCTTCATCGTGAAAACTCACCAGATCAACCACATAATTAACCCGAAAAGCCTTCTCTTTCGTCACGATCACCACACTCCCAACCTTAGGATCATATAGCAAGAAATTAAAATTCTTCAAGATTCCTTTCGGAATGTTGGAGCAACTGGTATAACAAGTTCTTTACCGTCAAAGGCCACATCAACGATTTAAACCGCCTCCTAGTCCTTTCATCATGCACCCCCTTTGTTGCTCGCAGATAAGGCTTAATCATTTTCATTGTCTTAAATCCAGTCTTCTCTTCCTGTTCCAACCTCTTCAAAAACCTCCAGTCCGGACCTTTTTCGGTAGTATCATCATTAGAGTAAGGAGCTCGTAACAGATCAGTCAAGGCAATCTTCGTCCAAGTTTCAAACTGAGATCCTTAGAATAATATTCCTGAGTACCGTCGTGTCTGACAATAATCCACATCTTCTTCATGTGATCGTACATCCAACTAAGCACTTTTGATTTATTTCCGACCTTGCTGTAGTAACTCGAGCTGAGTTCCATGATATACTGTTCAGATTGGTTGGAAGGATCCTTCAACTGAAAATTTTCATCAAGCGGATTAATGTCAACATTTTTCATCAAAACCATCTGTTTTTTCTTTTGTGCCGTTGAACGTTTTTGACTGGCAGTGTACTTCTTCCTCGGATCACGTAAATAATCATCCAAACCAGCTTGTCTATCAGAAGCCAATTGTTCAACAGCTATCCTATGCGCTTCACTTTGTTCAGCTGCTCTTTGCTCAGTCGCTCTATGGCGGTGTTCTATATTCATTGGATCATCAGTAGGGTAAGAAAATTCTCGTCCAAACTTGTTCTCCAACTTAGCCTTCAAATCAAACACAAAAGTCATCAACATAGTAACGTCCCCTTGCAACTGATCGATCGTTTGGTCCCTCACGTCTAAGCGTGTCTGCAATGTTGCAATCTGAGCATCTTTAAGTAAAAGCCTCCTGTTCAAGTACAATCAATCGCTTCTTCAAATCAACAACATGAACCTCTACATCTTCATCATCACTATCCAGACAACTAAACTCAAAGGCGTATTTCTCTGATCTTCGTAAATATTCTACAGCATCACCCTCAACAATACATGTACCACTTCTACCTGTTCTAGATCCCTCAACACCCACTGGACTACCGCCAAAATCCGTAATTTGTAATACAGAGTCCGCTAGAACAAATACGACCGTGTAATTTGTAGCAATATGAGCAGTTGTCGGTTCAGAAGAAATAGTAGAATCAATCATCGGAGCATCCGTCAAAGGTAAAGTAAATGAAGATAAAGCCGGAGTAGATGTCACTAGTGTAGATTCTTCAGCAATACTACCAACGTGAACTTCTGAATAACTTGGTTTGTTAATAGTCTCCATCCGCCGTCTCTTTATCAAAGGCACTTCATCTTCTTCAACCTCTTCATCAGACTCAACCACACCGACAGGAATGTCAACAGAAGGTATCACAAGAGGAGGATCACCTTGTCACTCTTGAATTTCTTTAAAGTGTGCAATAAGAGCTTCTAGGTTCTCTGAAGAAAGTTCTGGCAAAACTGGAGTCAGAGGTCGTCTAAGAAAGCTTGTTCCTCGTCTGTGTCTACATTAGTAACCAGAACTTCAACCTTAATCTCTTTCTCTTTCACAGGCATATCATGTTCTTCCGCAACAAAACATGGTGTAGGAGCTGGGACATCATGTCCGATCACCTCAGCGAACCTTCCGAACTTCTTCAATGGAAAACGACCAACAAAAACAGTCTTCGATGTCGAACGGTTTTTCTTCATAGTGCTAAAAATAATTGGTCCCATTGGCTTCATATTTAGTAGATTCGCATCAGAAGCATCCTTGGATAAATCGGGATATCGAGCATCCAAAATCAACTGCACGAAGCGCGGATATAGCAGAAACATCCTCTTCTTTTACTGTTCTAAAATCTTATTCATATTTTCGAAAATATAACCTGAAAAGTTATATTTCCAATCCATAATAAGAGCCACGATCGCGGAAGTTTGAGTTTGATTCGATTGGTCTAACCCTCCCTTGTTCTCAGAAACACACTGCATAATCATATGCACCAGCAATCTCCAGTAAGCGGGAAACATTTTCTTGAGCAGCGGCAGATATGATCCCTCATAACTCATCTCTGTAAGAATAGGCAATACTTTCTCCTTGGCAAACATAGTTGGATCACTTGTAGCGTCTGTAAACTGTAATACCTCTCGAACACAGCCTTCATTCACCAAAATCTCGTTACCATGAATCTTAGATCTAATGTACGGCCTCCCATCAGCTCCTCTCAAGTGGAATCTAGCTCTCTTCCAAAAGGTGTGCACCAGATCTCTATATATCACCGGGTTGGCATGAAGTGCATATGCAATTTTGCACTCACGTAGCCCAGCCATCATGGATTTGAATTCTGAAAAATTCCGCTGGTTGATCTGATAGATATGCTGCTTAATTATGAAACTATTCCTCCACCAGCATGACTGCATCAAAAGCTTCTTCCACCATTTCTGTCAAAAACAATATCCAGGTTAACTCAATCTCAACACAACTAACAGAAGTTAAGGGAGTTTATTAGGATTAAGGGTCAACACAAATCGGACGGTTCAAACAGATTTTAGAGTTCAATTATTAAAAAGGGTCAAACTAGTTGAGGGTTCAATCTCTTTGAAAGGTTCAAAAGAGTTCAAAGGTTCGAACACAGAAATCCGGATTCACCAACAGTTCAACAGTAACCCAGATGAACCTTTCATCAATCCGGATTCGCAAACAGGTCAACAGTAATTCGGATGGACCTTACATCAATCCGAATGAACATCATCCGAGATGAAATCCGAATTCATCAACTCGGTTGAATGTCTATCTGAAATGAGATTCGAAATACTAGTCTCTTTGAAGACCAATCCGAAATGTTGTCCGAAATGCATGAATACTTGAATATTATCATTAAATTTCATAATTGTTAAAGCATTATACACCTAACCCGGGTGAAATTTAAGATAAAAATCCGAAATGAAAGATGAACAGTGAGTTCAGAGATGATCAGAGAATATCAGAGGATTTCGGAAACTTTTGTGAATAATCTGAAATGCATCTCTGATTCAGTTAAGTATTTTTACAGAATGGGCTTGGGCCTAAAACCTTTTGGGCCTAACTCAATCTGGAATCCATCATCCGAATTCCTAAATGATTCGGATTGGGCTTATGTCAGGCCGAATCCGGAATAGTAACTATTCAGTGGGCATATCCGGAAGGTGCTTGAAAGCCCAATCCGGAACAGTAACTCAATAACCATAAGTGTTCAATTTTAAGACTTTCAGAAATTCTATTGGATTGGCCCAATTTCAAAACCTAGCAGACCAGTCCAATATCCCTTGATAGAAACCATCTAACCAAAAATCAGCAATTTGACTAACCAAGCATCCACCCACCTTTTACCAACTACAAAAGTAAGACATTTAAACAAAAACACAAACAAAGCCTTGCTAAGGGATTAAATAATTTCTAAAGTCGACTAAGGAGCATTTTTCAGTGTGAACTAGGTCAGACTAGTCTAAGAACTTGCCATTATACTTGTCCATTTAAATCTAAAACTCAACCCTCCAGTTCTAGCTTCATGATATGCTTAAGGTAGTATTATACTATGATACCCGTGTGTCCCATATCATGACATACCCCCGCGATCAAGGTAAGCACAACCATTCATCGTAGCAGGTGAGTATACTGAGATCATCCTTTATCTTTTAAAATTTTAGACTATTGGTGAACAGGTCAATACCTTCGTACAGCAGAGTGACCAATTGTCACACCCTCAATTTCCACTTGTGGAGTTTTACCGCGAGGCGTGTGAACAAACCAGAATCTGAAACACTAGTACGTCAAACGACTCTATATGATTTGATAATACGTTTTCCAAAATCACTTGTTGTAGATTTTACATTACCAATATTTAGCAGAAGCATCAGTTTTTAAAGTTTGAGCGGAAGCATAAATAAGTAGTGAAGCGGGCGCCAACACAAACGCCAAAACAAATGAAAAATCCCAAAACAATATTAATAAATAAGACTCGATAAAAGATGTCTTGTTCAATGCATGTGCGTGCACCTAGAGCTTCTAGCGTCCTGAGAAATATGTAAAGAAACAAGTGTCAACATTAAAGATGAGTGAGTTCACAGGTTTTCATAAATTCGTTTGTTCGGTTATAGTTTGTTTTCTCCCGTTATCCCTAACCCGGGATAACGAATTGGTTCCATTATTCCAACCCGGAATAATAAGTTGTTGCTTCCAATATTCCAAACCCGGAATATTAAGTTGGTGTTTACAATATTCCAAACCCGGAATATTAAGTTGTTGTTTCCAATATTCCAAACCCGGAATATTAAGTTGTTGTTTCCAATATTCCAAACCCGGGATATTAAGTTGTTGTTTCCATTATCCCCAACCCGGGATAATACAGTTAATTCGTAATTAAGTTCAATGTTAATATATATAGGTAGCTAGCCTAAAGTCATGTCACGTAAGTGTTCGCGATCGAAGCTGACTGTTGTGCCTCCGTTTTGCCAGGCCTATCACATGACCATGGCGATGTTAGGCCAAATTATTCACCCGTTGACCATACCAGGTCGGCTAGCGCGACTAGCTCAGATGGGGCTCGTCGGGCCCAGTAGTACTACTTATATTTCCCCCGCTATTTAACCCAAATACTAACGATCCGAGAGATTGTCGAGGACTTAAGTGATAAAGCTGCTTAGTGACCATAACATTACATTAACATTAACTTAGTTACCGTATAGTTATGTGACGTTAAATTCGTATAACGTAAAGAGATTGAGTTTGAGAGTGTATACATGTTTCTCCCCCTGTTGTTTAAAAACCGGATAAAGTTAGGGGCCGTGAACTCACCTTTATTTGCTCGGTTAGTGTAGCAAAGATGTTATAAGAGATGGGACCGCTAGTTGCGTCCTAACAAACCAATTAATTCCACGTCAGTGTGTGAACACACCAATACAAATTCTACACGTAATTTACGCACAAAGTGATACACACAAACAACATATCTAACACTCAAACATGCATGCAAGTATCCTCATGTGATCATAGCTATCAGACAACTTATCATGAACATAATCCAATCCATGCAACACTTTGGTGCACACAATCACAAGTTATCAAATTTCAGCTTAACACTCATTATTCAGCTGTTTTCTAGGATTTATATAAAATAGTTCCAACCTTCTAAAAATTCCCATATTTTTACAGTAGGTGACATTTATACCATAGAAATTTATATAATTTTTCCAAGTCTAAATCTTTACCAATTAACCATAAATATTAATATACTAGGCTGCAGTCTGATTTATCACTTTCTGACTGCAGCCCACGGAAGAATTTATTTAAAAATCACTGATCGCCCAATTAACAAAATTCCAGTTGGAGTTGCCCGGAAATTTCCATACCTAGTTTCTGTACAAAAATCATGACTCAACCCCCTACTGATTTTAAAATCCAACTTGATAAACAACCAACAAAATTTCAGAATTTTCACAGCTTTAGTTACTGAACCTATTTGGCCCTTTAAAAATATCAAACGATTTCAGAAAATTATGAATCCAGCGCCATTAGATTCCTTATTCAAATCTCTACGTTCTAGACATCAGAAAATCCGTTTTTTCGACAACTAACGACCGAGTTACAGCCAGATGAAGTCGGCTGTAACTATTACTCAGCATCCTGTTTCAGCATTATTGTTACCATTAATTCACACAACTCGTTCATATGGTTAACCTAGGTGATCAAAAACCGATTTCTAATCCTAGATCAATACCAATATCTCATCCATGCAAACCCTAGTTCTTACTTCTAGTTATTACAAACAAAGCACACTTGCAACTTATGATATCCGCAAACAATTATGCATGCAACTATGGATAGTTCAGCCGATTACTTAACACACACACATAATCCGAAAACAAGCAAATAAATCCGTTCAAACATATATATATCCGAAGCAAACTAATCAATTCATTTAAGCGTATATATATCCGAACATGATTTCGTAATCAAAGATAATTCTGACCTTGAATAACTAGGAAAACAAGCCGAGATTTGGACAAGAACAACTCGGCTGATCCAACTAGATTGCGACCGAGAGATGATGATAAAGTGGGCTGTTTTGTTGATTGAATGGAGGTGAAGATGGCGATGGTTGCTGCTGCTGCGACCGAGAGAAAGGAACGAACAAGGAAAAGATCTGTCTGCGATCGCAAGGCTGAGAACAAGCTGCCGACGGCAGTTTCCTTCTAGGGTTTGTGTTTGTGTATGAAACATGCATGAGTGTTAGTATATATAGGCGCAAAGAAGATGAGGGTTACGGTTAGGCTTAAGCTTGTGGCCGAGGGACTTGGGTTGGGTTGGTTTGGGTTTTATCTTGCGGCCGGGAGGCGTTTTAAGGTTTGTTTGATCTCGGTTTGGGTTGTACGCAATGGGTTAATTTGGTTTGCACACGGGTTGGTTTGGTTTGGTTTGATCGGCCGAATAGTTTTAGGTTTGCTACGGGTTTGGGTTTGATCTTGGCCGAATTAGTTTTAGGTTTTGATCTCGCGGCCAAGACATGTTTCAGTCCTAACTTGATTAATTCCTAGAGTTACAATGAATCAAGGTTGGTTCGTGTCGTGGTTCGGCTCAGTTCGTGTACATATCTACCACACTTCTCTATAACTAAAACAATCACACAACACACATCACGTATTCATTTAACTCGTACACGTTTAATACTTAGCATATACATTATTCGACAAGTGTCGCGTTTAAGTTATCCGAAAAACCCGGGATATCACATTATCCCCATGTTGAAAGAATTTTCGTCCCGAAAATTGAGTAAACGCGGTTTAGCATGTAGCGTACATGTTTAGAGTGCCACGCACAAAGAGTTAGTTCGTTTACAAGAAGTTCCCAAGTGCCATACACAAAGATTTCCAAGTGCCATGCACCAGAATTTAGTCAACAATAGTACACGAAAGTATGAGAAGTTTCCAGGTTGTCACATCATCCCCATGTTGAAAGAATTTTCGTCCCGAAAATTTAGTTATTGGTGTCGTTAGTTTGCTGCTCAGTTGCGAAGAGGTGTGGGTATTTGCTTTTCATTTGGTCCTCTCTTTCCCACGTGAACTCCGGTCCACGCTTAGAGTCCCAACGAACCTTAACGATCGGAATTTTGTTGTGCCTTCGAGTCTTGATCTCACGATCCATGATATCAATAGGCTGTTCCACAAAGTGCAGTTGTTCATCCACTTGGATCTCATCCAATGGAATAACTAGAGTTTCATCTGATAGACACTTCTTCAGATTTGACACGTGAAATACGTTGTGAACTCCACTGAGTTCGGCAGGAAGGTCTAATTGGTAAGCTACGGGTCCGATACGTTTTAAGATTACAAACGGGCCTACGTACCGTGGGTTTAGTTTGCCCCGTTTTCCAAAACGGATTACACCTTTCCAGGGTGACACCTTTAGTAGGACGCGGTCGCCTACTTGAAATTCGAGTGGTTTGCGTCGTTGATCCGCGTAGCTTTTCTGTCGATCTCGTGCCGCCGCCATGCGGTTTCTGATTTGTACAATCTTTTCAGTAGCCTCAAGTATTAACTCAGGGCCTGTGAGTTGACTGTCACCGACTTTTGCCCAGCAGATCGGTGATCTACATTTGCGATCGTATAATGCCTCAAACAGTGCTGCCGAAATACTCGTGTGATAGCTGTTGTTATATGAGAATTCTACTAGAGGCAGGTGGATTTCCCAACTATTTCCGAAGTCCACTACGCATGCCCTAAGCATGTCTTCCAAGGTCTGTATGGTCTTTTCGCTTTGACCATCAGTCTGGGGGTGATAGGCTGTGCTCATATCTAAGCGTGTTCCCAACACTTTCTGGAGTGACTGCCAGAAGTTTGACGTGAAGCGAGCATCTCTGTCTGAGATGATGGACGTTGGCACTCTGTGCTGAGAAACTACTTCCTTAATGTAGATGCGAGTCAACTTCTCCATCTTATCTGTTTCTTTGATAGCTAGGAACTGTGCGGACTTAGTTAAACGATCCACGATCACCCAGATGGTATCGCAACCACCCAAGGTTCGCGGGAGTTTAGTGATGAAATCCATTGAGATCTGATCCCATTTCCACACTGGGATCTCAGGTTGTTGGAGTAGCCCCGATGGTTTTTGATACTCCACCTTGACTTTTGCACAAGTCAAACATTTACTCACTTAGGTGGCTATATCGGCTTTCATGTTGGGCCACCAATACGCAGCTTTTAAGGTCTTGATACATCTTATCCGAACCCGGATGGACAGAGTATCGAGATTTGTGAGCTTCATCCATGACTAGCTCTCTGAGGTTTCCGTAGGGAGGTACCCATATGCGATTCATGAAGTACCGGGCTCCATTGGGCTTTACTTCCCAATCGCGTTCCATTTTCCCACTGATTCGGCTTTGATGTTTTCCTCCTTAACTGCTTCTAACTGGGCGTCGCGTATTTGTTCGGGTAGCCCCGAATGAATAGTGAGTTGTAGTGCTCGTACGCGACGAGGTTTCAAGTGTTCCTTCCTACTGAGGGCATCAGCTACCACGTTAGCTTTACCCGGGTGGTACCGAATGGCACACTCATAATCGTTCAAGAGTTTGACCTAGCGACGCTGTCGCATGTTCAACTCCTTCTGATCAAAGATGTGTTGGAGGCTTTTGTGGTCAGTAAAGATTGTGCACTTCGTTCCATAGAGGTAGTGTCTCCAAATCTTAAGTGCAAACACTACTGCTCCCAATTCCAGGTCATGCGTCGTGTAGTTTTTCTCGTGAACCTTCAGCTGTCGCGACGCATACGCGATGACCTTATCGCGTTGCATGAGTACGCATCCCAATCCCTGAATGGAAGCATCACAATACACTACAAAGTCATCTGTCCCTTCCGGCAAGGACAGAATGGGCGCACTGCAAAGTTTCTGCTTCAGCAATTGAAATGCTGCTTCTTGCTTGTCACCCCAAGTATACTTGATACCTTTCTGAGTGAGAGTAGTAAGCGGTTGTGCGATCTTTGAAAACCCCTCGATGAAGCGTCTGTAGTAACCAGCCAATCCCAAAAATTGGCGGATCTCCGTCGGTGTCTTAGGTGCTTCCCAGTTTTTGATGGCTTCAATCTTGGCAGGGTCTACGTGAATACCCTTTTTGTTCACAACATGCCCGAGAAACTGAACTTCCCGAATCCAGAAATCACACTTTGAGAGTTTGGCATATAGCTTTTCCTGTCGAAGTAATCCTAGCAGTAATCGTAGATGTTCAGCATGCTCTTCTTCACTTTTGGAGTAGATGAGTATGTCATCGATGAACACAATGACAAACTTGTCGAGGTATGGTTTACACACGCGGTTCATGAGGTCCATGAACACCGCAGGTGCGTTGGTGAGACCGAAGGGCATGACCAAGAACTCGTAATGGCCATACCGAGTGCGAAATGCCGTCTTGGCGATATCCTCCTCCCTGACGCGTAGCTGGTGGTAACCGGACCGTAAATCAATCTTAGAGTAGTAACTTGATCCTTGAAGTTGGTCGAATAGATCGTCGATGCGAGGTAACGGGTATCGGTTCTTGATGGTAACCTTGTTGAGTTCCCTGTAGTCGATGCACATGCGGAAAGTCCCGTCCTTCTTCTTGACAAACAGGACTGGAGCTCCCCATGGCGAAACGCTTGGTCGGATAAATCCTTTCTCTAAAAGTTCCTGAAGTTGGGTAGACAGCTCCTGCAGTTCAGCTGGAGCTAGGCGGTATGGAGCCTTTGCAATAGGAGTTGCATTGCTTGCCAATTCGATTTCAAACTCCAATTGTCGATGTGGTGGAAGACCAGGTAGTTCTTCTGGGAATACATCGGAAAAATCGCGGACGACAGGGATGTCTTCTATACGTTTCTCGTCCTTAGGCTGTTCGGTAATCAGTGCGAGTAAAGCGAAGGAGTTCTTCCTCCGAAGATACTTCTGCACTTGCATGTAAGAGATGATGTTGGTGACGGCGCTTGCCTTATCGCCTTGTACCGTCAGGATTTCGTCGTTCGAGAGCGGAATACAGATAGATTTTTCGAAGCAGAGAACTTCAGCCCGGCGTCGGATAGCCAGTCCATTCCGACTACCACGTCAAAACTACCCAGAGTAGTTGTCATCAGATCAATGGTAAAGGTGTGGCCCGCGAGTTTGAGTTGACAGCCGGATACGATTTGGGTCACATCTACAGATTTACCATCGGCTAATTCTATAACATAAGGGGTTTCTAATGGTTTAAGCGTGAGATTTAGGTTCCTCCTAAAAGGCTCAGATATAAAGCTCCTATCCGCACCCGTATCAAAAACCACAGAAGCAAAATGTTCATTAAGGGGAAACTTACCAGTGACCACGTTCGAGTCGTTTCTGTCCTCTCCGCGGCCCAATGTAAATGCACGACCTTTGGCACCTCCTGTGCCACCGTTCCCATTGTTGTTGTTGTTATTATTGTTGTTGTGGTTGTTGTGGTTGTTTCCACCATTATTGTTGTTATTACGCAGCTGTGGGCAGTCTCTTCTGAAGTGAGCAGTGCTACCACACTGATAGCATCCCCGGTTCATACCCTGCTGCTGACCCTGGGGCTGATTTTGATTTTGTCGGGACATGATTTCCCCGTGACAATCCTTTGCCGCATGTCCCACCTTGCCACATCGTTGGCAGCGGTTTCCGGCACAAGGGCCGTTATGGTGGAGATTACAGCGGTTGCACGGCGGCTTTCGACCTACATAGCCGCCTGAATTCTGGTTGTTGTTGTTGGCGGGATGATTTTGGTGACCCCGGTGGTTGTTGTAGTGATTGAACCGTTTCTGGTTCCCTTGCTGCGGATGAGATGACGAAGACTGTCGAATAGTGGAGTCTTCAAACTTTCTTTTGTTATCCGGGGCAATTTCAGTTGTACCCCGTGCTGGCAGTTTCTTCTGTTCCACCGCCTTATCGGTGAGTTTGTGAGCCAATCGGATTGCTTGATGCTCAGTTACAGAGTTACTAGCCATTACCATACCCTGAATTTCCGGAACCAGACCCCCGAGATAGAACTCGAGTCTTTTCTCCACCGTGTTGGCTAATTCGGGACACAGAAATGCTAAGTCAAGGTGTTTTGCGGTGTAAGCTTCAATTTCCGATCCCACCATCTTGTGGTTCCATAAAGCTTGCTCTAGCTGTTGCACTCTGTCTCGTGGACAGTACTCCTCTTTAATTAGGGCCTTGAACTCAGCCCATGCCATTGCATTCGCAGCTATAAGTCCACGTGTTTGGACTTGTGCATTCCACCATGTCAATGCCCCATCTTCCAGTGTTGAGGCTGCGTATTTGACCTTGTTGGCCTCTAGGCAGTTGCACATTTCAAAAACGGATTCTGATTTTTCGATCCAGCGGACCAGTCCAATGGGTCCTTCCGCCCCTGAGAACTTGCTTGGCTTTGCATCAAGGAACATCTTATAGGGGTTAAAGCCCCCTCCTGCTGACAGAGAACAGGAGTCAGCAAGAGATTTTTACTAACCTCACTATTAGATTTTCACGCGAAAATTTAATAATGGTTACCTGCCGGTTGGTTCTGAACACCCGCTAAAGCTGCGTTCACGTGCTCTTGAATCATGGCAGCTAGCTCTTCGGGCGTCAAGTTAAGGTTTCCACGTCTTCCAGTCGCCATTTAGATCTTCGAAACACAACACAAACACACCCCGATAAGTCTATATATCCAATATAGTTATCCTACTTCGTGCTTTAATAATTAGTAAGTTATGTCAACTCAATATGTTAAATAGTCAAAAGAAATACTTGATTAACTGAAATTTCAACGTCTACACAAGTGCAAATCAAACATACGAATTCACTATAAAGCCTCAAGTTCAAACACAAGTGGGAAAATAAATAAACTGAAGGAAAACAAATAAAATAAACGAGACGTGTCAGTCGTCTACGTCTCCATCCCCCAAGTCACTGTCGTTGCCGTCATCCTGTGCGGCATTTCCAGCTTCTTCAGCTGGGTCCTCCTCCGGATCCTCCTCTGGATCCTCCTCAGGGTCCTCCTCTGGATCCTCCTCTACCGGCAATGGAGGGGCCGGTGCTGGTGCAAGTGTTTGATTTTGCAGTTCCTGAATGTTCCAACTATTTTCCAGGACTCTGTCCTCAAGCCAGTCGGCTCTTATCTGCTCAGCACGCAGATCTCTGGCTATGGTGTTACGAGCTATCTTACTCGTACGATGCTCTTCCTCGAGCGAGTCGGTCTTACCTGTAAGGTGTCGAATCATCCACCCTTGTGCTAGGATGGTTTCCTGCATTCTTTCTAACTGTTTTTGTTGTGTATGAACCAGGATTCTAAGTATGTCAATTCCTATTTCTACAGGATTAACCGGTTCAACCGGTACAGCAATGGTTGGGCGTAATGACGACTCCTCCCCCAGAGCGAGCCTTTTCCTCGCCGTTGAGCGTGTCTCCACGCCATAAGATGGTATGGGTTCCACAATTGGTGCCTTTCCTGGTGCCCTTGGTGGCGTAAGTCTGTCGGACGATGATGACGATGAGGATGATGACTTGCCTGTTAGGTCGTGTAGTTAGTTATGAGTTGTTTTCATTTCTTATTATGAAGGCATGATCTACCCAACACAGTTGTGATATCTTACATAACAAGATATAATAATTCGGTGCCAAACTAAGTCTAGTGTCGTGATATCAGCTATAGTTTAGGTCTACTTCTAATGCAAACCTGGTTCTCTATAGCTAGTGGCTCTGATACCAATCTGTCACACACTCAATTTTCACTTGCGGAGTTTTACCGCGAGGCGTGTGAACAAACCAGAATCTGAAACACTAGTACGTCGAACGACTCTATACGATTTGATAATACGTTTTCCAAAATCACTTGTTGTAGATTTTATATTACCAATATTTAGCAGAAGCATCAGTTTTTAAAGTTTGAGCGGAAGCATAAATAAGTAGTGAAGCGGGTGCCAACACAAACGCCAAAACAAATGAAAAATCCCAAAACAATATTAATAAATAAGACTCGATAAAAGATGTCTTGTTCAATGCATGTGCGTGCACCTAGAGCTCCTAGCGTCCTGAGAAACATGTAAAGAAACAAGTGTCAACATTAAAGATGAGTGAGTTCACAGGTTTTCATAAATTCGTTTGTTTGGTTATAGTTTGTTTTCTCCCGTTATCCCTAACCCGGGATAACGAATTGGTTCCATTATTCCAACCCGGAATAATAAGTTGTTGCTTCCAATATTCCAAACCCGGAATATTAAGTTGGTGTTTCCAATATTCCAAACCCGGAATATTAAGTTGTTGTTTCCAATATTCCAAACCCGGGATATTAAGTTGTTGTTTCCATTATCCCCAACCCGGGATAATACAGTTAATTCGTAATTAAGTTCAATGTTAATATATATAGGTAGCTAGCCTAAAGTCATGTCACGTAAGTGTTCGCGATCGAAGCTGACTGTTGTGCCTCCGTTTTGCCAGGCCTATCACATGACCATGGCGATGTTAGGCCAAATTATTCACCCGTTGACCATATCAGGTCGGCTAGCGCGACTAGCTCGGATGGGGCTCGTCGGGCCCAGTAGTACTACTTATAATTCCCCCGCTATTTAACCCAAATACTAACGATCCAAGAGATTGTCGAGGACTTAAGTGATAAAGCTGCTTAGTGACCATAACATTACATTAACATTAACTTAGTTACCGTATAGTTATGTGACGTTAAATTCGTATAACGTAAAGAGATTGAGTTTGAGAGTGTATACATGTTTCTCCCCCTGTTATTTAAAAACCGGATAAAGTTAGGGGCCGTGAACTCACCTTTATTTGCTCGGTTAGTGTAGCAAAGATGTTATAAGAGATGGGACCGCTAGTTGCGTCCTAACAAACCAATTAATTCCACGTCAGTGTGTGAACACACCAATACAAATTCTACAAGTAATTTACGCACAAAGTGATACACACAAACAACATATCTAACACTCAAACATGCATGCAAGTATCCTCATGTGATCATAGCAATCAGACAACTTATCATGAACATAATCCAATCCATGCAACACTTTGGTGCACACAATCACAAGTTATCAAATTTCAGCTTAACACTCATTATTCAGCTGTTTTCTAGGATTTATATAAAATAGTTCCAACCTTCTAAAAATTCCCATATTTTTACAGTAGGTGACATTTATACCATAGAAATTTATATAGTTTTTCCAAGTCCTAAATCTTTACCAATTAACCATAAATATTAATATACTAGGCTGCAGTCTGATTTATCACTTTCTGACTGCAGCCCACGGAAGAATTTATTTAAAAATCACTGATCGCCCAATTAACAAAATTCCAGTTGGAGTTGCCCGGAAATTTCCATACCTAGTTGTTGTACAAAAATTATGACTCAACCCCCTACTGATTTTAAAATCCAACTTGATAAACAACCAACAAAATTTCAGAATTTTCACAGCTTTAGTTACTGAACCTATTTGGCCCTTTAAAAATATCAAACGATTTCAGAAAATTATGAATCCAGCGCCATTAGATTCCTTATTCAAATCTCTACGTTCTAGACATCAGAAAATCCGTTTTTCGACAACTAACGACCGAGTTACAGCCAGATGAAGTCGGCTGTAACTATTACTCAGCATCCTGTTTCAGCATTATTGTTACCATTAATTCGCACAACTCGTTCATATGGTTAACCTAGGTGATCAAAAACCGATTTCTAATCCTAGATCAATACCAATATCTCATCCATGCAAACCCTAGTTCTTACTTCTAGTTATTACAAACAAAGCACACTTGCAACTTATGATATCCGCAAACAATTATACATGCAACTATGGATAGTTCAGCCGATTACTTAACACACACACATAATCCGAAAACAAGCAAATAAATCCGTTCAAACATATATATATCCGAAGCAAACTAATCAATTCATTTAAGCGTATATATATCCGAACATGATTTCGTAATCAAAGATAATTCTGACCTTGAATAACTAGGCAAACAAGCCGAGATTTGGACAAGAACAACTCGGCTGATCCAACTAGATTGCGACCGAGAGGATGATGATAAAGTGGGCTGTTTTGTTGATTGAATGGAGGTGAAGATGGCGATGGTTGCTGCTGCTGCGCGACCGAGAGAAAGGAACGAACAAGGAAAAGATCTGTCTGCGATCGCAAGGCTGAGAACAAGCTGCCGACGGCAGTTTCCTTCTAGGGTTTGTGTTTGTGTATGAAACATGCATGAGTGTTAGTATATATAGGCGCAAAGAAGATGAGGGTTCCGGTTAGGCTTAAGCTTGTGGCCGAGGGACTTGGGTTGGGTTGGTTTGGGTTTTATCTTGCGGCCGGGAGGCGTTTAAGGTTTGTTTGATCTCGGTTTGGGTTGTACGCAATGGGTTAATTTGGTTTGCACACGGGTTGGTTTGGTTTGGTTTAATCGGCCGAATAGTTTTAGGTTTGCTACGGGTTTGGGTTTGATCTTGGCCGAATTAGTTTTAGGTTTTGATCTCGTGGCCAAGACATGTTTGAGTCCTAACTTGATTAATTCCTAGAGTTACAATGAATCAAGGTTGGTTCGTGTCGTGGTTCGGCTCAGTTCGTGTACATATCTACCACACTTCTCTATAACTAAAACAATCACACAACACACATCACGTATTCATTTAACTCGTACACATTTAATACTTAGCATATACATTATTCGACAAGTGTCGCGTTTAAGTTATCCGAAAAACCCGGGATATCACACCAATAGTATCTGACGAGGGTTAGGCAAATACCTTATGTGGTACGTAGGAATTCATGGAATTTTTTCATGAAGAGATTTCCGCTCTTTTAGGTTTTGGCCCTTCTATTTTGGCTATGTTAAAGGATATCCTGACCGTGCCTAGGTCTGCATATAATCTGGATGGAACAGAACGGTAGCCAAGATATCCCTGGATGACTCAACAACATAAAAGACCCGAAACCTCAAGTGTTGGCTAACTATCAACACAGGATTTAAGACCATGAAATTATACGCCTATAGTGTTTGACCCACTGAATATATAGTTCTTTATGTTTATATCGTTTGGCATACACTATCTGGTTGAGATCTAGACCTATCAACATATCACCTTCGATTCAAGTCTTTCCCGCTTCAACACCTTACATGTGTTAGTCAGACACTTTATCACAAAAAAATATTTCATTTCTCAATCATTGCAAAAGCTGTTTAAAACAATATATATATATATATATATATATATATATATATATATATATATAAACATTACCCCCCTAAATTTGTGCATATATAGGAACAAATTTACGAAGCAAACAAAAATGAAAGAAAGACAACAAACTAAACGGAAAGGACAGAGGATGCTCAGTTAGAGAAACGGATCATTTTGAGGAGATCCACAAGCACTTGAAAATGTGCGTTGCTAACAGGTTTCGTGAACAAATCCGCCACGTTTGCATCGGTGTGGATTTGCTCAAGTTTAACGAGACCCTTTTCATAGCAATCACGAATAAAATGAACTTTGATATTTATGTGCTTGGTTTTGGAGTGAAAAATAAGGTTTTTGATGATTTGGATAGCGGCATCATTATCACAACAAATTGTTGTGTTTAGATAAGTCAAACCGTAATCCGCAAGCTGGTGTTGCATCCATAAAACCTGGGGGCAGCAAGCAGATGCTGCAACATATTTTGCTTCCGCTGTAGAGAGCGAGACCGTCTGCTGCTTCTTGCATTACCTCGAGATTAATCTATCTCCCAAGAATTGGCATCCAGCTGAAGTTGAGCGCATATCCCTATCTGTACCTCCAAGATTACTGTCAGAGAAAGCATACAGTTCAAATTCATAATTTTTAGGATACTAGAGACCCAGTGATGGTGCCCCTTTGAGGTACCTAAAGATTCTTTTAACAACATGTAAATGAGAGAGTTTAGGAGTAGCCTGATATCGAGCACACTGGCAAACGACAAACATGATATGTGGCCGACTTGCAGAGAGATACATGAGTGAACCAATCATAGATCGGTACATGGTTGGATTAACAGGCGTTCCTTCAGCATCTTCATTTAGCAAAGGCCGTTCTACAATAGGCAAAGCCGTAGGCTTTGAGTCTGTAAGCTTGAATTTCGCAAGACGTCATTGACATATTTTCCTTGATGAATCAAGATTCCTTGCGGGCTTTGATGAACTTGAAGTCCAAAAACATAGTCATCTCCCCAGTGAGCTCATCTCAAATTTCTTCTTCATGATTTCTTCAAATTCCCGACACAGACCATTATTCGTAGAACCAAAAATAATATCATCAACGTAAATTTGGACAAGAATAATGTCCTTGTCAACACGTTTGATGAACAAAGTTTGATCAATGGTTCCCCAAGTATATCCATGAGCAAGCAAATGCTCTGTTAGAGTTGCGTACCTTGCGTGAGGCGCTTGATGCAACCCATACAAAGCTTTATCTAATTTATAGGCATAGTCTGGCTTGTCAGGATCAGTAAAACCCGGTGGTTGTGCCACGTATATTTCCTCTTTCACCATGCCATGAGAAAAGCAGTCTTGACATCCATTTGATAGACGGTGAAGTCCATGTAAGATGCATATGCCAAGAAAATGTGAATAGCCTCCAATCGAGCTACCGGTGCATAAACCTCATCGTAGTCCAATCCTTCAATCTTAAGAAAACCCTGAACAACCAGTCGAGCTTTATTCTGAACAAGGACTCCAGTGTCATCCTATTTATTTCGAAATACCCAGCGAGTTCCGAGAGCATGTTTTCCTTGAGGAAGCTTCACCAATTGCCAAACACCAAGCTTCTCATACTGATTGAGTTCTTCGTGCATAGCATTAACCCAGTTGGTTCCTACATGGTGACATCAATGCTTTTAGGTTAAATTTGTGAGATAAAGCAAGAGTAAAGACAAGTATTGATATCCCTTGATTGACTGCGGGTTCGAACGACATCAGTAACAAATCCAATAACATTTTCAATTGGATGATCGCGCTGTAGACGCTATGGTATCAATGTAGCAGGGACAAGATCTGTTTTCAAGTTGGTAACATTGGGTGAGAGAACTCCAGATGACTCCCCCTCATTAGTTGCACTAGTAGAAGTGTTGACTAAAGGAATTAACAGAACATTCTGGCAGTGTAGGCTCAGGAAACAAAGATGAGCCTAAGACATCAGGAGGTGTAGGTCCTTCATTTGTCACAGGAGGTTCTGTGTTTGGAGCTCAACTTTAGAGGAATCATCCTGAGGAGTCTGTTCATATGCCGTTTCCTGATGTTGCGATACTGGTGAAGGTGTAGATATAGCTTCATTAAATCCAGGTGGATCCACACTCAGCGGCTTAAAAGTCTCGTGCAGCTGCGCAGCATCGGCATCGTCTTCAGGTAAGATAGGCTTCGTCGGAAGTTTAGAAATTTTGCTTGTACCTGTAGTCACATTAGAAGAAAAATCAACATGATTAAACAAGGAGGAATAATCATACAACCAGTCAGGACAAATGCGTGCGTCCTTAGGATTCTCCTCCAGCCAACCCACATTGTAGGTTTCAACTACTATTTTCTTGATCTTATTATAGACACGACAGGAAGTGTTTTTAGAATATCCAACAAAAATACATGGATCTCCGTGTGATTCAAATTTCCCTTTGGCATTCATGAGCAGAAGAACACAAGGGCATCCGAACTTGCGGAAATGCTTGACCGAAGGTTTGCGACCTTCAACCACTTCGTACAGTGTTTTCATGTGTCTTTTGTTGATCAGGGCATGATTCTGAATATAACAGGCGGTATTAATTGCTTCTACCCAGAAAATAAGAGGTAGTTCGGATTCAACCAACATAGTACATGCAGCTTAATCGGTGTTTGATTTCTCCGTTCGGCAACCCCATTTTGTTGTGGAGTTCTGGCTGCACTAAAATGTCGATCAATACCCTTGTAGGAGCAGAAAGAATTTAAGGTAGCACTCTTAAAGTCTGTTCCATTATCACAATGAATAGCCTTCACGATGGTGTCTGTCTGGTTCTCCATAAGTGTGATGAACTATTTAACTAACTCAGTGGTTTCACTTTTTTGTGCTAGTAAGAAGACCCAAGTGAATCGTGAGTAGTTATCAATAATAACCAGATAGTATGCCTTTCCGCCAATGCTCAGAACATCTGTCGGACCAAAAGATCCATATGAAGCAATTCTAAGATTTGAGACGTGGAAGGTGCGGGTTTAGATTGTGCCGATGTTGATGTTTTTTTCCCATGTGCACATGATTCACACTTTTCGATCTGCATAAAGTCGCGAACTGGTAGATTTCTGACTAAACCACTTTTGCAAGTCGATTTAAGTTCTTCATGTTGATGTGTCTGAGTCGACTATGCCATAGCATTGCATCATGCTCAGCTGTCAACGAGAATAAGTAAGTAAGCTTGTTAGTGGGAGCTTTGTTCATGTCGATGACATATGCATTTCCTTTTCATGCGGCTTTTAAAAGAATCCAATCATCTGAAATGATGAGGCCTGGTTTCAGCGCATAGCACCCTTTCTTAGTAAAGAGAACATAGTCACAGAGTTGAGACACACTCAAAAGACTATGCTTCAAACTCTGGTACGTAATTCACGTTCTTAAAGCTGAGAGCTCCGTTGCATACTGTTCCTCTCATTGTGATCTTTCCTGTCTCACCACCTGCGAAGGAGACAAACCCGCCATCCAAAAATTGATTGTCTTAGAGATTTGTGAGTTTGTTTCTTGGCCATGTTCCAGTCTTGATCAGAAGGCTTAGCTGTAGCAAATCGAGCCTGATATAGGCGATTAGGCATAGCTTTCTGATATTTTGAGTATAATGCTTTGAAAGGCGTAAAAGCTTTTTGACAATTTCGTGAAATATGCCCGGGAAATCCACAATTGAAACAGGTCTACCTCTTCTGGAAGAAAACAGTTTGTTCCGCTTTGGAAATTCTAGGCACTTTGTCTGTCAGTTTCTTGCTTGCTGGTATTGATGGCTGGTGCAAGGTTTTGGTCTTGGCTGTTGCCTGCGCACAACCATCAGCACACTTGTTAGCTTTGTGATTTGAATTAAACAATTCGGAGTGAGTAGACTTAGGCACAAATTTAGTTGATTTCTGTTCAGTTGGTTGCTTAACAGATTCAGTTTGGGGCTGCTGAGTCAATTTCTCGAAATGAGGAAGTGACTCAGCAGTCGCCTGTTTGGTTTTCTTCTTTTTGGATCTACGCGTTCTCCGTTTCTTATTATTAGTTTTCAAATCATTTTGCGTGGCAGATTCTACAGAGGAGACGGGTGGCTCACCAAGGACATCCTTTTCTGAATGGCCAGAAAATGAGCTTGAAGCATTAAAAGCGGGAGGAATCTCTAAATTTTGAAAAGTTGAGAATCTGATTCAGATTTAGTTTCAAAATTTTTGTCTGAATCAGTAGGAAGAGAATGCTCATTTTCTGTCATTTCAGAATCAGTCCATTATTCTTTGTTTGAAGAAGCTGATTCGCCCGATTCTTCTAGTACTATGCTAGTGTCATTCTTCACAGGGTTAGCTGGTTAGTTGAATTCCTCACTGTCAACCCTGGGATTAGCATCAAAAGACGGAATTTCAAGAGAAGAACTTCCAGTCTCTTCAGTAGGAACTGAGGAGACCAAATCATCTGTCGATACTGTACCTGTAGCAAAATTTATGTTTTCATCACAAAAGTTATCACATTTATTATCAGCATTCAAAACATCAGCATTAGATGAAAAACCAGAATTAACACCGTTTGCATTATCAACAAACCAACACTGTCTGAGAATTTAAATTGTTTAGCAAGAAATTGATTCAAAATGTCAAAAGCAGGTTTATAAAAAATCATAATCAGCAGCTGAATTGTCTGAATTTGAATTCAGACATTCTTCTTCATCACCACTTGTAATATCCTCAACTAATATTTCTTCTGCACATGAGGTAGAAACGTTAGTAGCGTTCGTTGAGTCAGTTTTAGTTTCAGAAGAATTTTCTCCTTTTGATTTTGTGGGTGATGTTGTTTCCTCTGCCTTAGGCGTCATTTTCTCTAAATCATCTGAACAACAAGATGGATGGTCACCAGATTCGTGTGAATTGGTGTGGAAGTAAAGAAAACATCATCCCTTTTTAGTTCAGTTGGCTTTGAGAACTTTGGGTAATAGGGCTTCCATGGTTTTGAAAGATAATCTGATGGTTTTCCATACATCATATTTACTGCATTTTCTAGATCCGCCTCAGATTCAGGCATTCTTGTATAGTTATGATTATATGGTGGAGGAGCCCTATTGTACCCAAGACCTTTTGTATAATTTTGCTGATAATTAAGTTGTAGATCACACAAGTCCTTGACCTGCTTGCTGGAAGTTTCAAACTTTTTAATATTTATTTCATTTTCTTGAAACTTCCCTGTCAAGGAATTTAGCTTGGCTAAGGCTGCTTGAAGTTCTACGTCCTTTTCAGCTAATTTTAGCTTATAGTCGTATACCCAACATTGCTGTTGGTTCAAGTCAAGCTTTAGTTGAGCTATATCTTGTTGTTGAGCTTCGACCTTTTCCATAAGAAGTTTGTTCTTATGTTTAAGGGCGATGTTCTGTGATGCAGCTTGCTGATATTCAGCTACAAGAGTTGAATTTTGGGCGCGCATCTGTGATAATTTAAAATGACAACTATCTGAACAGAGAATTCGATTTACCGTTTCCGAAAGATCAGGTGTCTCAGTTGTCTGCGCCATCATGCAGTGGTTGCTGTTCTTAGATAGATTCAAAGTCTCCATCTGAGCTGCAGCATCTGCCCAGTTGAATCCTTTGTGCTGTTGTGCCACCAAAGCTGTTGATTTCCCGCCAGAGCTGCTTGAGGGACTCGTAGTAGACTTTGAAGGAGAGACTGGCACCAGCTGTCTGTCCTAGCTCTGTATGTCTACTACTCTGGATGACACATATCCAGATGGCGGCTTCTTTCACTCCCTTGCAAAATGTCCTGGCTCATGACATCTATAACATCTGAGTTTATCTTTTGTAAGTCTAGTCTTCAGATTTGACAATGGTTGCCTCCTATACCTCTTTTGAAACTTATTGACACGGAAAGTAGCCATTGCAAGATTCCAGGACACGTCAATCTCGTCCAGATCCTCCTCCATTATTTGATCTACTTCAGTTGGAAGAATAGATGGGGGAGTCAGGTCACCTGCTAAAAAGGCATTTAAGCTGTTAATCATTGAGGCAGCTATGGCCAATTTCTCCTTATTTTCCTTAGTAAGAAAGGCAGAATTGGACACAGCTTGAGCATGAGCCAGTGTAGGAGCAGCAGATTGAGGAATGCCGCCTTGTTGAGTTGTAGCTGGAATGGCCGGACTGAACACCATGTTAGGATACTGAGCATGTTATTGTGTCTGAACTTGCGCTGCAAAAATCATAGTAGGAGTCTAAGACTGAAGACCGTAGACGTACTGAGTTTTCTGTGGTGTGCCAAGAGGACTGTACACCACGTTTGAGCTACCCGATGTGTGAGAACTTCCTTGCAGAGGGCTATAAACCAGATTTTGTGACATTAATGCTGCATTTTGCCCTGTAATACCAGCCGCCATCAAACTACTCTGATGATTGATGTCTCTCTACTTATTATCTATCTCACAAGATTTGATAGTTGCAATCATTTCTGTGAGAGTAACATCATTCAGATTTTTCGTCTTCTTGATCATTCCAACATCAGCATCCTAACTCTTCGATAATGTATTTAACAACTGTCTGTTCATAGCACTGTTGGTAAGAGTAATTTCAGCTGATATCATCTGAGAAATGAGCTTCATATATCTTCGGATCTGGTTCTCAATGGTTTCCCCATAAATGTGATTAAATGAGCTGAATTGTTGATTTAGCTGATTAACTCTGCTGGCTTTCATATCACCATTTCCCTCATAAAGTTTATGCAATTCACTACACACTTCTTTAGCGGTCTTGCAATTTCTGACCGCAATAGAAATGTCAGGTCCAAGAGCCATTGTTAACACAGCTGAAGCCTTTTCATCTTCTTCAATAATTTTCACATCTTTCGGAGTCAACAAGTGACTGGGCTTTGGAATCTTTGTATCTGGATCTTGATCGATACTGTAAACAATCGTTCGAGGACCATTCATAATACATCTCCAAACCCCAGGCTCTTTGGCTTGCAATAATGCTCGAATCTGAACATTCACTCATAGTATTCATCTCCATATAACAAATGGGGCACCTTAGTTGAAGTGCCAACAACTTGATCTAATTCTTGATGGAGGGCCAGATTCTGTGATTGGCAGTGCAGCCAAAGTGGCATTGGTCAAATCTTGAGCGGTCATATAACTGTTCATCATGGTTAACTTTATTAAGATTACCAAGTAAGTTAAATTAAAGTTAATTTTGAATTTTATAATGAACAGTGATATGAAAATGTCCCCAAGATAAATGTGTCTGAAATGAGTCCGAGATAGACAACTCCGAGATAGGCAGATCCGAAATCAATCCGAGATAGACAATTCTGAAATAAGTCCGAGATGATAATCCGGAAAGCAGTGTATATCTGAAATAGAGAAATCCGGAATGAAACGTGGTCCGGAATGAAACCTGGCCCGGAATGAGAGGAATCCGGAATGAATCTTAGTCCGGAATAAGACCTGATCCAGAATAAACTTGATCCGCAATGAAATCTATCCGGAATATAGTCCTTATCCGAATGTAACAATAGTCCGAATTCTCTGCAACAGATAACCACCAATAGTGATCCGTATCCGAATATTAGCAATCCAGAATGAATTGTTGAAATATTCCAGGATCAGTAGTCCAGGATCAATCCGAGATGGATGATCTCCTTCGTGTTCTTCTGGAACTTGAACAATGGCTAATCCGAAATCTTTGAAACTTCTTCATGTTCTTCGGAATCCGCGACAATATCGAATCCGAAATCCTCAAGCCTTCTTCAAGTCTTCGGAACAGTAGCAATTCTGATCAAATAACAGCGATCTTCAACTCTGAATAGTAATTCGGGTTAAACAACAACAACTTCCAATTCTGAACAGCTCTTCAATCTGCGATACCTGGAGCTTGTATTGTACAGCAGAATAATGTCTGATACAAATTTTCAATTGTGGATCTAGCAGGTATCGTAAACCTAATCAATTGCGGAAATAAAGATTAGGATGAAGAACAACTCTTGAATCAAAAACAACTTGCATACACCAGAATAATGTTTGATACAAATTTTCAATAATAACTCTCTAACCCTCAAACATTAACCTAATACATATATTTATACTAACCATCTAGCCCATTGATTACAACCATAGGCCCATGAGGAACTAGGAAGCCCAAAACCCTCTAGTAAGCCTAAATGTAGCACTAATGTGTAAACCTTCAATAGTATAAGCCCAACAACAATCTAGAGATCAAGATTTCAAAGTAGATGTATCTAAAGCCTTTGTTAGAACATCTACTAGTTGATCCTTAGTTGGAACATGATGTAGAGAAATCAAACCTTTTTCATAGCAATCCCTCACAAAGTGATGTTGGATGTCAATGTGCTTGGTTGTTGAATGTGAAACTGGATTTTAATAATGTTTTCAGCTGCTTAACTATCTGACAAGTGTGGATATCTGAATATCCTTTTCACAGCAATAAGATTTGACTTCCTAGGTGCTGACTGGGATCTGGCACAGACACATGTAGCAAACATGATATCTTGTCTTGATGCAGTTAAGTACAATAAAGACCCAATCATGCTTCTATAAAGAGTTTGATCAACTAAGTCATCTTTCTCATCACTAGTGACCAGCTTAGATGTAGCCATGGGTGTACTACATGGTTTACAATCATTCATATCAAATTTGGTAAGTAGTTCTTTGACATACTTACTTTGATGAATCAAAGTATCATTTTGCAATTGCTTAACTTGAAGACCAAGAAAGTATTGGAGTCCACGCATAGCACTAATTTCAAACCCTACTGTCATTAGTTCTCTAAACTCTTCACACATATCATTGCATGTGGATCCAAAAATGATGTCATCCACATAAATTTGGACAAGCATCAAATCCTTTTCTCTCCATTTTAAAAACAAAGTTTTATCAATTTTACCTCTTGTAAAGCCTATGGAAAAGAGACAGTGGAACGAGTTTCATACTAGGCTTTAGGTACTTGTTTCAAGCCATATAAAGCTTTGTTTAGCTTGTAACTGGATAAAAAGTATCTTCCAAACCAGGGGGTTGGCATACGTATACCTTTTCCTTGATCTTGCCATATACGAATGCACACTTGATATACATTTGATACACCTTGATGTT
Source organism: Scalesia atractyloides (assembly GCA_947069175.1). Taxonomy (NCBI): domain Eukaryota; kingdom Viridiplantae; phylum Streptophyta; class Magnoliopsida; order Asterales; family Asteraceae; genus Scalesia; species Scalesia atractyloides. Next base: position 50,687,885 of record CAMTDV010000013.1, on the reverse strand, counting down.
GTGGTTGGCAGCAAAGGCTAAAACAGTCTGATGGCCTCCAGTCTGCAGCAGGAGCAAAAGTTTCATCATAATCAATGCCTTCTTTATGTCTATAGCCTTGAACCACAAGCCTAGCTTTATTTTTGACAACAATGCCCCTTTCATCTATTTTGTTCTTGAAGACCCATTTTGTGCCTATGGAACATACATCCTGAGGCAATGGTACAAGTTCCAATACTTGTTAGCTTTTGAACTGTAGGAGCTTTTCTTGCATGACCTCTACTGAACTGTTGTCTTTTAGTGCCTCTTGGTACTTAACAGGTTGTGTGTGTGATAGAAAACCAGCAAAAAGACAAAATTTTTGGTATTGACTTCTTGTGAAAACCCCTTCATTGATGTTCCAATGATTGGCCAGATGGATAGTTTTTAAATAGATCTCCCTTGTATGGAATGATGGCATTTTGAGGTGAAGGCTACGGATAGGAATCATCTGAGCTACCATCTGATGGCAATTTTGAAGAGCCAACATTTGTTTGGAATTGAGGTGGAGGTATAGGTGGAATGGGGGTAAAGACATGTTGACTTTGGTTCACATAAAGAGGAGTTTTTTCAATAGAGGTTTGATTAGATGAGCTGGTAGAGGTTTGGGGATCAACAACTATTGATCCAGCAGTGGTAGAGTTTTCATAGTTGTTAATAACATCTATTTCTCTGGTAGATGAAATGATTTTGTATTGTGGAATCACAATGTCATATCCATAATCATGATGTGAAGACTGTGGTGTACCTACACTGATAGTCTTGATAGACACATCTTCAAATGTAAATTTATCTAAATCAAACAGTAGCAGGATATGTTGTGATTTTTAATGAAGAAAGTTCATTGAACTTTACATTCAAGGTCTTTCCACACATCTAGTCCTTTAATTAAAGACTCTGTAGGCTTTAGTAGTGGTTGAGTATCGCATAAAATAACCACAATCTGCTTTGGCTGCAAATTTTGAAATTGAATCTTTTAAGATTAAATGAAACATGGGTAGCCAAAGATTTTGAAATATGAGATCAGAGGTTTAATTTTATATAGAACTTCATAGGCAGTCTTTTGATGCTTCTTTGGTCTGTACATAACAAGCAGTGTTTACAGCCTCTGCCCAAAAAGACAAGGGAAACCTAAGTCTACAAGCATTGTTCTAGCAGCTTCAATCAAAGCTCTATTTTTCCTTTCAACCACCCCATTTTGTTCTAGTGTCCTTGGGATGTTGTATTGCCTCAATCCCTTTTGACACACAGAAATCATCCAACTTCATATTTTGAAACTCTGTCCCATTGTCACTCCTAAAGACATTTACTGGCAGTTCAAATTGCTTTTCAACTTGTTTAACAAAATTTTGCAAAATACCTGCAGTCTCATCTTTGAAGTGCATGAAGTAGGTCCATGTAAACCTTGAAAAATCATCAACTATTACAAGACAAGATCTCTTCTTTTTAAGACTCATGATTTTTTGCACGGCTAAACAAGTCCATATGTTGCAATTGCAGACACTGACTTGTTTTGGACTCTTCAATTGATTTATAGTAACATTTATGTTGTTTACCTTTTAAACAGGAAACACAATGTTCATCACAGGTGAATTATTTTGATGGAAGAGCTCTTACAAGGCCTTGTTTGGAGAGTGAAGTGATAGTTTTAAGATATGTGTGACCAAGTCTTCTATGCCATAATTCTGTCTCTTTGTTAGAAGCAACTGAGAATATACATGCATTGGACATTGGATTATCTTTCAACATATCAACTACATACACATTGCCGCTCCTGTGAGCAACAAGTTGTGCTTTGCTCTCAACTATAATTTGATCAATCTTTTTAACCACTTCTGGCCCAACAGTCTGACAAGTTTTCTTAGTAAAGAATGACCCATAGCCTTTTTCACTCATTTGAGATACACTAAGAAGATTAAATTTTAGATTGTTAAAAAGATTGACATGTTCAAACTTTAGTTTCCTAGCCTGGACAGTCCCTGTCCCTAACACCTTCCCTTTTGAATTGTTACGAAAGGATATATCACCCACTCCATGTGCATGAAATCTTTGAGTAGGGCTCTACATCCTATCATGTGCCTGGAGCCTCCACTATCTACATACTATAAACTATCAAGGCAAGTAGAAGCTCCCTACACATTAGTAAATAATTAGTTTAGGTGAGTTTCCAAAGCCAGGATGGCTTTGGATGGGGTCATAGACATTCCAGCCTCAAGTCAAGGAATATGATTAGTGTTTTGAACAGATTTTGATAACATTTATTGTGGACCATTTCCTATCAACTGATCATAGCCATGAGGATGCTTGTTAACTCTTGGTTTAGATGGTCTTTTGTAGACCTCATAGCCAAGTGGTACACTCTTGTAAGCAGGTTGGCCAAATCCTCTTGGAAATTTATTAGTTGGTGGTGCATCTGTTACCTGAACCTTTCTGGGAGCAAAGGTTATTTTCAAATGTTTGGTAACAAATGTTTGGATAGATACAAAATTTTGTCTGGTCTTTCATTTCTTGAACTCTCAAGTGTTTTAGATTTATACTCATTTCTATTGACATCAAAATTTTTAATATAAACACACTCTTGAGTTTTGTGGTTTAATCTGCCACAAATGGTGCAATTTGGTGAATCAATGCTCACACTTTTTTATTTATATCATAGGCTTTTAGAAAAATGCAGTTTTTTAGTGACAGGATTCTTCTTCTCACAAAAATCACAAAACAAGTTTGATATTTTCTTTCTTTTCTTCCCCTTTTCTATCTTTTTGTCAGCAGATGTTACACAAATGTTGTAACATATGCTAAAAGATCTTTTAAGGGAATGATCTTGACTTGAGGTGCCTTTACACCTTCAATGGTTGAAAAATTCATTGGCTTAAAGTTGTCAAGAATGTCACACTCATCTGACTAGGTAGGTTTTAACTGATATTTTTAATTTACTCAAAAGTTGAGGATCCTGCTGGTCTTTCTAAAATAATTTTCATACCATTTGGTTCAGTAACTTTAATTTCTTGACCAGCCAAGTTTGTTGAAATTATTTCAACCAACTCACAATCATTTATAGTAGTGTTTTGAGAAACTTGGTCATATTTTGTAAAACCTACACCAAATTTTACATTGCTTTTGATTTATGATTCTAGCATGAGCTCATAACCTTTGTTGGATTCTACCCATTTTTCATAAGTAATTTGGGTAGATTCAAACTCCTTTTTACAACTTTGATATTTTTCTATCATAGTTTGGAGTTGATGCTTGGTTATGTTGGACTAATGTTTGAGACTACTAATAGTTTTGTTTTTAACTCTTTTGCAAGTTTTTCAAACTAAATTTCATCATCCAAACTTTTGTTTCTAAGATTTTCATCACCTCTTTTATGTTAGCAAAAGCAATAATGTATTTATTAGAACATAAGTCTTTAAGGACTGAGGTCATACCTTAGTAGTAGAAATCATGGCATAATCACATTCACCATCACAAACACTGGTTTCCCATGTGCTGACACTAAGATCACAGTTTCTTCACCAACTTTCTCTTCTAAAACATCTGCCACAACATTACCACAACCATCATTAGAATTTTACATTATTTCCTCAGACTCATCCCCTTCAATTATATGTCTAGTGCCATGAAACAAAAATCATCATGTTTCTTTTTAGTATTACCAACTAGAGCAAAATTCTCATCAGTTAATTCTTTAGGTAAGCTACTCCAATCAACAAAGCCTTGTGTAAAGAAGCTTTGTTGACTGGTCTCTGCAGGAGCCAAGGTTTGTGTAACTTGTGGTGTAGGTTGCACTTGAACCTGAGGACTTAGGGCTTGAACATACTGTATCTGAGGAACAATGGTTTGGACATATTGAACTAGAACAGTGATTACAGATTGTACAAAATGAGTAGTGTTTACAGGGTGTGCTAAATGAGCAGTGTTTTGCATATGAGGAGCAGGGGTATATTGTGAATAATGGACAGTGCTTTGTGTGTTTTGAGGTCTAGGACTTGGGTGTGAGATAATTAGACCATTTGTTTAACTACTACACTCCATAGTAAATGACCTAACCTGTTACACTTGTAGCATTCAATCTTTGACTTATCCAACCCAACTTTTAACCCTCCATGCAACCTTGGGAATTTTCTACTAGTTCTTTTATAGAACTTATTCGTCCTAACACTCAGAAATGCTAGTTGGTGTAATATTTCCATTTCTTCTAAATCAGTTGGATCAAAATATTGAAGATAATTAAGTTCAAAGGATAAGTTGTCAGAAACTTGGTTTTCCCCTTTGCTACAAAAGCAAAGTTGGTGAGCAAGAATCAAAGTTGAAATTCCAACCAGATGTTATGTCAATAAAATGATCATAACTCTGTTCCTTGCTACTACCAGAGGTGTCTTCTTGACCAAAAAGTGTTGTACTACCAAAAGAATAATCATCAGCCACTTTTCCTGACTCTTGTAGCTTCTTTTCTGGTTAAGCTCTCTCTCTCAGAAGTGAGAAGCCTACCATGAAGTTGAGTCAAACTCATCTCTTTAAACCCAACTGCAGTTCTACTTACAAAGGCAATTGTGTCCCATTTTTCTAGTAGAGTTCTTATAAATCGACTATTCAAAGTGTAATTTGGATATTCGACTTTTACCAGTTTTACTCACTAATGAGACAACTAAACCTTTCAAATTGTTGAGTTAATGATTCTCCTTTTACATGGCAAAATGTTTCATACTGTTGGTTCAAAACTTCTCTGTTATTTTCAATAACCTCTTCAGTGCCACCAAATTGTTCTTTCATAGCATCCCATAACTCCTTCGCATTGTTGTAGTGCAATAGGCCAACATAGATATCATTAGGCAAAACAGTTGCCACGATACTAAATGCCTTTGCATCTAGCTCAATTTTCTGAAAATCTTGCTCAGAGAAATGTTTGGGATTCTTTGGGACTTGAACTTTTGGGTCTTCAGCATTTGGTACCATCTGAACATGTGGTTCGAAGATAACCGATTTCCAGCAACCCGTGTTCTATTGTGCAAGTATGCGACCCATCCAACATTGTCGTGCTCTGATCTGACAAGTATCAGAGGTTTGTACATGGTGCTAGTGTTGTGTGGATCTTGTGAATTTTGAGACATTCTGAATACTTACAATTAGGTTTTGTTTAAAAAATTTGAACGTGAATAAACTTTTACTCTGTTTTCAATACAAACAAACAAACAAATTAGTAGTGAGAGCTGACTAGTTTATATCAAATTAATTGTTAAACCAAATTTGAACGACCAAGCTCTGATACCAATCGTTAGGATCTGAGTTTGAATTGTTGTGAAAGTTTAAAGATGGAAAGTAACGAATGAAGATAAATCAAAGATAAATGCAGCGGAAAAGTAAACTTTAATGCACAACAATTGCAACAATGTTTTCATTGACAATGCTTTTGTAATATTAATCACGTATGCATGCTTTACAACCCCCCCAGCCTAAGATCACTCTAATTTGTTCGTACATGATGTGTAGAAGTGATGGATAGAACAATACATACACTATTTTATTTATAATTACAAACCACTGAGCATCTTTGGATGACGTCACTATAAAAATGACATTTAAAAATTAAACAAACTCTAAACACTGTTACATTTGTTACATAATAAACTCTGATGATAACAACTGTTGAGATATCCTCTGTTGACTTCATCCATTGTTAGTCTTCAGCAGACTTTACTTCAACAGACTTTATCTTCATCAGACTTTCTCATCAGCAAACCTTTGCCATAGTAGTTCTTTGGTTCTTTATCAGAGTTTGTCTCTAACAGACCTTTGCTTCTAGCAGAGCTTTGTCTTCAACAGATCTTGTGAACAGTTTTTAAGTATCAGCAGAGTTTAGAGCAGAAGATCTTTATTAATGATCAAATGTTGTAGATTGTTTTGGCTTCCAATCATATGTTCTTTTATAAGGTTAAATAGATCCAACAGAGATGAATAAATAAGATTTACCACTATCGGTGACACTAAGGATGATATTGGTTGGAGTGTCGCTTCCCTTATCGTCAGTTCACAGTTAAACCGATATCAGGCGTCACTTTGGGTTGTATCGCATGTGACGACAACACATGGCGTCACTCGTGGAGTGATGCCAATTGACGTAACCTTGTGTCTATAAATAGTTATTTCACTTGGTTAGGCTTTTGGAAATCTTGTTTACACTTTATGTGTGTGTTTATGCAGATATAAAAAAACGGTTTTCATTGTACATTTCTCGACAATCTAATCAAAGACTCATTTTAGTATTTATCTTCTTCTACTTTGTTCTTAAACTATTTTGAGCTTTCTATCACTTTCTAGTCAAACAGTCAAACTAATTGACGTTTTAGATCTGATTAGTGTTGAGAAACATCATTGTTATCGTTATTTTTGGGATTTTGAACTTACAATTTGGATTTTGGACTTACAATTTGGTATTAGAGCCAAGACGCTCTTGATTGTTTAAAATTTCTGGATTTTTTAAAAAATGTTTCAAAAAGTTTACAAAATTTTCAAATTCGGATCTAAACTAGTGAAATTGTTTGGTATTTTCATTGCAAAAACTATTATAAAATGTTTTCAAAGTGTTTGGTTACTATTTTTGATCAATTGATAGTTTTAGTGAACTAATTTGTGTGATTTTTGTGTTGTTCTTGAGAAAGGGGGTGTTCTATCTTTGATGTTAGAGACACTTAACTTGAATCTAGAGACACTACGCTTGAATTAGGCAACAATCATTTTATTAAGAAGAAGACGACATTAATAATCTGTTTAGGCGACACTTTAACTTTAACCTAAAAACACACTTTTAACCAGTTATCAGGCAACACTCCTGTGTTTTCTTCATCACAAGCGACTCTACTAACTTACGTTGGCAAACTTGTATTCTCGGAATCGTTTCTGGTGACATACAAGTCTTAGGCTTCCTAGGCGACACCCTGTCTGTGTTTATCTTTCAAGTGATACTTAAGATTCTCTAACAAAAACCTATTGCCTATTTTGTGTTTGATCGAATGGAACTCAATCAGTCAATTTCGAATGAACTTGAACTTAGTTCTACTTCCAGAATACCTACGCTAAATCCTAGAGATGATTTTGTGAATTGGAAAGGGAAAATGAGAGCTTTCTGTTACTTTACCTATGCTACTCTCTGGACGTTTATCATCGTTGGACCTTATCAACCAATGATGGGAACTCCAAACCAACTCATGATCAATCTTGATCCATCCACATAATCAAATGAAGACAAAACTCTGCTTATACGAGACAACAAAGCCTATGGTGCTATTTGCATGGCAATCTCTGATGAGCTGAATAACATGTTCGAAGGATGTTGGAGTGCTCAGGAGTCGTGGATTGCTTTATATGAACACTTTGAAGGAAATGATGAACTCAAGGAAGGAAGACGTGATCTTGTGCAAAAGGAATATGACACTTTTTGGAGTGTAAAGGGAGAGAGTCTAACTACTGACATTAATCATTTGTACGAGTGGTAAATCATTTGAAGAATGTTGGAGTCGTTCAACCCCAAACTAAGCAAATCAAGAAACTTCTTTATTCACTTCCTCAAGAATGGAGTTTAAATGCATGATCATCAAAAATGACTACATCAATGCTAGGTTATCTATCAGTGATTTTAAATTACTATGAAAGCATTCGAGATGGATTACCAAAAAAGAGAGATGAACCAAACAAGCTATTCAAAATCTCCAGTCAATGTTGCACTGGTTGCTGTACCATCCAACTATTCAAGAACTATCAATCAAGCAAATGTGGGAAATGTACCTATCAGAGTTCTTTCATTAAGCTCACATATTGTTGTTAGTCAATCAAATCACAACAAACAGCTTACTCAAGGATCCGCTAGTAGAAACCCTAAAGCTCTTGGTCAAGTCCACGGAAACCCTTAAGTTTTTGGTCAAGTACATGCTGATCATATGACACTCTTTGGAATGTTCATCCACAGTTACGGAGCTCTGTTGGCAGGAGAGATCTAAAGAATGGGAATTTCAACTAGTGAAGACCTGATGCAAGTTGATCTAGATGATCTTGAAGAGATGGATCTGAATTAGCAAATGACTATGTTAACTATGAGAGCTAGTCATTTTATGGAACAAGCTGGTAGAAATCATGTTGCTTCTAGATCTATCAGATTTGACAAATCAAAGCCCAGATACTAGAACTGCAAACAGTTAGGGCATTTCAAGAAAGATTGTCCTCAACCGGTTAATCAAAATGTTCGTCAAACACACATTGTTGCAATCACTGAAGATCCCAACACTAAAAACACAGAGCAGGAGAACACAAAGAAAGCCCATGATGTTCAAGATTTCAAATAGACTAATGAGATCAAGGATGCTGAAGAGCATAAATGCAAAGCTTTGATGACCAAAATTACTCCTTTTGAGAGCAAGTCAAAAATAGGAGTTGGACTGGGTCTTGGTCTAGTGAATGAATGGATCGACTCAAAAATCAGAATGTATGTGTGTAGGATGAGAACCGTTGACAGCTGAGAAGGAACCATGTACTTGTTCAGCCAAAGGAAGAGCTATTATGGAATGAATGTTGTGGAAGGTAATCGATAACTTATGTACATTACGATTGTGTGAAACAGGTTAAAAGTATGTATGACTATAATGTGACTCTCATTAGAAATAAGTGTTGGTGCATATTTGTGACAACAACTTTTAGATTTGGTCTTTGGATATCTTGAAATTAGCGAAACGATAAATGGTTAGCGGTTTAGCTTTGTTATAGTTATTTAATAGTGATTGAGCAAAACCAAACCCACATTGGGGGATGGTAGGCGAATTAGGCTTGTCCAATTCGTAGCCCATATGTGATGGAACCCTAGCCCAAGTTGCAAGCATGACCTATATAAACAAGGCTTTGCATTAGGATTTAGGTTTACCAACTTGATGTAAAGAGTGCGTTTCTTTACTATGTCTAAGAAGTGGTGTATGTCTCACAACAGATGGGTTTGTTGATCTAGACAATCCAGACCGAGTGTATAAACTGGATAAGGCATTGTATGGATTGCATCAGGCACCTGGGGCGTGGTATGACACAATGTCAACACATTTCTTAAAGAATGATTTTGAAAGAGGTCAGATTGACAGTACCCTGTTCATCAAGTGAAAGAAGGAAGATTTTCTGCTGGTACAGGTATACGTGGATGACATCAATTTTTGGTCATCAGATGAAAACATGTGTCATGAATACGAGCGGGTGATGCAGAACAAGTTTGAAATAAGTGTCATGGGTGAGTTGCCCTACTTTTTGGGTCTACAAGTTGAACAGAAGAAGGATAGGATGTTTATACATCAGACAAAGTATGTGTATGACATTTTGTCTCGTTTCAAAATGGAGAATTGCGCTACTTTCAACACACTTATTTGCGAGAATCACAATCTAGGTTCAGATCATAAGAGTGTGGAAGATGTTGATCCAACTAAGTACAGGGCAATGATTGGTTCTCTAATGTACTTGACTGCTTCAAGACCAGACATCATGTTTGAAGTGTGTCTCTGTGCTAGATATGAGGCTAATCCAAAAGAGTCACATATGAAAGCGGTTAAGCGTATTCTTTGTTACTTGAAGGGGAAACCTAAACTTGGGTTATGGGATCCAGCTGCTAGTGATTTGAAGTTTGTTGCATTCACTGATTCAGGCTTTGGAGGATGTAAGTCTGCTAGAAAGTCTACAACAGGTGGTTGTCAGTTCTTAAGAGGGAGGATAGTGTCTTGGCAATGAAGAAGTAGTCTTGCGTGTCTACCTCTACGTGTGAAGCTGAATATATTATTGCGGGTAGTTGTTGCTCTCAGGTTCTCTGGATTCAACAATAGTTGCATGATTACGATTTGAATTTCACCCATACTCCTATAATGATAGACAATAATGCCACTATTTCAATCACAAACAATTCCGTAAAACACAGTCACACAAAACATATTGACATTCGTCATCATTTTATACGGGTTTGTGCTGAAAAGAAACTGATTGAACTTCAACGAGTCCATACACTAGATAACCTGGCATATCTTTACACAAAAGCATTTGACTAGGCTCGATTTGAACATCTAATCGAACTCAATGAGATGAGCAATCCCGAATAACAAGTTTTTGATAAGAATTTTATGGATAGTTTATTGCTTTCTTAAAAAACAAAAATTTTAAAAATTAGAAAACCATAAAAATGAAAAAATATATATAAAATCAAAAATGAGTTATCACTGTGTGGAAAGAAACCAATGATAGTACATAGCAAGTTAGACTGTCACACTGAAAATGAGCTTAAAATTGCAAAAGTGTGATAGCAGCTTCATCATATGATGTACTAATAGGCAAGAAACATGAAATAATTAATTTACCATGGTGATATAAACATAAAGAACTGTGTATGAGTGGGTAACATATCAGTGGCGTATAATTTTATAACCTGAAATCTTGCGTTGATAGATTGCCAAAATCTGAGGTTTTAAGTCCTTATACTGTTGTGTCATCCAGGGATATCAGGGTTGTTCTTCTGCTGCATCCAGATATATGGTGACCTAGGCACAACCAAGATATCTTAAAAGAGCTACAATGCCAAAAACAAAAGAAATTGAAGAAGCTTTCCTAAAGAGTCATTCAAATGTGCAAAATGCATAAATTGTACCAAAATTTTTGGTATTTGCCTTACCCTCGTTGGATACTTGTCTCTTTGTTGTACGGATGTACTGGCCTGCTCACCAATTCTCTAATGTTGTAAAACACAAAGGATGAATTCCGTATACTCACCTACTACGAGGAATCTTTGTGCATACCTTGATCGCGTGGGTATGTCCTAAAGTGGGACACACTACTACATTAGGATAATATTACCTAAATCGTATCACTAGGTAAACGTAATTGAAATGTTCATGTGTTTTGTTTATGTGGATATACAATACTGGTAATCGTCTTAAACTACTTTTCAAGAACATCAAAAGAAAGAATGAACTGAAAGTGTTAAACAGTTTGAATTTGGCTTTGAATTTGGCTGATATGATCTTCTTAACTATTGATTCTCACAAAAACGGAGTGTTTATTTTCTTGTGATTTATTTGCTTTCAGAAAATATAAAAATCCAGAAAGATTTTTTATTTCTTTAAAATTCTTAACGTACGGAAAATGGTTGTTCATGGAGGAACTATTAACGAAAGGGGGAGCTGGTGTTAGAATTTGAGTTCAAAATTTTTAGAAACTTGCAGGTTCTGGTGTGTTGGAAATTTTTCTGAGTGTTGAGTTGGAAAACTGCTTAATCTGTAATACAGTTTTACCATCTCTTGATTAATAATAATTTGTTAACCTGTGTTGAAAACGTCTTATGGTTTCTAGAGATGTTTGTTTATAGATTAAAGATTACATGAAGAATGCAAGATGACTAAAGATAAAGTTGTTTTCTGAGGCTAATGTCAAGGGGGAGTTTGTTGGTGCATATTTGTAACAATAGCTTTTAGATTTGGTCTTTGGGTGTCTTTTAATTAGTGAAACGATAAATGGTTAGCGGTTTAGCTTTGTTATAGTTAGTTAACAATGATTGGGCCAAACCAAACCCGTATTAAGGGATGGTAGGCGAATTGGGCTTGTCCAATTTGCAGCCCATATGTGATGGAACCCTAGCCCAAGTTGCAAGCTTAACCTATATAAACAAGGCTTTGCATTAGGGTTTAGGTTAATCACCTTAATTACTTTTACAGAGAATTCGTGAAAGACAAAGGCTTCGACGAATTTATGTGTGAGTGAGATCTTGATTGATTGTAATCAGTTTGATAGATAATCTATAAGATCGGTTTATGGTGATTTCTTTTCCGACTCGTTTTCTGTGATAATCTAATCTAGAAAATTCTACACTCTAGGTTGGATAGACGATTCTATTAAGATCCATAGGATTAGGAAACCTACAATAAGGAGTCACTCTAAGAATCCACGATAAACTAAAATAGGACAAGCTTGACAATAACATCAAACTAGATGATAGTCTAGAAGAAATCAAGGCTCTCGAAAGATTGGACTTTGGTAAAGATGCCTTCGTTAATGACCTAACCGAAAAACTAACAATGTATAGAAATGAAACTACTAAACTACAAATCACAATACACAAGTGGAAGGTTAACAAAAATGTTTTTTTTCAACAAATAGAAAGCATTCACGACCAAGTCATGTAAAACATGGAGTTGGTTATAAAGATAGATTTGGTATTAATCAAATGCACTATAGTCCACCTCTAATGAACAATTATAATCCTATAATTACTCCACATCCTATGAATGACCTTATAAACACTGATCATTTCGAATCTAAATTATGCATGTTTAAATTATGAGGAGTCTAGTCCAAGGATTGAGAATATGGAAGATGTGGTGGAAGAAAGTAATCTTGGTTTAGGATTTAATGTTTTTCTGTAATAATCCGAAGGACAATGATTTGAACTTTAGCTAGACCGATTCAATAACATATGAGACTGTCTATAATAAACACATGAGTGTGCCATTTAATGTTTTGAACTTGAGTGATTCTGTATTTGTTCCATCTTTAGAAAATAATAGATTTAACAGGTACCCAAATGAAGAAATTCCTAAGTTCAGAATAAGAAGAGATGAAGATTTAAAAGATCTAGAGACTTCATCAAGTATTGACACGACTCAAAGGAAAGAAGATGAATATATCATCTCAAAACCAAGCACTTCATCATGGCTAGAAGACTCAAGTAATGAAGAATCAGATGACAAAAGTTTACTCGAACTCAAGATAGATAAGCCCTCAAAAAGTAAGATCAATTCAAGTGGAAGACCACTCAACAATCACAATCTCAATTCTTAAACTCTCAGACTTCCACATATAGAAGATCTAACCATTCAAGACATATATATATATATATATATATATATATATATATATATATATATATATATATATATATATATTGCTTTAAATGTGTAATCAATGGACATGTGATTAGAAACTGTAAAGAAGAAAACAAAATTGAACAACCCTTTACGATTAAGAACATGAGTAATCATGATTATAGTTGTAATCAATCAGGAAACAGTTTTGCAAAACTACGTAACATTAAAAAATCCTGAAAACATATTTTAAAAAGAACTTGTTTATGGATAGAAAAACAAAGTATAAAAGCTGAAAATCATGATAGACCCAAGTTCACTCCTACTTGGGTACCGATTTCCCATTAAGTTTTATTTTTGACAGAGTGTATCAGAAGGACTATTTGCAGCTGTCGATATGTAGATAGTGGATGCTCTCATCATATGACTGGGCTGAAGGAGCTCTTATCTTATATCAAGAACAATTAATGGAGGATTTGTGAGTTTCACTAGTGATGAAAAAGGAGGAAAGATCATGGTCATGGAAATATTGTGCATGTAGATCTCACTCTTGAATATGTGAATCTTGTACCAGAACTGTGTTTCAGTCTGTTCTCTATATCCCAAGTATGTAACAAGAAGATGATCATTTTATTCAATGAAACCGATCTTTTCATTCGTCCTGACTCGAGGCCCATGAAGATCTTATTCTGATGAAGGAACCTAGAGAAAACAACAACTACATCTTAGAGTTTGTTGAGTCTTTCAAAACAAATTCATTAAATTTTCTCATTGAAAATTATGGCATAGATGTCTTGGACATGTGAACTTCAAGAACATCAATCGCCAGGTTAAGCAAAGTCTTGTTAGTGGTCTTCTTTACAAAGTTTTAATTTATCCGAGAAATGCATGGCCTGTACCAAAGGAAAGCAACACAAGAAGCTTCGTAAATCAAAACTTGAAAACTCAATTGATACTCCTCTTCAAATGTTTAATGGATTTATTTGGTCCTATGAATGTTAAAAGCTTTGCCAAAAGTTCATACTGTCTAGTCATTGCAGATGATTTCCCGTGATATTCTTGGGTATTCTTTCTTTCCGTCAAGAGCGAAATAGCGGAGTTAGTTAAACGTTTCATCACTATGATTGAGAATGTCCTAAAGAAGAAAGTTATCACCATCTGGTGATGGTTCTTAATTCATAAATGCATATCTTATCTCTTTTTGTGAAGACAAAACTATCCAAAGACAGTTTAGTGTAGCCAGAACTCCTCAACAAAATGGTGTTGCAGAATGTAAGAACAAAACATTGATCGAAACTGCAAGGATCATGTCAATTGATTCAAAACTTCCAATCATTTTCTGGGCTGAAGCCATCAACACAGCATGTCATGTTCTCAATCGAGCTCTTGTGGTGAAAGCTAAAAGGATAACTACTTACAAGGTTGGGTCTATCTTGATTTTCAGCTTTTAAAAGAAAACCTCTTACAAACTATTTTAAGCCTTTTGGTTATTTCATGTACTCTGTTGAAAATTTCTGATATTCTTAACAAGTATGCAGCTATAGGTGACGAATACTTCTTTGTCATATATTTATCATCTCAGATGGCTTATAGAGTTTACAATGAACGAACCAAAGTCATAGTAGAATCTTACTATGTTGACTGGCAAGAAAGCAATCAAACTAACACTAGAATTGACCGATTGGTTCTACGATGCTGATGTGATCTTTGGCAATGCTTCTTCCTCCAGTTGAAAATTAATCAAATGAACCCACCGAGAAACTGCAGATTCGTCTGATGATGAAGACGTATCTAGACCATTGTGTCTTAGCCCGTCATTTTCAGATGTTGTTTACTCCAAATGACTGTCAAAATGATGGAGCCTCAACTTCTAATGCACATGATCCCCTTGGCTCGCAACATAATGGGTCAAGTGATTCTTCTTCTATTAATGTAAACTCAATTCTTGATCATCATCTTTTGAACATGCTTGTCAATGTTGAGAACCACTCTGGTCCAAACTATGTTGCTCTTTGAGATCATCCCCAAGAAAATATCATCGAATCAATCTCCAATGATGTTAAAACAAGGAGCAAAACGGGCTGTTGAACTTCTATCTTCATGAAGCTTTACTTTCTTAAGAAGTTCCACCTAAAACTGAGCATGCTTTGCTTGATTCAAGTTGGATTGATGCTATGCAAGAAGAACTCAATCAATTCAGAGAACTAAAACTTTAGGAGTTGGTAGAGCTCCCTGAAGGAAAATATCCAATTGGAACGAAATGGGTATACAAACAAAAATCGATGATTGTGGAGTGGTTGTTCGAAACAAAGAATGACTTATAGTTTAAGGATTTTGGCAAGAGGAAGGAATTGATTACGATGAGGTTTTTGCTCCAGTCGCTCGACTTGTAGCTATTCAAATCTTCTTGGTACATGTAGCTTACAAGAATTTCAAAGTCTATAAGATGGATGTCAAAAGTGCTTTCTTATACGGAGACATGAAGGAGGAAGTTTATGTTCTTCAACCTTTTGGATTTGAAAATCAAATTTTTCATAAAGATACTACAAACTCGAGAAGGCACAATATGGTCTTCACCAGGCTCCTAGAGCCTGGTATGAAACTTTATCCAAATATCTTCTTGAGAACGAATTTTCAAGGGCATATCGATATGAAATTTTTCAAGATAACATTTGGAGATGACACCATGCTTGTTCAAGTATATATCGATGACATTATGTTGGACCAACAAAAGAACAGATGATATTGAAAAGCCAAAACATGATCAAGTGACCAAGAAATAAATAGAAGTTTGAACTAGATTCCTCCCAAAGATACTAAATCCTGAATACCTAAATCAAAACACCTGTTAAAGACAAGCAAACATTTGTTCAAAGCCTTGGAACCACTATTCATGAAGAAACAAGGTCTGTTCATATCCTAAAGTATGTTAAAGCAAAGGTCTGATGAAGAAGACCAAACATCTATCTGGCCAAACAGATGTTTGGAACAAATCGTTAGAGGATAGCTTAACAAATGTTTCCCAATGTAACAATACTTGCTTTTTAACAGTGTTTAGCATAGTTAGATCTGTTATTTGATTTGCACAGATGTTGCAACATCTGCAGAATCTTTTGTGCTAGCAATGTTAGATATCACTATTAGGGTGATGTCAGCCAATCACAAATAGAGCTTTTGTACTTAGTATAAATAGATCTCACCTGTTAGAGATCAATTCATCACTACCCATCAAAATTTTGTAGGAACATAATTGTTTAGTGATAGTTTGAGGGGGAGTCTGTAGAGTTAATCCTCTATTAAACATTATTTCTCATTTGTGGTTGTTTATCTTTTCTTACAATACAAAAGTGTTGTAATCTTATTTATTGATTATCACAAACCGTGTAAACTTAGACTTAACAATTGGTATTAGAGCTCGGAAACCAATTGATTAATCACAAACACAATTACTGAGCTTTCGCTTTGGTAATCTCCTCTATCAACAAATCTTCATCGGATAACAAATCATCTGATAACACATTAAGATCTAAGAATCACTATTCATATTTCATCGTGTAAACTCAGACTTAACAATTGGTATTAGAGCTTGGTCAGGTTAAACTTGATTTCATAATCACTTTAGCATACAAGATCAGCTCACAAAGATCCAATATTGTTCGTAGCTCCGAGTAGTAGAGTGTAGAACTCAAAAGTGTCTATCACATATTTTGTTTTTCTCTAAAAGAACAAAAGAAAATGCACAACATGATCCCCCAATACCGGCTTTAGTAATAAACCCCCTATACTTGTCAGGTCCGAATTCAATGACAACGTAGGATGGGTCATGTACTTGCAGGATAGTGTAAAAATTAATCAAACAACTCTGCACCAATGATCAAATATCCTAATCAAAGACCTCAATCTAATGCACAACCACAAATTTATCAAAATAGCCAAACTACCCTTTGACCAAGTGTACAAAACACAACCCACTTTGCATAAAGCATGAATCCTATGCTTGTGCATTATGTTCGAGCAACTCAAGCTCCTCAGGTTAAGTATGTTCAGATGACTATTGCACTTGTTCAAGCACCACAAGTTGCTCCCGCTCCTATACCTATAGAGCCTAATCAACAAAACTTTTTCACTCAAGGCTATGTTGACTGGAGCAGCATTCTAGAAAACTTAACTGTTGAAAACTTTGCTCTAATGGCAAATGATTGTGATGAACACACAAACTTTGTTTCATGGCAATTGAACATACCTTAAATGAAGAAGATCAAGTTCAAACAACTGTTGGCAAAAGTATTGTTGTGGAAACTGCTGATAGCCCATGTCAAACATCTATTTGTGACTAGGAGAATGCAAAAAGGATTGAAGAAAACTATCCCAAAAGTTCCACTGAATGCATCAGTGTGGATCAAGTTCAAATGGCTGCCTCGAGGGTTTCACCTCAAACTCTCACTATGTTCTGACAATGTATCATAGCATTTGCTAATCTTAAAGAGGTAAATGAAAACCTAAGAATTTTTTAAAAATTCTTGAAAAATTAATGGAAGATTTTAAAATAGGAATTGCTAAAAAGGACCTTGAAATGAGAAATATCAAGCATGAAGCAACTATAACCAAGGACCAAATCCAAATAATGATAGAAAAATATCAAAGTAGCAAAACGGAGTTAGAATCCACACAGATCACATATGAAAGATGGGGTTGAATCATGTAATCGTTGTAAGATGACTTTGGAATACAAATGCAACGTGAAGTTTGGTGTTGGGTTCAAAAAATATGATCAAGAACAATTTACCAACACGTCCATTGACTCATAAATGGTTGAAGTCATGCCAAGAGCCTTAACTGGTAAAGAAATCAAGATCACTGAACCTAGTGGCAAGAAGATCATTCTTGAAAAGCCACAAGGTCCCATTTAGATTGAAAAACAAAAGTATGAATTTTACCCCACTTTGTCAAATGAATGTGATGTTACTTCACCAATCCAGATGGTCTTAAGCCACCCAAGAAAAAAAATTATTCCTATTACTATCTCTTAGATAGATGTTAAAACATCTAATGATAGAGAGATAAGGATAACAGTAAAAATAAGACCACAGGACTGTTGTGTGAATTTTATGGAAATAAATCACATGACAAAAGACTGTTTTATGTTAAAAGCATATGATATAAACAGAGGAAACAACATCTGTGTGTCAATATCTGGGTGCACCATTTGTGGAAAAATCAATCATGTGACCCAACGGTGCTCATTTCTAAAACCCTATGATATCAATTAAAATATGCCAAAAGGAAAAATGGGTTTCAAAAGGGATGATGGCCCTATCAACAAGGATTCAGAATCATTTCCCAAAAGAGTTGAGTCTAGTCACACACCTGTCACACATAACTCAACCAATTACCTGCACATAGGAATGCTCAAGTATCTGTTTTTAAAAGAGAAACATTGCTTTTCTTAATGATCTTTTCTTATCGATGATAATTGGGGGGTTATCTTGCCTTTCTTAGTTTGAAGTGGGCATATTGTCTTTTAAATTAAATCAATCAATCAAATGCTTTTCTAAATCAACAACTTTAGACATTCCTTAAAGCAAAGTAATACTTTTTTTTGTAAGCAAGTGATCTGTGATTTCCATCTTAACCATATTTCCTAAACCTTTATGAGTAATCCGCATTTAACAACTAGCCCGACCCATAGATGGTGCAAGGTGTACAACCATACAAAGCTCAAAATTTTTAGGGGCCTAAAAGAATCCTCATCTTATATATATATATATATATATATATATATATAATAAGAACGCTAAATATCGCGAGAACCGTAAGAACGAATAAAAAAACCACTAGAATTTGGTAAAAAACAAGTGAAAGTCAAAATTTCTTTTTACAATTGTCATTATTGTTCGAATACAATTCTAGAAATTTAATTTACACATTTAAATTTACATGAATTCGAAAATAAAGAACATTTACACATGTGTAAGATTGCCATTTACACATGTGTAAATTTGTTATATTTACACATGTGTAAAAAATCTAATAACAATTATTTTGAGAGGAGATTTGAATTATTTGATGTTGTAATTTTTTTTTGATGTTGTATTTTAATTAAAATGATGATTGTATTAAAAAATGGTTTTGATTGGTTTTCTCATTCGTTCTCATGGTTCTCGCAATATTTAGCTTTCTCAAGATAAATCTCCCATATATATATATAGGGGAGGGATTAAATGAGAACGTTAAATATCGCGAGAACCGTGAGAACGAATAAAAAAAACCACTAGAATTTGGTAAAAAAAACAAGTGACATTCAAAATTTCTTTTTACAATTGCCATTATTATTCGAATACAATTCTAGATATTTAATTACACATTAAAATTTACGTGAATTCGAAAATAAAGAACAGTTACACATGTGTAAGTTTGCTATTTACACATGTGTAAATTTGTTATATTTACACATGTGTAAAAAATCTAATAACAATTAGTTTGAGAGGAGATTTGAATTACTTGATGTTGTAATTTTTTTTGAAGTTGTATTTTAATTAAAATGATAATTGTATTAAAAAAATGGTTTTGATTGGTTTTCTAATTCGTTCTCACGGTTCTCGCAATATTTAGCGTTCTCAAGATAAATCTCCCACACACACACACACACACACATATATATATATAAAAGTGATAAACACAGGCAAATAAATTAAAATGTGGATGTGGCTCAGATGGTTCTATCAGACTCCTACCTAAAACTTAGATGTGGGTTCAAGCCTAACACCTAGCATCATTTTTGTTTCTTTGTTTGTTAAACATATGAAAACGTCCGTTTTGACGTATCCGATTTAACTCAATAGCATTGTGGTTGGATAAAAGTGTAAAGTATATCGTATTCATATGTGACTCGACTCATACATAAGAAATGTAGAAATAAAAAGCATAAAATGTATATCAAGGGAAAACCAACATGTGTGATCTAAAGTGATATTCATATCAAGGGCATAAATTTACCCTTCATGTGCTGTGGTGGGGTCGAATGTTGAACTAGAAACGTACATAAAATAAGAAAAAGAAAAATGTAATATATTTGACCTGACAGGTTTTCCTAAAAAAAAGTGTGAATGGGGGATCGGCTCTTCCGATGAGCAACTGGACTGATCTAACTCAACTAGCAGAGGTTCGGAATTCATTGTTAGTGAGGTTAACAAACGAACAAGTGAGATCTATTGTTTAACTGCTTTGAATATATTGATTGACGTGAAAAGTACAACGCAAGTAAACAATTCAGCAGGGCTTCGCCGTACCAACTGGAATAAAAATCCTTAGCTCTGACACAACACTCCTCTATTTATAGGTCGGCATAACTCACACAGGAGAGTGTGAAAAAGAGACTGTGACTTGTGCGAGTGACTGCCTCATACGAGTGACAGAGTGTCACTCGTACGAGTCAAGGTGACTCACTCGTACGAGTCTGCTACAAAACATATAATATAAACAATAACATTTACAATCTGACGTTTTAAACCCTATATAAAAAAACGACAAATCCTAGACGTAGGCAATAGACATTATGCACCAACAAACTCCCCCTTGGATGTTGCCGTACTCTTGGATAGTCTTCAAAAATCTTCATAAGATCACGTTTATCGACCAAAGAACCGCTTCGGTGGCTTGCGACGCTCCTCAAAAGCTATAGGCGTTTGATCTGTTGGAGGAGGTTGTCACACCCCGACCCGCAGCGGAAAAGGTGACCGGGGCATGATTGGGTTTTCATCAAAGCTCATGACATTTATTATAATGTTTCATATTTATTATTTCAATTTAAAAGAGATCATACAATCATATCAAACAAATACAACATGTTCTATTCATCCTTCTAAACTTCATTATTTTTCTTCTAAGGCAATTTCCTATGTTTTCCATGCTTCATCCTGTTCACCTGTATCATATGTAAAAATGGTTTTTGGATCAACAAAAAGTTGGCGAGTGAACCTTGTTAGAAAACATTTATTATTTATTTCTTGTTGTATTTAATATGGAAAAATTGTGCAATATTCATATATGAACAAACGTAAATAAACATACAATAACAACAATTAGCATACAATAACAAATCATTAGCATACGATATCAAACAACAACAAACAATAACATACATTAACAAACCAATAGCATACAATAACTATCAACTTGCATGAATATATAACATGAATGAAACTGTGCGATCAAGGCTCAATCAAACGGAGCCGATCGTATTGCATGTACTGAAAATGATAAATGTCTGTGCGATCAAGGCTCAATCAAACGGAGCCGATCGTATGTTGGCAACGCCAGGTTCACGCTCATAATGTAATGGGGAACTGCTCAACGCTCATAATGTAATGGGGAGCGGCGGCCTATGAAATTGCATGTACTGAAAATAATAAATTAAATCCAAACAATAACCACACAAACAGTTTATACAAGCTGGATACACATTTATTAATGATATGATGTATGCACAATGATTTAAATATAATAAATGGTAAGACACATGATACACCCCAAAAACGTGATTAAAATGAGGAATTTGTAGAGATTCACTCACAGTGGGTGCGTTCGGTTGATGATGTTGAATGCGCACGAGTTTAGAGGATTGATCGACGAGGAAAAACTAACCTAATTAATAACGAAAAGTAAGGTAAATAAATGGATTTTATTAACAACTTTAATAGGATTTTTGGATATATTTTTGTGAGTTTTAGACAATTTTCTAACTTTAAAAATGTTATTTTTAAGTATTTTTAATTGATTTTTAAATAAAATAAATAAATAAAAATAATAAAAAAATGTTGACTTTTTGACCGTTGACTTGTTGACCGTTGACTTGTTGACCGGTTCGGTCGGTTATATGTGTGCGTTGGGTGAGACTCGAACCCGAGACCTCCGTACGCGTGCACGCAGCTCTACCAACTGAGCTACGTGTCTAACCCGAAATATTTCTGTTTTTAATTATATTTATATACTAATTAAATTAATCCGAAAATCACTTATTTTAAAAACGATTTAATGTATCGACTCGGTGCTCGCCACAGGTCTCGAACCCGGGACCTGTGGTTTAGTTTGGCACACAGTCCACCGCTGGACTGTGTGTCTAACTTGGTAAATATTCTGGTCTTTATTATACTTAACAGTTAAGTGCGAGTGGATCCGGTTCAGTTAAAAAAAGGTATATTTATTTCAAGAGAGTGAGGTTGGGACAGGAATCGAACTCGCGCCGTGTGCATATTGTTTGCACACAGTCCACTGCTGGACTGTGTGTCTAACCCGTTCATATTATCGATTTTAATTAGTCTTATAACATACACAACTTCGTCTTCTTCGTTCAAAACACAGACATCGGTTAACTAACTGTTACTTGATTAATTCGGTTAATGAATAAGATGAACAATTGAAAAGTATTGAACCGAAGAGTTTGGGGAAAGAAAGTACCGAACAGATCGTCTTCTTCAGAAAATCCGGCGAAGATCGTCGGCTCTGTTTTGGTGACCTTCGGCTATTAGAATCAATTAACAGTTTGGAGGGATTAGATGTGAAATTGAACTAATGAGTAATGATTATCAGTATGTTTGAATGATCATACCGGTTAACAGCGAGTTTCCGAAAAATCTAGAAGTTTTCCGGTGAAAACAGAAAGTCCGACAATGTCGTCTGAGGTTGATTCTGGGTGATGGAGTGATGTTAGAATTTGTCTAATAATGGAATGAAACAGAAAAGTCGAGGTATTTATCGCATAGATGAAAGTCCCGGTTTTCCGGCGACTTGCAGAGAATTCCGGCGAGTGAAATTTCTTGCGACAGAGATTCTTCAGAGGTTTAAGGTGAGTGGGAGTGATGCCAGTATGAGTTCTATGATCTTATTTTTGGGTAAGAAGAAAAGATGGATTGAACTCGGTTTTCCGGCGAAAATTTCCGGTTAATTTACAGAGAATTCCGGCGACTTGCGGCGAAATTTTCTGAGCAAAAATGGTGAGTGTAGTTGGATAGATTCGTGAGTTTAACTGATGAACAAATCCCGAATTTGAATTTTATTTTCGGTTTCAATGGGAATTATGGTAATGAATGAAATTGATGGTTTTATTTCGGTTATAACCGATATGGCTGTTAATGTAAGCGTTATGACCAAAAGAAACGGCAACATTTGACGAATTTGTCGGGATTTCCGGCGTCAGCGGTTTTGGGCGCGCTGTGTAACAGGGTTTTGATTTCCAGATTTAATTTATGCATTAATTGTTTCAATATGTTAACAAACCACACAAGTGGCGGAGCGGCTGGAAGGATGTGTGTTAAGGCTTTGCTGACTCTCGGCTGACCCGGGTTCGAGTCCCGGCTTCAGCATTTTATTTTTAAATCGCTATTTTTAATATTTTTTCAAATATAACTTTTATATTCTAATATACTTATTAATTATGTATCGTTTAAAATTAATTTAAGCATTAAATATGCAACGAAATTTTTGACTGGTTGTTCGTTTAATAAACGAAGTGGGTTTGGGTAATCCGGTTTTTTACGGATGTTACAGTATCCCCTACTTTTTAGAAATTTCGTCCCGAAATTTAAGTAGTGACATATTTGTCTAAAAAGGATGGTGTTTAATTTGACAGTTACATACTTAGAAAGGAGTAAGAGTTCAAATTTTGTTTGAGGCGGTAACGTTCCTCGTAAGGGTTGAGTACCCTGCTACAGGAATCGCTTTTTGATGCCTAAGATAATGAATATTGATAAACATAGTTGATTGACTAAATATGATTTCATGCGCAAGAGCTTTGATATGTTTGGAAAGATAAGGTTATATCCTAAAAGAAAACTTCTACTACTAAAACCTACATGGAACTTCTCATAACCGCCTGACAATGCCTCTGATCCTTTGGCAAGAATACTTATATATAGGAAGTACCAGCGGCGTATCCACCATATTCTCGTCAAATTTTCATTGGTTTTATTAGTAAGTTATGATTGGTTCTATGATGTGACTCTAGAACATAAATAAACAAAACAACCAATATCTGAGTCCTAATTCTGATAGTATACATGTTTGAATGGTGACACAATCCAGTTTCTTTAAATGATGAGATGATATGACTGCTAAATCAGTGAGTATAAAACAAACTTCAACCAAGACATTACTAAATCCTACATGGAACTTCTCATAACCGCCTGACAATGCCTCTGATCCTTTGACAAGAATAGTTATATATAGGAAGTACCAGCGGCGTATCCACCATATTCTCGTCAAATTTTCATTGATTTTATCAGTAAGTTATGATTAGTCCTATGTGACTCTAAACATAAACAAACACAACAATCAAAGCTTGAGTCTTTGAATGATGACAGTACCTCTCTCGTTTGTTATGATGGAGAGGTTAGTCTATGTAGAAAATGGAACACAATCCAATTTCTTTAAATGATGAGTTGATATGAATGTTAAATCAGTGAGTGTAAAACAAATTTCAACCAAGACATTACTAAATCCTACATGGAACTTCTCATAACCGCCTAACAATGCCTCTGATCCTTTGACAAGAATACTTATATATAGGAAGTACCAGCGGCGTATCCACCATATTCTCGTCAAATTTTCATTGGCTTTATCCGTTAGTTATGACTAGTTCTATGTGACTCTAAACATAAACAAACACAACAACCAAAGCTTGAGTCTTTGAATGATGACAGTACCTCTCTCGTTTGTTATGATGGAGAGGTTAGTCCAGGTAGAAGTGAGACACAGCTCAACTTCTTTAAATGACACTGTGATATGTCGTGAGGTATGATGATATGAATGTTAAATCAATGAGTATAAAACAAAACTGAAATAGTAATTCGCATTAAGATCCTTGGATAAATTTCCAATTTAAAGTTGAGACACGTGAAAATTGAGATAATCATAAAGAAAAACATAAAACTAAGCGGTTGGAGTTGAATCTTGTTTTTCAGTGAAAGGGACTAGTTGGGTGTTTTCGTTTGGGCCGTCATTATCTTCAACAGGATTGGCGTTGATGTTGAAAACTCTTCCTCTTGCTGGTGGACTAGTGGTTGGGTTTTCTCGATTTGCTTGGTTACTGGGTTTGCTTGAGCTTGGGCGTTTATGATGTTAACTAATTGAGGGCACGTGTTTCTATAATGGGTAGGATCGCCACAATTAAAACAAGCTCGAACATAAGGTAACATGGGGTATTGGGGTTGTTGATATGTTTGGATCATGTTTTGAGTAGGGGGTGAGGTTTGGTTTTGAGGGGTGCGGCAAACCTTGCTCAAATGACCATAGCGTCCACAATTCGTACATAGTCGACAAAGTAAGGTAGATGGATGGTGATAAAAACAGGTGTTACATTGAGGGTGAGGTCCAAGGTAAGGTTTCTTATTTGGGTAAGTTGAGTTGGGTGCTACTTGAGTGATTGGGATAGCTTGGAGGGGTACGGCTTGTGAGACTGGTTGATTGCGTTGGGTGACAGCGAAAAGTTGCCCATCTCGTTTTCTCTTGGAAATGGGTTGAGAAGGGGATTCGGTTTGGGTGGAGTTAGAGGTTTCAGTTAATGCTTTATCTTTCTTCTTCTCCTCCTTGAAGTCTTTATTCCGTATACGGTTCTCGGTGAGCTCTGTAGCTATCTCCATTGCTGCTTCCAAAGTTGCAGGTGTGGTACTTATTACAGAGTCTTGAATTTTTGAAGGAAGACCTCGAATGTAGTGTTCGATCAAACGGTAGAGGGGAGTGAACAAGTTGGGAACCATTTGATTTAACTCGAGGAATCTCTGGTTGTATGTAGTGTGGTCGCCTTCCTATTGTTTCAACGAATAGAACTCATCCTCTAATTTCTTGATTTCGCTCCTTGGGCAAAACCGTCTTGTCATGATTTCTTTCAACTCTTCCCAAGTCAAAGTCATAGCATCTTCAACACCCCGTTTGGCCTTCTTTGTATTCCACCAAGTAAGTGCTATTCCAAATAAACGACCAGTAGCATAGCGCACTTTGCGATCATCGGGGCAATCGCAATTTAGAAAAATGTTTTCCATTTCTTCAAACCAATAGAGAAGAGCGGTGACACCTTCAGTCCTTCGTATTTTGTAGGGTCGCAGGATTTGAAATGCTTGTAGGTGCATTTAGTGGTATTTGGGGGAGGGTTAACAACACTTTGAACTTCTTGATTGACGGGATTAGCGGTAAGGGCTTGTTGGACTTGGACTACAATGTTGGGTATTACGGCAGCCATTTGTTGAGCGATTTGGGCAGCCATACGCTCGCGAGCTTTTTCTGCTCTCATCTTCCTACGAGCGGAATTAGAAGACATCTACAAGGAATACATATGAAGAGTATGAGTTGGATGTTTTTGGGATCATGTGTCGTATTTAGGAATGAACATTCATAAAATAAACATAGCATAATAAATCTACTACATCCATAGGATGTCTTGGGCTTTGCTCGTAATTGGGCCTTGCATGCCGCCATACTTCACCTTCGTAATCATGTTGGCCCCCATGATTACCGGGTTTTTCATATGGTTCGCATGTCTTTGCCTGGTTACGTACACTAAAACCGGAGAAAATGGAGAAATATGTATGTAACGTACGATATTCGGAATGTATCCAGGTGTGGACACGGTGACACCTCAAAGTGGGGTTAGTTCGAACGACGTTTGGTGTGGCATGCTTTGGCCTAATAGGTCCTTCGTACTCTCATCATTAGTCCCCAGGTAGGCAAACTGGTCCGTTATATTGGATTTATACGAATGCCAACCTAGACAGGACGTTCCAACTAACGGTACTTGTACCCTTACAGTTACTACATGCCCATTGCAGAACTCACTTTGATGAGATTTGAAAAATGAAAAAATGCGACAAAATCTTGAATAACGGAAGTATGAAGATGATTTGAATATGTGAATATTGTAACATGTATGATGAATATGTATGTAAGTATGTATGTTTGACTGTAAGTATAATTCACTAGATATCACAAAATGTAATATTGGAAATATTTGCATGCATTTGTGAAATAATAAATATGAAACATTATAATAAATGTCTGTCACACCCCGACCCGCAGCGGAAAAGGTGACCGGGGCATGATTGGGTTTTCATCAAAGCTCATGACATTTATTATAATGTTTCATATTTATTATTTCAATTTAAAAGAGATCATACAATCATATCAAACAAATACAACATGTTCTATTCATCCTTCTAAACTTCATTATTTTTCTTCTAAGGCAATTTCCTATGTTTTCCATGCTTCATCCTGTTCACCTGTATCATATGTAAAAATGGTTTTTGGATCAACAAAAAGTTGGCGAGTGAACCTTGTTAGAAAACATTTATTATTTATTTCTTGTTGTATTTAATATGGAAAAATTGTGCAATATTCATATATGAACAAACGTAAATAAACATACAATAACAACAATTAGCATACAATAACAAATCATTAGCATACGATATCAAACAACAACAAACAATAACATACATTAACAAACCAATAGCATACAATAACATATCAACTTGCATGAATATATAACATGAATGAAACTGTGCGATCAAGGCTCAATCAAACGGAGCCGATCGTATTGCATGTACTGAAAATGATAAATGTCTGTGCGATCAAGGCTCAATCAAACGGAGCCGATCGTATGTTGGCAACGCCAGGTTCACGCTCATAATGTAATGGGGAACTGCTCAACGCTCATAATGTAATGGGGAGCGGCGGCCTATGAAATTGCATGTACTGAAAATAATAAATTAAATCCAAACAATAACCACACAAACAGTTTATACAAGCTGGATACACATTTATTAATGATATGATGTATGCACAATGATTTAAATATAATAAATGGTTAGACACATGATGCACCCCAAAAACGTGATTAAAATGAGGAATTTGTAGAGATTCACTCACAGTGGGTGCGTTCGGTTGATGATGTTGAATGCACACGAGTTTAGAGGATTGATCGACGAGGAAAAACTAACCTAATTAATAACGAAAAGTAAGGTAAATAAATGGATTTTGTTAACAACTTTAATAGGATTTTTGGATATATTTTTGTGAGTTTTAGGCTATTTTCTAACTTTAAAAATGTTATTTTTAAGTATTTTTAATTGATTTTTAAATAAAATAAATAAATAAAAATAATAAAAAAATGTTGACTTTTTGACCGTTGACTTGTTGACCGGTTCGGTCGGTTATATGTGTGCGCTGGATGAGACTCGAACCCGAGACCTCCCGTACGCGTGCACGCAGCTCTACCAACTGAGCTACGTGTCTAACCCGAATTATTTCTGTTTTTAATTATATTTATATACTAATTAAATTAATCCGAAAATCACTTATTTTAAAAATGATTTAATGTATCGACTCGGTGCTCGCCATAGGTCTCGAACCCGGGACCTGTGGTTTAGTTTGGCACACAGTCCACCGCTGGACTATGTGTCTAACTTGGTAAATATTCTGGTTTTTATTATACTTAACAGTTAACTGCGAGTGGATCCGGTTCAGTTAAAAAAAGGTATTTTTATTTCAAGAGAGTGAGGTTGGGACAGGAATCGAACTCGCGTCGTGTGCATATTGTTTGCACACAGTCCACCGCTGGACTGTGTGTCTAACCCGTTCATATTATCGATTTTAATTAGTCTTATAACATACATAACTTTGTCTTCTTCGTTCAAAACACAGGCATCGGTTAACTAACTGTTACTTGATTAATTCGGTTAATGAATAAGATGAACAATTGAAAAGTATTGAACCGAAGAGTTTGGGGAAAGAAAGTACCGAACAGATCGTCTTCTTCAGAAAATCCGGCGAAGATCGTCGGCTCTGTTTTGGTGACCTTCGGCTGTTAGCAGCGAAGATCGTCGGCTCTGTTTTGGAGGGATTAGATGTGAAATTGAACTAATGAGTAATGATTATCAGTATGTTTGAATGATCATACCGGTTAACAGCGAGTTTCCGAAAAATCCAAAAGTTTTCCGGTGAAAACAGAAAGTCCGGCAATGTCGTATGGGGTTGATTCTGGTTGATGGAGTGATGTTAGAATTTGTCTAATAATGGAATGAAACAGAAAAGTCATGGTATTTACCGCGTAGATGAAAGTCCCGGTTTTCCGGCGACTTGCAGAGAATTCCGGCGAGTGAAATTTCTTGCGACAGAGATTCTTCAGAGGTTTAAGGTGAGTGGGAGTGATGTCAGTATGAGTTCTATGATCTTATTTTTGGGTAAGAAGAAAAGATGGATTGAACTCGGTTTTCCGGCGAAAATTTCTGGTTAATTTACAGAGAATTCCGGCGACTTGCGGCGAAATTTTCTGAGCAAAAATGGAGAGTGTAGTTGGATAGATTCGTGAGTTTAACTGATGAACAAAGATAAATCCCGAATTTGAATTTTATTTTCGGTTTCAATGGGAATTATGGTAATGAATGAAATTGATGGTTTTATTTCGGTTATAACCGATATGGCTGTTAATGTAAGCGTTATGACCAAAAGAAACGGCAACATTTGACGAATTTGTCGGGATTTTCGGCGTCAGCGGTTTTGGGCGCGCTGTGTAACTGGGTTTTGATTTCCAGATTTAATTTATGTATTAATTGTTTCAATATGTTAACAAACCACACAAGTGGTGGAGCGGTTGGAGGGATGTGTGTTAAGGCTTTGCTGACTCTCGGCTGACCCGGGTTCGAGTCCCGGCTTCAGCATTTTATTTTTAAATCACTATTTTTAATACTTTTTCAAATATAACTTTTATATTCTAATATACTTATTAATTATGTATCGTTTAAAATTAATTTAAGCATTAAATATGCAACGAAATTTTTGACTGGTTGTTCGGTTAATAAACGAAGCGGGTTTGGTTAATCCGGTTTTTTACGGATGTTACAGAGGTCGGTTAACTGTATTGCCAAACTGAAAACTTCTCAGCGACGCTGTAGAGCTCGCTCTGCAATCCGTGCTTCCTTCTTTTCTTTTTTTTCTTTTGCTCAGACTCCTCCAGTTTCCTCCATGAAGTCTTCCATGTCGATCCAGAATGTATATCATTGGCGAAACAGACATTAACAATCTTCTGAAACTGGAGTGCTTGTTCTTTGTCTTTCTCTTCGTAGCTGATTTTGCTGTAGAACAAATAATCTATGTCTTTCTTTGAATAATTTACTAGCCACATAGGGTCTAGTACTTGAATGCCACACCACAGCCCATATATTCGTTTGTGAGCTATGATGGCTTCGGTAAGCTCCTCAGTTTCTCCTGTGTTAGAATCATAGTGCCACCACTTGAAGATTTTATGGAAATCCTGCTCCATCTGAATCATATGCATAACATTCATTACTTTTGGCCTCTTCACGATGAGCGTAACATCTTTTTCTTTAGTAAATGGATCAATCTTCGTAATACGCTTCGGAAAATGAGGTTTCCAGTGTATAAATCCATGTGCAGCTTCAAGCTTGATCAACTTCATTTCATCTTTAGATTTATCATCTTCGTTTGCACAAGCTCTTTGATATCCCAATACGGCAAGGATTTGATGTCGCTCAAGTATCTGAAGTATTGGATTCGAAACTCCCTTTTGATAGCGTAAACATTAGGTTCTTCGATCCAACCCCAGCTGATAATGTCCCCTTGAGAGATATCTGCATCACGCGTAAAGAACGCTAGAGGACATTTGAACTTGCGCGCTGCTAGTGAAACTTTGAACCACTTCTTCCTCATTTCTGCAATTTTAGCTCTATTCAACTGTTGAGGAATGGTACCCTTTTTAGCAGCTTCTTCAACTTAGTTTCAGAACATCGGCATTTTCTGCTGCAAACAACTCAGTGAAAGTTGGGGAGTCATCTGTATCCTGATCGGCAAGATTAGTAACATCGTCATCAAAATCATCCTCCACGACAGCTCTATCATAATCATTTGCTTCTTCAACGTGCTCGAAAACATAACCACTTGGCTCGAAAGCGCTAATCTCATTCAACTCATCTTTGAAATCAAACTCGAAGTTTTCTTTGTAATGCCTAACCTCTTAGCAATCTCTTCCTTGGTATAGCTATGGACATACTCACCCTCTTCAACATCGTGCTCCAGATATAATATCTTTGGTTTTCGCACGAAAGGAAAGGTAGATGTCGGTTACCATGAAGATTCCTGCCTGCTGACCACCAATAGGGTCCTCAGATCTTCCCTGATCTCTATTTTCTGTCCTTTGACTCACAGAATCATCCAAGTAAGCAGATAATCAACATCAGACAATAAATCATCTAAATCCTCAGCGTCTTCACCAAACTCATCAGTTGCTGCCTCAATCTCTCTCTCTAACTTCTCTTTCTGTAGCCATTCTCGATGTCTTTCTCAAAGATCTATCGTGTTAATATCCACATCTTTAGGCTTTTTGACCAGAACAAACTTATTCGAGACTGTATACAACACCATATCTGTAATAATTGGCGTAGATTCAGCTTCTGGCTCAGTTGTGATGTTCACAGGATCCTCAACCACTTTGGCTTTACCCTTGCCTTACGCATCTGATAATTCCTTAGCAATACGTTCTCGTTCAGCTACACGCTCTCTGGCTTTAGCTCGTTCGATCTCATCTATCTCTACAACACATATTAACACCCAGCTTTTTTGTTAATATCTTCTCAAAAAAGATTCATCCTCCTATCGCTTCTTAGTCGCTCTTCCTCATATTCAGGCATTCGAATTCGTAAGCGCTCATTTTTCGATACAATGCTGGCGAGCATCGCTTCTAGCTGTTGTTTGTCTTCGTTTAGCACATTGAGTTGGTCTTGTAACTCTGCTATCTTGACGTTGTTTAACATGACCCGCTTCTGTAATTCCTCAACGCGTATTTCATTAAACATGTTAGCAGAAAAGTCTTCGCCCCCTGGAATGTCACCAAAATCAAAATAAAATCAAAGTGAGACTGTGACTACGAGGGTTGCGGGGGAGGTTGCGGTATCTGTTGTGTTGCTTGCTGCTGTGGTGGAGATTGACGTGGTGGAGATGGTTCTGGCTGAGATGTTTGTTGACGAGTCGGTGATGGAGGTGTTGGTGGAGTTGGCTCAATATGTAACTCTTCTTCAGTCTGTGTTTGCACTTTTTCCTTTGATTTGACAGTAGGTGAATCAGTGCTTCTCTCAGTCTATCCTTTCAGACGTCGAGACTTCTTCTTCGCATGCTTGCGTATAGGAGTATCATAATCTGAACCCGAAGGTATATAAGTTGTATCGTCCTCACCTGTTGCTTTTCGCTTTCTTTCTTCAGCCTTACGCTTTTTCACTGCGAGTCTTTCAGCTTCTATTTTTTAGCTCTCTATCTTTCACCAGCTCTTTTATCCTCTGAGTCAGTGCTAGAAGACGACGCTTCTTCAGCCACTTTTTCACGACCAAAAGCTTGCCTCTCTATATCAGCAGCTATGTCTTCAATATTTTCCTCGATCTCTGGTTCATATACCAATCTAGAACCTTCAGCTGTTTTCTTTTTCTTCTGAGTAGTAGATGTGGAAGATGTAGCTGTTGCCTTTCTCTTTGCACCCTTTCTCCATCTTTAACAAACCAAGAACTACGTTTTGCAACAAAACCATCAAGCGATGTCAGTTCCTCATTCTCATCGCCACTATCTTCCTTTCTCCACTTTCCTTGTGCCAGAGCAATATAATCTTTGTCAACGATAGCTCCTAACACTGGCTTGGCATTGGGAAAAGTCTTTAGATGTAAATTCATCTTCTTTAAGGTAGAGACATCCATGTGTTCCAACTTTAACACGTCATCTTTCTTTTTCTGCAAGTTTAGATGCAGATGATCTAGCAGCATCTGTATGAAACGAGGGTATTGCAAAATTTTTCTCTCTGAATATTCTACACCATCTGTGTGAATATTGTGAACAAGGATCGGGCTCCTCCGATGCGCAACTGATCTGATCTAACTCAACTAGCAGAGGCGGAATTCATTGCTAGAGAGGTTGACAAAACAAACAATATATAACTTACTATTTAACTGCTCTGTTGTATTCAAAGACGTGCAAAATACAGATGCGAGTAAAACAAACTAGCAGGGCTTCGCCATACTATCTGAACGGACTCACTAGCTCTAACACAACACACCTCTATTTATAGGTCGACATGACTCATACTGGAGTGTGTGTTAAACAGAGATGTGCTTCGTACGAGCAGCCGATCCGTGCGAGTGACTGAGAGTCACTCGTACGAGCCACCTTGACTCGCTCGTACAAATCATACAAAAAGTATAAAATAACATTTACCATATATACATTCAACATTAAAGCCCTATAAACAATACAAACACATCCTAGACGTAGGCAATAGACATAACGCATCAACAAACTCCCCTTTGGATGTTGCCGCAGTCTGCATAGTCTTCAAAAAAAATATTCAAATGATTAGATACTAGCGCCCAAAGAATCTCTTTGGTGACTTGCAACGCTCCTCAGATGCAATCGGTGTTTGGTCTGTTGGAGGAGGTCGTTTCGTTGTATTGCCAAACCGAAAGCTCCTAAGCAATGCTATCTGAGCACGCTATGCAATCTGAGCTTCATTCTTCTCTTTCTTTTTCCTCTCTATCTCCTCAAGCTTCCTCCATGAAGTATTCCATGTCGATCCGGAAAGTATATCATTGGCAAAGTAGACATTGACTATCTTCTTGAATAGGAGAGCTTGTTCCTTATCCTTCTCCTCAAAGCTTATCTTGCTATAGAATAAACATTAGATATCCTTCTTAGTACAGTTGACTAGCCACATAGGGTCTAACACTCGAATGCCACGCCATAACCCATATATACGTTTGTGGTCTATAACAGCTTCAGGCAGCTCTTCAGCAATATTCCATGAATCTTCAGGGTACGCAGGTGACAACCTCTCCTGTGTTAGAGTCGTAATGCCACCACTTGAAGTTCGAATAAAAATCTTGCTCCATGCGTATCATTGGCATGTTTTTCATTACTTTGGGCTTTTTGACGACAAAGTGTTATATCCATCTCTTTTGTTACGCGATCAATCTTTACGATACGTCGAGGAAAGTGAGGTTTCCAATGAGTAAAACCATGCATAGCCTCTAGCTTAATCAATTTCCATTGCCACTGGTCCTGAAACTTCATCTTTAGGTTTATTAACTTTGTCTGAAACAATTCTTTGATATCCCAGAACGGCAAGGTCTTGATGTTGTGTAGATATTTGGATTATTGAATTCCAAACTCCCTCTTCACCACATATACGTTCAGTTCCTCCATCCACCCCCAGCTTAATATATCCCCTAAAGATATGTCAGCATCTCGTGTGAAAAATGCAAGGGGACGTTTAAACTTACGCTCGGCTGGTATGTTTCGAAACCACTTTTTCCTCCCTTCAGCTATTTCAGCACTCGACATTTGGTGAGGAATTGTTCCTTCTTTTGCAGTTTCAGCAATCTTTCTCATCAACATATTAGAATTCTCAGCTGCAAATAACTCAGCGAAAGTTGGGGAATCATCTGTAATCTGATCAGCTAGATTTGCATCGTCATCAGAATCATCTTCCACGACAACTCTATCGTAATCATTTGTGTCTTCAACATTTTTAAATACATACTCGTTTGGCTCAAATGCGTCTATCTCATTTTGCTCGTTCTCGAAATCAAATTCGAAATTCTCTTCACTTACTCCCAACATCTCAGCTATCTCTTCCTTAGTATAACAATGAAAAATTCGCCCTCTTCCACATCATGCTCAAGATAAAGTACTTTAGGTTTCTGCACGAAAGGAACGGAAGATATGTCTATCTCTGGGAAGATTCCTGTCTGCTGAGCATCAACAGCTTCATCCACCCTATCATTCACACCTTCCTCTGTAGTCTGATTAACATAGTCATCAAGGTACACAGAAAAATCAATTTCTTCATTAACGCTTGAATTTGTAACTCGAATCCCTGTACCTCCAACATTATCATCATTATCACCATCACTATCAGAACTACTTGAATCATCATCATCATTTCTCAGCATCATCAATTTCAGCATCCTCTTCGAATTCTTCGAAAGCTTCCTCTATCTCTTTGTCAAGCTTTTTCTTTAATAGCCACTCACGATGCCTTTGTGAAAGATCTAACGAATCAATATCAACATCGGTCGGCTTCCCAATAAGAATAAACTTTTTCGGCTCTTGATAAACCACGATATCTGTGCATGTAACTGGCGCAGATTCAGCTTCTGGCTCAGTTTGTTCAATGATAGGATCCTCACCAACTTTAGCCTTTCCTTTAACCTGGGCGTCAGACTGTTCTTTCGCTAGACGTTCTATCTCGGCAACACGTTCAAGAGCCTCTGTTCGTTCAATTTCATCTATCTCAGCCACTATATTCACTCCTAACTTTTTCACTAATATATTCTAAAATAAATTCATTCGTCTATCACTCCAAATCCTTTCTTCCGCATACTCAGTCATTCGCAATCTCAGTCTTCCATTTTCCGAGACAATACTTGCTAACATTGCTTCAAGTTGTTGCTTATCTTCAGATAAAATATTAACCAGTTCAAGCAACTCCTGTTTTTCTGATACCACTTGTGGACGAGGATCGGGCTCCTCCGATGAGCAACTGATCTGATCTATCTCAACTAGTAGAGGCGGAATTCATTGATAGAGAGGTTGACAAAACAAACAAGATAGAACTTACTGTTTAACTGCTTTGTTGTATTCAAAGACGTACAAAGTGCAGATGCGAGTAAGCAAACTAGCAGGGTTCACCGTACTATCTGAACTGACTTACTAGCTCTGACACAACACTCCTCTATTTATAGGTCGACAAGACTCGTACTGGAGTGTGTGTTAAACAGAGATGTGCTTCGTACGTGCAGCTGATCCGTAAGAGTGACTGAGAGTCACTCGTACAAGCCACCTTGACTCGCTTGTATGAATTATACAAAAAGTATAAAATAAAATTTACCATATATACATTCAGCATTAAAGCCCTATAAACAATACAGACACATCCTAGACGTAGGCAATAGACATAACGCATCAACAAATATCACCTTCGAAAATTATACGGAAGATTCAGAATAAGTGAGGTGATCATGCACATCTGTAATCTACCAAGTCGTCAAATCCTCCCTTTCTGTGACTCAGCACATGAATAAAATGGGCGATATATCGAAACAGCGCACTTAGGTAACCCATGCGATAGAAACAACCCTTCACCATATACTCCGAGAAACTTGTCGGATCATCTTCATGGTCTTTAAAATCTAACACCGTTCTAATTAAATCCTCCGTGATTTTCACCTGAATATCCTCATCACCAATCTTTACAGCTGATACATTCGCATTCTCTTCAGAATCAAGCTCCGCAGCGTTCCAGAAGTACTCAATATGTGATCTATAAGCGACATGTCGATCTGTCAAAGCCTTTGTAATACGAATTCTGCCCAAAAACTCTAATACTTCCTGGTCGGTAGCAATCTTTGGAATAGATTCGTCAATAACACAACATATGTTGTGGAATGGAGAAAAGGAAAATTTCTTGACCTGTACACATAGACATTTCAAACCGTTAGAAAATTTTTAAAAAATTCTAACTTACAGAGACACTCGTACGACCCGATCCTTCGCACGAGTCAACACTTAGACAAAATTCAAGTTTGTATCAAATCATCACTCGTATGAGTTACTAATTCATACGATTGACCAAATACTTAAACATTTTTCAAAGATTTTACCAAACGGCTTCGTACGAACGATGCCCCGTACGAATTACTCACATTTAACAATTAAGAAACATACTAGATAATCACCAAGTTTAAACCGAACTTTAAAACATGTTGTTTTTTAACAAATTCAATGTTGACTTATAGGCTATTGGTGCCGATATTAATGTTTGAGTTCAATTTAAAATTTTACGAGTCCAATTTCCTAAATCTACGTTTTATGTTCGTTTGGTCCAAATCCGGCATTATAATGGCTGAGAACAAGCAATAGTACCTTTCCCATCGTAAAGTGTGCGAAGCGACCTCCCCAATGTATTGGTACACAGTATATGTCAGGAAAAATTGAAGTACAGAACTGGTTCGCACAAGTTCTCTCTCAGTCACACGGCGACATTAAGTTTACTCTTGCGCCTGACTGAGGCTTTTATACTAATTCACAAGTCGTTCGTACAAGTCAATGTTAGTCGTACAAGTCAGTGACACTCGTACGAGTCAGTTCAGATACTTGTTAAACTTTTTGAATTTTCTATGAAAAATTTTTTATGATATTTTATCTGTTTAAAACCCACTCAGTTAACCAAGTCCAAGTTAATGACCCTGGTTATCTGATTTGCCTACCAAGTCCAAGTTAATGACCTTGGTTGACCATTGTTTGACCAAAACAGATTTATTTTAAAATGTAAAGTTTCAAATTAATGAACTTTGTTGACGTTCAGGTAAACTTTCTCTTCATGATTAGCTCCCAACCCATGGTCTTCAACATTTCTTCAGCAAGGCGTCGCCATGACCTGAACTATCAGTGTTTTCATCATCGGTAGACTAAGATAAACTAAAATGCTAAGAAAACTAAAAATCATTTTTGGGTTTTGGGATTTTTTCCGAAAATAAATAACAAGAAAAAAATATATACACAAGTATATTTTTGTGAGTTTTGTGTTAAGAGGATCATATCAAGTATATAAACAAATCACCAGTACCGTTGATCTTGGTATACTCATTAAGCTTTTAACCAGATTTACCTAGATTGCCAATATTCTTATCTACTTAAACCACTTCTCGTTTCTCAACTGATTCAAGATATGTTAGGTAATATTAGGAACATGAAATAACTGTGTTTCCCATCTCAAAATATACTCCCGCATCGAGATCCCAGAATATCATTTCACAGGTGAATATATTGATATCTGTAGACGGGTGAAGGCGAGACCTTGAGAGCTCAGGTTAGTACTACCGTATAGACAAAGAGATGAAGGCTCGTCTTTAGGTGGTGTTCCTTAAAGGAATCTTTTGAACTACAGATGTCACAAATTTTATGACGCAATCATTTTTATGCAGCTTTTGTAGGCGAATAAAGTGTAAAGTATTATACAAGTTCTAGGCCATTGCTGACACAAAATCAGAAGAACTCGGATAATACCCCTGATATTGATTAAATATAAAGACCTAGTATCGCAAAATCTAGCATTCTCTCAAACGAAATTTCAGAGTACTAAGTCCATATATCCGAGAGATGTTAACCCACAAGTTATTCAGTTTTAGTATTAGGTTTATATCTTGAAAATAATTTACTGAACGAGTGAAGCCTATTGACACATCCTCAGTAAGACATTTTAATTACTTATTTAATCATTCCATATCTTTAGCATATTGTGACTGTCGTATTAATGTAATATGATCTCTCTTTTTCACAAAAACTCTTTTTGATTTTTATATGTTTTTATTTTTTATTTTATATTTTTGTTTTTGATTTTATATGTTTTTGTATTTTCCCAAACTTTCTCCCCCTAAAATCAAAAACATATTTTTGTGTTTTTAGAATTTTAAGAACGAATGTATAGAAAACACGTCATACCGATGAGAATCACGTCAAGTCCTCGTCATCCTCAAACTCAACCTCATGTACTGATATCAGATTTCTTAAACCATTTAATTTTAAAAGATTTTTAAATCTTGAACAATCAAATACTTTGGTATAAAATATGCTTTTTGGTCATCAATGTGGATTTTTTCAATTCGAACCAACTTTTTCTCGTAGCAGTCACGGATAAAGTGGTGTCGAATCTCAATATGTTTAGTTCGAGAGTGTTGGCATGAGTTTTTAGTGATACTCTGAATGCTGAAACTATTCAGCTTCATAGGTAGAGAGAGCGATCGCGGTCTGTTTCTTGCATTGCCACGTTACCAAACGGGTTCCAAAGAACTGGCAACCAACCGTAGTAGATTTGGTGTTAATTTTGCAGCAACCGAAATCAGAATCCGAGTAACCCCCAAGAATGAAGTCGTCGTGTCGAGGATACACAAGCCGGTGCTTGGAAATCCCTTCAAATATCTCATAATACGTTTGACGGCTAGCAAGTGCGAATCTCTTGGACTGGACTGAAAACGGGCGCACATGCATGTAGGATACATGATATCAGGTCGAGAAGCAATGAGATACATCAAGGTTCCAATCATGGAGCGGTATAATGTTTCGTCAACTTTGGCTCCATTAAGATCTGGACAAATGCCGTGATTAGGAGCTAATGGGGTAGATGCTGGTTTAGTTCCTGTCATATCGAATTTCTCCAATATGTCATGAACATACTTCGTCTCATGGATAAAGATACCATCAGGCAATTGATCGACCTGAAGTACTAGAAAGAACTTCATCTCCACCATCGCACTCATTTCAAATTTGTGCTTCATGACTTCTTCGAAGTCTTTACACAGCTTGTCGTTTGTTGATCCGAAGATGATATCATCCACATATATTTGTACGATAATCAAATGCCCATCCACTTCCTTAGTAAAGTGGGTAGAATCTATAGTTCCTCTGAGATAGCCGTTGTCTAGAAAGTGTCGTGACAGCATTTCATACCAAGCTCTCGGGGCTTGATGTAGACCATATAAGGCTTTGTTCAGAAGGTATACTTTGTCTTTGTGTGTTAGATCGATAAACCCCGATGGTTAACCGACATACACATCCTCTTTGACTTTTCCGTACAGGAAAGCAGATTTGACATCCACTGGTACACCTTGAAACCTTTCCAAGAAGTAAAAGCCAAGAATATGCGGATTGCTTCAGGACAGGCGACTAGGGCATAGATTAGGTGTAATCTATCCCTTCCTGCTGATGAAAACCTTGTACCACGAGTTGAGCTTTGTTGCGCACTACAATCCCGCTATCATCACGTTTGCACCTGAAGACCCATCTAGTTTTTATCTTTTTGTGATGATCTGGTAGGTCAACAAGCTTCCAGACTCCTAACTTCTTGAATTGAAGAAATTCCTCTTGCATTGCGTCCATCCAACTTTCTTCTTTTAACGTGTCTTTCCAGTTCCCGGGTTCCACCTGAGAAACAAAATAAGTATTATAAAGTCTGGTTTGTAGTGGAGCAATACGAGTATAAAAATTACTTAGATCCTTGTTGATCTGATTGCCAGTTTGCACTCCTGTTTATAAGGCCCATAATATTCTCTG
Source organism: Scalesia atractyloides (assembly GCA_947069175.1). NCBI lineage: Eukaryota > Viridiplantae > Streptophyta > Magnoliopsida > Asterales > Asteraceae > Scalesia > Scalesia atractyloides. The sequence goes on along the minus strand of CAMTDV010000013.1, from coordinate 50,647,860 downwards.
AAGGATGATAAGAAAGCGTCCTCGGCATCACTTCACTTGGAACATCCACTTGAGTTTGCAAATTCTTGATAACTTCATCAACAAATTGTGCGGATGATGAAGCTTCATTCCTGACATTTGATTGATCAGCTTGATTATTTAGGAATCTTTCAATGTGCTCAGATCCTTCATCGAAACTAGATCATCCATCATCAAACGTGTAGGAAGTGACAGGGAAATCACCAACGGTCTAGAAACTTGTTCTTGATTAGATATTTGATGCTGTTGAAAGAGCATAACAAGTTCTTCTTCTGATGGCATGTCTGGTAGGTCGAATGATTCCACAAACCTTCGTAGTTAAATAGCCATGGATCCCCAGGTTTTTGTGTTGGCATAGTATACCTTTGACAATCAACATGCTGCGCAAGAATAACTTGGTTCAGACTCGGCAAGAAGACACGTTTTTGAGGAGTAGCATAACCGACGAAAAATCCTTCCCAGGAATTGGCTCCAAATTTACCATCCGGGTCCAATACAGTACACAGTGATCCAAAAGGCTCCAGAAACGCGAGGTTAGGCTTCTGCTGATTAAGTAACTCGAAACACGTCTTGTTGTGAGCTTGACTGTTAGCACATGATTCAGGGTGTAACACGCTGATGCGACTGCTTCACTACAGAAACTGATTGGCAATATCGAATCAGCTAGCATGGTTTTGGCAGTCTCGATCAGTGTACGATTATTTCGTTCAGCTACTCCATTTTGTTGTGGAGTATAAGGAGCATGACTTCATGAAGAATCCCCTTTTCATTGCAAAAATCGAGCATCCATTTGTTCTTGAACTCTGTACCGTTGTCACTGCGGATTCTCTTGATTGGCAAGTGATATAGGTTTTCGAGTTTTTTGAAGAGAATCAGAGTTTCAAATGTTTCATCTTTGCTCTCCAGAAAGAAAACACATGAGAATCTTGAGAAATCATCTGTAACGACTAGGCAATATAGATCACCAGAAATGCTTTTGATGTTTACTGGCCCGAAAAGATCCATATGTAGCCTCTCTAGTGGTAGCTTGATAGAATTCAACAGCTTTCGTGGGTGTGATTTCTTATGCTGTTTACCCTTTTTACAGCTTAGACAATCATCGATAAATGAAAACTTTTCAGATTAACACCCTCCACTAGGTCGTTATGCACCAGATAATTCATCTTTCTTAGATGAATGTGCCACATCTTCCTATGCCATAGAATAGACTCTTTCTCGGTAGCTTTAGAAACAAAGCATTGAACCTTCTTTGATGTTGTTGATGCGACACTCATATCGAGAACATAAAGATCATTTTCTCTTGGAACACGCATGAGAATCCATTCCTCCGGAATCTTGAATCCCGGCTTTAAGGTCAAGCATTCTTTATCATTGAAGTACGTTGTGAATTTTTTGTCACAAATCTATGAATTGTTGAGTAGATTGTTCTCAAGTTCCGTGATGTATTTCACTTTATCAAACGAAACAACTCCATTCGTGAGAATTCCTTCACTGACCATTCTTCCTCCTTGCGTTCTGGTAAAACCTACGTACTCTCCGAGAGTGCTTTAACGTTGTGTAACAACGCAAGCATCCCTGTGATGTGCCTGGAAGCTCCACTATCCATTATCCATTTAGACATGATCGATCGCGAGAGCCCCTGCACACATGCGAAAGAAACTATTTAAACAAAGAAACCCAAGCCTGCTTGGTCTTGGGTGGGTTCAGAATGTCAAATTTGGACCTTCTTTGTTTTTTACATTCTTTTTAGGCTCGGTTTGGTTTCGAAACAGAAGGTTTCGGTTTCACCTTGGACGGTTTGACTTTTGCAACCCATGTTTGTGTTTTCAGATTTGCTTTTTTAGCATAAAATTTAGAATCCATTTGACGATATTTAGTTGATGTTTCACCAATTTCAAATTTAGAATGACGTTGAAGAGTTGGTTTAACATTTTTATAGGATTCGTTGTTTCTTTTTAAAATTTGCTTAGGTGCAACCTAGGTGGTTTTGTTTTTCATCCTTGGTAAACCTATTAGAGTGAGAAACAGGTTTTGGAGATTTTGTGAGCGATATCTTGCAATGCGCCCAACATGTTTACATTTGTAACATGTCCTAATGTCCTTTCGAACAGAGGAATCCAAAACTTGTTTCTCATTCTCTTTCTCTTTCTTGAAATCATCATTTATTGTGTTCTGATGAATTCTTTTTCCTTTTCTGTTGTTGTCCCAAAAACAAAATTGATTTTCTTAGTAAAGTTTAGCTTTTGGGACTTGTTGTTCATTCTTCGCTTTTCGAAACCCAAACCCGCCCTCCTATTCTCAGGATAATCTTTGTTTCTCTGATGGTAGGGTCTGGTGACACATTTTGATTTAGAGTAATATGATGCATTATGTTTATCTAAATCAGAATGGCTTACCTCCACAAGCTTGAACAATTTATCAACACGATCCAGATTCACATTTTGGATGGGAAAGTCCTCATCAGAAAATAGTTTATCAGATCCATGATTTTATAAACTATCACAATCGGATATTGTTTAAACTATCTTCTGATGTTTCAACATCAGATTCAGACTTGTCAGATTCTCTTTTTAAGACATTTTCAACCACTGTTTTAACCACCTCAGAGTCACATTAAATTTCAGATGTTGTGTAAGTTAGTCGATGTTTATAGGCAGCTTGTTTGATTGTTCAGTTTTCAGCTTTAGATTGAGCACCTTTTCCACCCTGATGGCTTTTTACAAGCATAACTATTCTACATAGGGGGTGGAACACGATCGTAACTTGAACTCTTGTTACCATCGTTTTTAGATTCATCATTGTTTTTGATTTGGGTAAAATGTGATCAATGATGTAAGATCTTGTGGAATAACTTATTAACAATTTGTTAACTCGTTCAATTTCTATTCTTACCTTCTCAAGCTCACTTGTCAGCTCAGTGATAGTATTTAAATTAATATTAATGGCCATTTGCTTGTCCACTACTGTTGCTTTGAGCATAGAAAGAGTTCCATCATTTTCTCTGAGTGCTTTTTCATATTGTTTCAAGATTTACTTAATTTGTCGTATGCTTCTTAAGTTTATTTGTAATCACTCAAAAATTATCTGTTGAACTTTTGAGCTCATTATATCGTGTGTCTTTTACAACACATTCATCGCATGGCTCAGCACATTTCAAACATGGTTTTTCTACCACAGACTCACATTTAAACTCGTTTACCTCATTTGTGTTTGCCAGACACACTTTGCTTATCTCATCGGACAAACTTCTCCATCTTTTCATCAACTGTCTGTTCAACATCAGGCGTCTTCTGTTCTTCGCACGATGATCGATGGCTTGGTCCAAAGTAACCTACAAAAGTTTTCAAGATATGTTTAGGCAGGAGATGTTTAAAAGCACCATTTAGAATTTCCTCCTCTTCTGATGATGTATTGTGAATGGGGATCGAGCTCCCGAAATGAGCACTCGACCTGATCTCGCTCAACTAGCAGAGGCGGAATTCATTGCTAGAGAGGTAGACATGACAAACAAGATAGTACTTACTGTTTAACTGTTCTGATGTATTAATGACGTTCAGTTACAGACGCAAGTAAACAAACTGACAGAGCTTCGTCGTACTGATTGACAATCTATACCTAGCTCTAACACAACACTTCCCTATTTATAGGTCGACATGACTCGTACCGAAGTGCGTGCACTATCAAACATCTATGATTCGTACGAAATAGTATTTTACGAGTGACTCACTTCGTACGAAACATACATCTTTTTCGTGCGAATCACAGTGTAAAAACAAATAAACTTCACATTTTCTCATTTAAACATTAACTTGTAAGTTTTTTAAACATTATAGATATATCCTAGATGTAGGCAATAGACATTATGCACCAACAAACTCCCCCTTGGATGTTGCCGCTGTCTGGATAATCTTCAAAATCTTCAATTTGATTTGACTTTAACGCCCAAAGAACCTCTTCACCGGCTTTTCGACGTTCCTTAGAAGAAGCAATTGGCATTTGATCAGTTAGAGGACGTCGCTTCAAAAACTGAAAGCTCCTTAACGATGCTATTCTTGAATGTTCAGTAATTCTAGCTTCTTTTTTTCAGTTTTCTTTAACACCTTCTTATCAATCTTTCTCTAGGTTGTTTTCCAGTCCGACCCCGAGTGAATATCATTTGCAAAGCACACATTTACGACCTTTTGAAATTGTAGTGCTTGCTCCTGATCCTTTTCTTCAAAACTGATCTTGCTATAAAATAAACATTCTATGTCTTTCTTCGAACAATTTACTAGCCACGTAGGGTCTAGTACTGAATGCCTCGCCACACCCCAAATATTCTTTTGTGTGCTATGACGGCTTCGGTTAATTCCTCCGTTATCTTCCACGAATCTTCATCTGGGTGCACACATATAACAGCCTCACCTGTATTAGAATCATAATGCCACCATTTGAAGATCGTATAAAAATCTTGCTCCATTTTGATCATCAGCATATTCTTTAACACCCGTGGTTTCTTCACAATCAACGTAAGATCTTTCTCTTTTGTCACTGGATCTTCTTTAATAATACGACGTGGATAATGTGGTTTCCAGTGAACAAAACCATGCTTCCTTCAAACTTGATCGATCTCCACAGCTTTTGATCATGGAACTTCATCTTTAGGTTTATCATCTTCGTTTGCACAAGTTCCTTTATGTCCCAGTAAGGTAGTGTTTTAATGTCCCTCAGATATCGGAAGTATTGAATCCCAAATTCCCTTTTAATAGCATAAACATTCAGCTCTTCAATCCAACCCCAACTCAAAATATCCCCTAAAGAAATATCAGCATCTCTGGTGAAAAACGCTAGGGGTCTCTTAAACTTTCCCTCAGCTGAACTCTCCCTAAGCCATTTCATTATCTGTTCGATAATCTCAGCTGTAGACATCTTTTCAGGAATTGTTCCTTCTTTAACAGCTTCCGATACTTTCCTTTGTAACATTTCGGAGCTTTCTGTTGTAGATAATTCGATAAAATTGGGAAATCCTCTGAACCCTGAACGACATCATTAGCATCTTCATCAGAGTCACTTTCCACGACAACGTTATCATATACGTTTGCATCCTTATTTCTCCAAAAACATAAGCATTTGGTTCGAAAACATCTATCTCATTCAGCTCGTCTTCAAAATCAAAATCAAACTTTTCTTCGCTAATACCAAGCATTTCAGCTATCTTTTCTTTCGAATAACTATGCACAAACTCTCCCTCTTCAACATCATGCTCAAGATATAGAACAAATGGCTTTTGCACGACAGGAACAAAAGATGTAACATTCTCTGTGAAAATTCCTGTCTGCTGAGCATCTACTGTCTCATCAGATTTGTTCATCACTTCTTCTTCAGCAATTTGGTTCTCAGAATCATCAAAATACTCGGAAAGATCAACTAATTCATTAACATTTGAATCTATTACACGAATACCCGATCCTCCAACATTATCATCGTCATTACCACCATCCGAACTACTGGAATCTTGATCATCAACATCAACATCTTCAGTCTCCTCTGCTTCTGCTTCTTTCTCTGTTTCTTCAGCCATTTCTTTACTATGCTTTCCCGTTCTTATCTTCATCAACCAATCTCTATGTCATTGGGAAATATCCAGAAATGCTATATCAACATCAATAGGCTTTCCTATCAGAATAAATTTCTTCGGTTCTTCATACACTACGATATCCCAGCATTGTACTGGCCCTGATTTAGCTTCTGGCACAGCTTCTTCAGTCACAGAATCCTCCACAATCTTACGCTTACCTTTCCTTAACGCATCAGATCGTTGTTTTGCCAACCGTTCTCGCTCTGCAACTCTTTCTCTAGCTTCGGTACGTTCAATCTCATCAATTGCGGCCGATATACTCAAACCAAACTTCTTCTCAAGAATCTTCTCAAAAACATCCATCCTTCGATTATTTCTCAACCGTTCTTCGCACTCAGTCATTCGCAGACGCAGTCTTTCATTTTCAGAAATAATGCTTGCCATCATCGCTTCAAGTTGCTGTTTATCAAAGATAAACCTCCAATTCTTTCAAGCATTCAAACTTCTCAGCTGTTAACAAGTTTATCTGTTCTTGTAATTCAGTGATGCGCACAAAGTTCATTGTCACCTGCTCTGCAAATCCCATTCTAGATCACAAACGAATCACTCCTCCTGGTAGATTGTCTAAATTAATCTCGTCAAAAAATGCTTGTGAAGTAAACGGTTGTGATGTGGGACGAGATTGTTGATCATGAGATGGTTGAGACTTTTATTGAGCCGACTGTTGTGGTGCTAGTTACTGGAAAGGCTCTGGATCAGGCATAGGTTGTTGAACAGGTTCTGGCACAGATTGTTGCGGTGTTGGTTGTTGCTGTTAAGGTTCTTGTTCAAGAACTGATGATTGGTGAACATGTATCTCTGGTTCAACATGTTGCTGATCTGGCTCTGGATGCATATAATGTTGAGGAGATGGAATATTCTACGAAGGTTCCTCCACATTTTCTTCGATGATAGGATCAACTCCAGCATCTGTTAGACCAACGTTTGGAGATATGCGAGCTGCCGATGTTTCATTCTTCTTTGTCTTTTCTTGACCGGAGTTCTAAACACAGATTCAAGCTCAGATTCAGACGGAATGTAAGTTGTGTCGTCTTCTCCTGTTACCTTTTTCTTTCGTTCTTCGGCTTTGCGTTTCAGCTCATCTTGACGTTTCTTTTCTCACTTCTCTGCTCTTTTCTTTTCTTCCGCTCGTCTATCCTCAGAATCAGTACTAGAAGATAGTACTTCTTCAGTTGCTGCCTTGTCAGCTCTGAAAGCCTGACGTTCTATATCTTTTGCCATTTTTCAATTGTTTCTTCAACCTCAGGTTCATCCCTCAACCCTGAACTTTCAGCAGTGGACACAGCTTTTCTCTTTCTCCCTTTGTAAGTAGCCTTTCCTCCCTTTTCTCCGTCTTTCACAAACCACGAACTTCTCTTTGCCACAAACAATGATAATGATTTAACTTCCACTTCATCGTCACTACTATCGTCCTTCCTCCATTTTCCAGGTGCGGGTGTGATGTAGTCTTTATTAAGAATAGCACCAAACATCGGTTTAGCAGCGGGAGCCGACTTCAAATGCACGTTCATCTGTCGCAGAGACTGAACATCCATATGCTCAAGTTTAAGAATATCGTCTGGAGACTTCTTCAAATCCAGATGTAAATGGTCTAACATCATCTGTATAAACCTTGGGTACTGCAAAAATCTTTCCTTCTGAATATTTTGTATCATCTGAGTAAATATAACTTTTGAAAAAGTTATAAGGAAGATTCAGCACTAGTGCAGTAATCATGCACATCTGGTAATCCACCAAATCATCAAAACCACCCTTCCTGTGATCCAAACAGTGAATAATGACATGTGCCAGATATCGAGACGGCGCACTTAGATTTCCCTTTTTGAAAGGAGCAGCATTCACAAAACCCGTATATCCCATCCTGTAGAAACAACCTTTTACCATATATTCAGTAAAGCCTGATGGATCATCCTTGTTATCCTTAAACTCCAACACTTTCCGAATTAACTCTTCAATCACTTGAATATCCACATCGTTAATCTTTACTGCTGATATAATGGCATTGTCGTCAAGACTATACTCTACAGCATTCTAGAAATATTCCACATGTGACAAATATGCCGTATGTCTTTCTGTAATCGCTTTCGTCACTCTAATTCTTGTAAGAAAATCCAAGATACTTCAGTACACAACTATCTCTGGGATTTTAGCATCTGTAATACAGCATATGTTATGCACGGAGAAAATCCAGATCTCTTGGCCTGTACAAGAAAATAACAATCAACCGTTAGAAAAACTTCAAATATTCAAGCTTTACTTCACTGATTCATACAGAAATCCTTTGTTTCGTATGAAATACTTACTTAAAAAAAGTGTTAAACTTTCAAAGTTTCTATCTCTTGTTTCGTACAAAATCCTTTGTTTCGCACGAAATTTCATTTGATCAAAAATTTTGAACATTTTAAACTTTCTCTCTGTTTCGTACAAAAACCGTGTTTCATATGAAACATTCATTTGATCAAACTTTGAAATTTAGGTTCATGGTTGTTTTGCAAAAAATTCTTCACTTAATCAATTTGCTTTGAAATATTATTTCGTGCGTAACAGTTCAGTCGTACCAAATCGTCGTCATTCCAAAATTTGTCCAAGTATAATCCGAACCTAAAACTTGTTGTTTTTTAGCAAATTGATAGTTGATTTTCAGGTTATTAGAGCCGATTTTAATTATTTTGTGGTCAATTTTAAGTTTTATCTGTCCAATTTCCCTAGATCTAAGTTTTAGTCTGAATCGTACAAAATTTCGACATTATAACAGTGAGATCTTGACGAAATTTCCTTGCCCATTGTACGAGGTGTGCAAATCAACCTCAACAATGTGAATAACAAACATAAGAACCAAGAAATGAAGTTTTAGAGACGAATCGCACAAAATCTCTCTGAGTCGCTCCACAGTGCTTAAAGAACAGAAATCTCATTTCTGCGCGAGACAATGAGTATTTATACTCTCCCTGTTTCGTACGAAATCGATATGAATCGTACCAAATGTTTACCCTTATTTCGTACAAAAAACAACTTACCCGCATGAAATTTGATTTTGTACGAATCAAATATAAAATACTTTTAAACTTTTTTCAATTCCAATTTTTATTTTTGTATTTTTTATTTTCAATAATTTTATCTGTTTCAAAAATCCACTTGACTAACCAAGTCCAAGTTAATGACCCTGGTTATCCAATTTGCCTTCCAAGTCCAAGTTAATGACCTTGGTTGACCATGTTTGACCGAACATATTTATTTTAAATGTAAAGTTTTAAATTAATGAACTTTCTTGACATTTGAGTAAACTTTGTTGCTAAAAATTAGCTCCCAACCATGATTCCAAGCTTTCCGCAGCAAGATGTTGCTATGATTCCAACCATCAGTGTTTTTATCATCGGTAAACAAAAATTAAAATTATCAAGCTAAGAAAACTAAAAATCTTTTTGGGGTTTTAAGAAATTTTTCAATGAATAATAACATTTTTGTGAATTTTGCGTTTTCAGAGGATCATTTCAAGCATTCATATAAGTCATCAATACCATTAGTCTAGAAACACCTTTTTTCAGAGGATCATTTCAAGCATTCATATAAGTCATCAATACCATTAGTCTAGAAACACCTTTTAAGCTTTTAAACAAATTTACCTAGATTTCCAATATATTTGTCCATTTAAACCTCTTCTCGTTTCTCAACTGTTTCAAGATATGTTAAGGTATTATTAGAAACATGAAATAACTGAGTTTTCCATCTCAGAACATACTCCCGTACCGAGATTCCCAGAATGTCATATTACAGGTGAATATATCGAATTGATATCTGTATATAGGGTGAATGGGAGACCTTGAGAGCTCAGGTTAGTACTACCGTACAGACAAAGAGATGAAGGCTCGTCTTTAAGTGGTGTTTCCCTTAAGGAATCTTTTATACGGCACATGTCATAATTGCTTAAGACATAATCATTTTATGCAGCTTTTGGGGAAATAATGCGAAAGTATTATATGAGTCTAGGCCATTGATTCCGCAAAATCAGAAGAACTCGAATAATACCCCAGATATTAATCAAATATAAAGACCTAGTATCGCAGAATCTGGCATTCTCTCAAACGAAATTTCAGAGTAGTAAGTCCATATATCCGAGAGATGTTAACCCACAAGTTAATCAGTTTTGTGTTTTAGGTTTATATCTCAAATACAATTTACTGAACGAGTGAAGTCTATTGGCATATCCATAGTAAGACTTGCTTAATTACGTTTAAAACAATACAATTCTTTAGCATACTATGACTGTCATTTTTGATTTACTATGATCACTCTTTTTACACAAAACTCTTTTTGACTTTTTTAATGTTTTGTTTTTGTATTTTCCTCAAATATTCTCCCCCTAAAATCAAAAACATATTTTTAGATTTTTTAAGAAGTTATAAGAAAGAATGTACAGAAAACGTTTAACCGATGAAAAATTCACATCAAGTCGTCATCATCCTCAAACTCAACCTCAAACACATCCCTGAGATCATATTTTTTAAACCATTTAGCTTTAACAAATTTTCAAGCTTTGTTTTATCAAAAGCTTTGGTATAAAAATCTGCTTTTGGGTCATCAGTGTGGGTTTTCTCAATTCGTACCAACTTTTTCTCGTAGCAATCACGGATAAAGTGGTGTCGAATCTCGATATGTTTGTACGTGAGTGTTGATATGAGTTTTTGGTGATATTGACCGCGGCCTGATTATCTACATATATAGGCGTATCAAGAAATTGCAAACCGAAATCTCTCATCTGTTGATGTATCCAGAGAATCTGAGCACAACAACTAGAAGCCGAAACGTATTCAGCCTCACAGGTAGAGAGAGTGACCGCGGTTTGTTTCTTGATTGCCACGTTACCGAACGATTTCCGAACAACTGGCAGCCGGCCGTTGTAGACTTTGTATTCAGTTTGCAGCATCCGAAATTAGAATCCGAGTAACCTGCAAGATTAAAATCATCATGTCTTGGGTACCAAAAGCCGATGCTTGGAAAACCCTTCAAATATCTTATTATGCGTTTGACGATAAGCAAATGTGTCTCTTTTGGATTAGACTGATAACGGGAGCACAGGCACGTTGGATACATGATATCTGGTCGATAAGCAGTAAGATACATCAAGGATCGATCATGGAGCGATATAAAGTTTCGTCAACTTTTTCTCCTGTTAGATCGGGACAAATGCCGTGATTTGGAGCTAACGGGGTCGATGCTGGTTTAGCTCCTGTCATATTGAATTTCTCCAATATGTCATGAACATATTTCGTCTGATGAATAAAAGTACCATCAGGCAACTGATCAACCTGAAGTCCTAGAAAGAACTTCATCTCCCCCATTGCGCTCATTTCAAATTTGTGCTTTATGACTTCTTCAAAGTCTTTACACAGCTTGGCATTTGTCGATCCAAAGATAATATATCCACATATATCTGTACGATAATTAGATGTCCATCTACTTCCTTCGTGAAGAGAGTTGAGTCTACTGTTCCCCTGATAAAGCCATTGTCCAGAAGATGACTCGATAATGTTTCATACCAAGCTCTCGGGGCTTGATGAAGACCGTATAAAGCTTTATTCAAGAGGTAGACTTTATCTTTGTGTACTGGATCAACAACCCCGGTGGTTGGCTGACCTACACCTCCTCTTTCACTTTTTCGTAAAGGAAAGCAGACTTAACATCCAATTGGTACACCTTGAACCCTTTCCACGAGGCAAAGGCCAAGAATATGCAAATTGCTTCAAGACGTGCAACTGGGCATAGACTTCAGTATAATCTATCCCTTCTTGCCGATGAAAACCTTGAACCACGAGTCGAGCTTTTTTGTGCACGACGACTCCTCTATCATCTCTTTTACACTTGAAGACCCATCTTGTATTATTCTTTTGTGATGATCTGGTAGGTCAACAAGCGTCCAGACTCCAAGTTTCTGGAATTGGAGTAACTCTTCTTGCATTGCATCCACCCAACTTTCTTCTTTCAACGCGTCTTTCCAGTTTCCCGGTTCAACCTGAGAAACAAAACAACTATGAGAAAATCGGACTCGAAGTGGAGCAATACTAGAATAGAAACAACTTAGATCTTTATTAATCTGATTGCGAGTTTGCACTCCCAATCGTAAGCTGCCTATAATGTTCTCTGACGGATGATATGAAAGTGTCCTTGGCATCACTTCAGTTAGAACATCTACTTGTGGTTGCAAATTTGTGATAATTTCGTCGACAACCGTACAGATGAAGAAGCTTTATTCCTAGCATTAGACTGATAGCTGGTTGGTTCAGAAAGCCTTCAATCTATAAGATCTTCATCGAACTGGATCCTCCATCACCGAAAGTTGGTTCCCGATCAGAGTCAGCATCGATATTTGGTTGGGCAAATGATTCAGCAGCATTGACATTTGAAGCAGGAACCGGATTTAGAACAGAAGAGCTTTGACCAACATCAGATGTGTTAACTTGTAAAGATGTAGAAATCACCAAAGGTCGAGGAACTTGTTCTTGATTAGATAACTGATGTTGTTGAAATAACATCACAAGTTCTTCTTCAGTTGGCACATCTGGAAGATCAAACGAATCCCACAATCCATCGTCGTTAAACAGCCACGGATCCCCAGGCTTCTGCGTAGGTGTTGTATATCTTTGACAATCTACGTGCTGCGCTAGAACTACCTGGTTCAGACTCGGCAAGAAAAACGTTTTTGAGGAGTAGTGTAACCAACAAAGAAACCTTCCAAAGATTTGGCTCCAAATTTACCAGCCGGGTCCAAGACGTACACGGTGATCCGAAAAGTTCCAAAAATGCTAAGTTAGGCTTTCCTTGATTCAGTAACTCGAAACATGTCTTTTAGTGAGGCTTAACTGTTAACACACGATTTAGGGTATAGCATGCTGATGCTATTGCTTCACTCCAGAAACTAATCGGTAATTTTGAATCAGCTACCATTGTTCTACCAGTTTCTATCAATGTGCGATTCTTTCGTTCTACTACTCCATTTTGTTGTGGAGTATGGGGGCGCTGAATTCATGAAGAATCCCCTTGTCATTGCAAAACTCTTGCATCTTCTTGTTCTTGAACTCCGTTCCATTATCACTGTGAATTCTCTTAATGGGTAAATGATATTAGTTCTCGAGTTTTCTGAGGAGGATCATAAGAGTTTCAAAAGTTTCATCCTTACTCTCCAAGAAAAATACCCATGAAAATCGAGAATAATCATCTGTAACGACAAGACAATATAGATCATAGAAATGCTTTTGACATTGACTGGTCCAAAGAGATCCATGTGTAGTCTTTCTAGTGGCAGCTTTATCGAATTCAACGGCTTTGTCGGGTGTGATTTCTTATGTTGCTTCCCCTTTTCAAATTTACACCCTCCGCTAAGTCGTTATGCACAAGAAAATTCATCTTTCGAAGATGAATGTGCCCCATTTTTCTGTGCCATAAAATTGACTCTTTCTTTGTAGCTTTGGAAATAAAGCATTGAACTTTCATTGACGTGGTAGACGTGATGCTCATGTCAAGGACATATAAATCATTTTCTCGCGGAGCTCGCATCAGAATCTATTCTTCTGGAATCTTGAAACCAGGTTTTAGAATTAGACATTCTGTATCATTGAAATGTGTCATTAACTTCTTGTCACAAATTTGCGAGATACTAAGCAGAATGTTCTCAAGTTCGGCGATATAGTTCACTTTATCAAACATACAACTCCGTTCGAGAGAATCCCTTCTCCGACAATTCTACCTCCCTACATTCAAGCGAATCCTACATATCCTCCTCGAATAGCTCTAACATCATTGAGCAAGCAAGCATTCCTATCATGTGACGAGATGCTCCACTATCCATGACCCATTTTGACTATATCGAACGTTGCAGCCCCTGTACACATGATTAACAAAATTCATTTAAACAAAGAGACCCAAGCCTGTTTGGTCTTGGGTGGGTTTGGAATGTCGAACTTTGGACCCACTTTGTTCTTTTCAATCTTTTTAAGCTCAATGTTGTTTGGAACAGAAGGTTTGAGTTCAACCTCGGATGATTTGGTTTTAACAATTTTAGCAACCCATTTCTGTGTTTGTGATTTAGCCCTTTTCATATAGAATTTTGAATCTACTTTTTGATGTTTGTGTATGTTTCACCAATTTCAAATTTAGATTGAGTTTAATAATTGGTTTAACATTTTGATGAGATTCAGTCTTTCTTTTAAGAATTTGTTTCGGCATAAACATAGGTGTTTTTGTTTTTCATCCTTGGTGAACTTTTTCGGAGAAGAAACTGGTTTTGAACTTTCTTGTGAACAATATCTTGCGATATGTCCAACTTTCTTGCATTTAAAACATGTCCTGCTGTCCTTATGAACAGAGGTATCCAAAACCTGTTTCTGTTCTGTTTCTCTTTTTCTTTAAGAAAATCATCATTTGGTTGAGTTCCAATGATTTCTTTTTCCTTATCGGTTGTTGTCACAAAAATAAAATTGATTTTCTTTGTAAAATTCAATTTTTGTGGCATGTTGGTTCTATGTGGCTTCTGGAAACCCAACCCTGCCCGTTTGTTTTTCGGATAATCTCCATTTTTCCGGTAGTAGGGTCGGTTGTCAGTTTTTGATTTAGAATAGAAAGATACATCATGTTTATCTAAATCATCATGACTTACCTCCATCAGCTTGAACATTTTATCTACACAACCCCTTTTCACATTCTTGATTGGAAAATCCTCATCCGAAACTAGTTTATCAGACCCTTTCATTTTATAAACTATGACATTGGGATCATCATTTAAACTATTCTCTGATATATCATCAGACTTTGACTTCTCGGATTTTTCAGACTCAGCCACTTCAGATTCATTTTTTAACACTTTGTCAACCACATTCTTTACTACTTCAGAAACACATTCACCATCATTTTTTGTGTAAGTTACATCGATATCCTCAGGCAGCTGTTCGGTTTTCAATTTTAGATTTAGCGCCTTTTCCACCCCAGATGGATTTTTGCATGCATAACTGTTCCACATGGGTGGAGGACTCGATCATAACTACCACCTTTTATTTCACCATTTTTAGATTCCTCAATTTTTTTGATTTTTGGTAAAATGTAATCTATGACATATGAGCTTGTGGAATAACTAATTAACAATTTGTTAACTCGTTCGGTTTCAATTCTCATTTTTTTCAACCTCACTTTTGAGCTCAGCAATAGTGTTTAGATGAATATTTATTGCCATTTGTTTATCCATCACCGTTGCTTTGAGCATCATCAGTGTAGCATCATTTTCTCTGAGTGCTTTATTATATTGTTTAACAGACGCACTCAATTTGTCATAAGCTTCCTTTGTGGATTTTTAATCGCTTGACAAATTGTCTATTAAACTTTGCAATTCAGCAAATCTTTTGTCCTTTACAAGACACTCACCACATGGTTCATCACACTTTGAACAAGATTTTCATTCTCAGATGACTTGTTTACCTCATTTCCATTCGCCATGCACGCTTTAATGATGTCTTCTTTCAGCAATTCCTTTTTCTCATCCACTTTGACATCTTCAACCGGTTTCTTTTGCTCTTCATTTGTTGAATGTTGGGTAGGTACGAAATATCCTGCAAAAGTTTTGAAAACATCGTTAGGAAAAAGATGTTTGAATGGACCATTCAAAAGCTCCTTTCCTCTGATGAAGTATGATAGTAATAATCGTCATCCTCATGTCCTTCATCAAAGGATGCCTCCGATTCTTCTTCTGGTTCCTCAATAATCTCAGCCACCAATGCCAAACTTTCTCCTTTCGAAATAAACTTGTTCCAATTAAACCCTTTGTCTTCTTGTGTAACAACCAAAGCCTTATCTTTAGTTTCATGTTGCTTTTCTTCAATCAGCACAATTCATGTTTTGGTTGTGGTCGGTGGTAGATCGCTCTTTTGTAATAGTCGTCTGCGAAAGGATTATGATTTCCTTGAACCTCTCGGTTTGGACATTCTCTTTTAAAGTGACCTTTCTCCCGAAACTTGAAGCAAGTAACTTTGGATTTATCAAATCCAAGTTTCCCGTCCAATCCTCCAAAATTTTCTTTACCAGTGATTTCCATAAATCTCTGTGCACTTCGAACGATTGAATCCATGCACCATTTTATATCTATCAACTCCACTTCAACTGGATCAATTTATCGTAGTCTTCACGTGTCATTTCAGAATTACCAATCTTTCCAGCAACAAGACTGTCATATGACTCAAGAACTGAAGCAAGTAGAGACATATGTTATTTGCTGTCTTTTCGTCAAAATTTTGCGCGTTCTAAAAGTCAACTGCAATATTGCATTGCAACACTCTTTGACTTGCATTGGATGATGGAGTGGTTTGATTGTTCTGAGACTGATTTGATCCGAAAGAAGATTGTTGACTTGAAGGTGTATTCGAATCAACTGTTGGGTATGATTGGAAACCACTTGACTGAGTTGGAGGTGTGCTTGGTGAACTATATGCACTGAAAGCAGTTTGAATCTTTGGCGCTTGGATTTGAGCCGCAGAACTGTTTTTAAAATAAATATTAACATCTTGTTACACTTGAACCATCTTGTTTTTAGCCATCTTTTGCATCTCTAATTCATGACCTTCCAATCTTTAAATAAAATGAGGCAGCGAGAAATTGCTGTATTCAACTCCATTCTTCAAGATGGTTAAGTAAGTTGACCATTCACCTTGTGGCAGAGAATCAGCTAGCTTATCAACAAGCTCTTCATTTGTCTTCATAATTCCCATTCTCTTCATATGAACCACCAAATGACAGTATCGCTCAATCAGCTGCTTAGCCGTTTCTCTTTTTATCAGTGTGAATACGTCAAACTCTTTGCTTAATAATGCCCTTTTGCTTTTGTGGAGTTGAGCACTGCCTTGAAATTTGAGTCGAAAAGCATTCCACAAAGATTGCGCATCATCATCATGCTGTAGTAAAGTCAAGATGTCTTCTTTAATCGATTGCTGAAGAATGTTCATCATTTTCTTTTCCTTGATAAATCTTTCTCGTTCAACATCAGAGAATTGAGCAAGGGTCTTTTCAAGCCCATTTTCGCCAACTGGTGCGATGTATTTTGCCTCGATTGCAAACCAGTAAGTAAAATGGTTAACTTGCACCCAGTTCATAAACCTCTCGCTCCAACTATCAAAGTCTTCCAGATTTATAAGCTTTGGAAGTTTTGTCATTGTTCCCATTTCATTCTCTAAATTGATGTTTTGAGCTGTTGTAGTGGTAACAACTGATGTGGCGAACGCATTGTAAAATTCCTCAGACATTTTTCCTGTAAAAAGTTAGAACACACTTCTCAAAACAAACAAATTAGATTAGAAAACTTTTTGTGCGGTCGAGAAGTTTCGTACGAAACAAATAACACAAATTTTGCACGAAGTAGATTTTAGTACGATTCAAATTTCCTCATAAAACTATAATTTCTTACGAATCAAGTCATTTTGTACGAATCAAGTTTTTTTTAACTGAGTAAATTTTGTGCATATTAAATTTTGTACAAATCAAATCATTTAGCACGAAACAAGTTTAAATTCTGAAAAAAAATTAAGTATCTGTATAAACTGTAAGCTGATTCGTATGAATAATATGTGATCCGTACTAAAATCAAAACAACATTATTTCATGCGAAACTCGTACGAAACTGATTCAAACTTCAAACTGATCAAATTTTATCGATTTCAACATGATTTAGTTCAATTTTATGTCCGAATTATGGTATGGATTGATTAGATTGAAGATTAACTTGAATTACTAAAATCCTAGTCCATTTTGTCCATGAATTCGTCCGAAATTTGTCAAAAATCCAGCAAAGGTCAGAAAAATGATGAAGATGAAGATATACAGTAACTACTTGTTGTCTATCTGTAGATCAGATCTCATGGCTCTGATACCACTTGTAAACGGGGATCGAGCTCCCGAAATGAGCAATCGACCTTATCTCGCTCAACTAGCAGAGACAAAATTCATTGCTAGAGAGGTAGACATGACAAACAAGATAGTACTTACTGTTTAACTTCTTCTGATGTATTAATGACGTTCAGGTTACAGACGCAAGTAAACAAACCGATAGAGCTTCGCCGTACTGATTGACAAATCTATACCTAGCTCTAACACAACACTTCCCTATTTATAGGTCGATATGACTCGTACCGAAGTGCGTGCACTATCGAACATCTATGATTCGTACGAAATAGTATTTCGTACGAGTGACTCACTTCGTACGAAACACACATCTGTTTCATGCGAATCACAGTGTAAAAACATATAAACTTTACATTTTCTCATTTAAACATTAACTTGTAAGCTTTATAAACATTATAGATATATCCTAGACGTAGGCAAGATACATTATGCACCAACATGTATGATAGTAATAATCATTGTTCTAGAGCCTCATCATAAGATGCCTCTGACTCTTCTTTAGGTTCTTCAATTACTCTCATTCTTGGAAATGTATTTGTTCCAGTTAAAGCCCTCGTCTTCTTGAGTTACTACAAGCGCTTTGTCTTTGGGCTCTGGTTGAGGACGGTGGTAGATAGCCTTCTTGTAGTAGTCGTCGGCAAATGGGCTCTGATTACCCTAAGCTTCTCTATTTGGGCATTCACGTTTAAAATGTCCCTTCTCCTGACACTTGAAAGAAGTAACTTTGGACTTATCGAATCCAAGTTTTCCATCCAAACCACCCAAGTTCTCTTTTCACATGATTTCCATGACGCGTTGTGCACGTCTAACAATAGATGCCATACACCATTTGATGTTGATCAGTTCAATCTCTACCGGATCAATCTGATCATAGTCCTCTCTGGTCATTTAAGAATTTCCAATCTTTCCTGCTACAAGACTGTCATAAGATTTGAGAACCGATGCTAATAGTGACATATGCTGCTTAGCGGTCTTCTCATCAAAGTTTTGTGCATTTTGGATATCAACAGCGATATTGCACTGTAGTACCCTCTAAGGAGGATTTGATTGACTGGTCTGGTTGATCTGGGGATCGCTTGATCCATGTGATGACTGTGGGCTTTGAGACATGTTCGGATTGACCGCAACAAATGATTGAAAACTACTGTTTTGATTTGACGGGGGACTCGGTGTGCTGTAAGCGCTAAAGGCAGTCTGGATCTTTGGAGATTGAATTTGAGCGACATAACTATTCTTGAAATAAAGATTGACGTCTTGTTGCATTTGAACGCCTTTGTTCTTCGCCATCTTCTGCATTTCTAGTTCGTGTCCCTCCAAACTTTCAATGAATCGTGGTAATGAGAAATTACCATATTCAGTTCCATTCTTCAAAATGGTCAAATAGGTAGACCATTCGCCTTGTGGTAAGGAATCGACGAGTTTATCAATAAGTTCTTCGTTTGTCTTTATGATTCCCATTCGCTTCATTTGCACAACGAGATGACAGTATCTTTCAATCACTTGTTTTACCGTCTCTCCTTTGATCAAAGTAAAGATGTCAAATTCTTTACTCAACAACGCCCTTTTGCTTTTTCGTAACTAGGCACTTCCCTTAATCGAAGAGCATTCCATAATGATTGTGCGTCATCATCATGTTGTAACAGCGCCAATATGTCCTCTTTGATGGATTGTTGCAGAATGTTCATCATTTTCTTCTCATTTATAAACTTTTCTCTTTCAAAATCCGAAAGTTGAGCCAATGTCTTTTGGAGACCGTTTTCTCCAACAGGAGACTGATACTTTTCTTCGATAGCAAACCAACAGGTAAAATGATTCACCTGAACCCAATTCATGAAACGTTCTCTCCAACTATTGAAGTCTTCGAGGTTCATCAACTTAGGCGGTTTCGTCATCGTACCCATTTCGTTCTCGAGGTTGATGTTTGTGTTGCAGTAGTCGTGACCGCTGATGTAGCAAATGCGTTATAAAACTCTTTGGCCATTTTCTGCAAAAATTTAGAAACACACTTTCCGAAAAAAATTGATTAGAATGATAAAATTTCTTCATGCGGATGACAAATTAGTTCGTGCGACCAAGATTAGCTCGTACGACCAAGAAATTTATGCGGACAAGAGGATTCAAACAAGAAAGATACTCGTGCGCACAAAGAAGCAACTCGTATGAATGAAATGTTCCTTGGTATGAATGAGTTGCTCGTACGAGTGTGTAACTTGTGCGAATCACAGTTTTAAATTTTTAACTTGTAAATTTTAAGAACTTCTGATTACTCGTTCGTACGAATGAATTAACTTGTATGGTCACTCGTTCGTGCGAGTGGTCTCTCTACCCGTACAAAACAACTTAGGTCACCAAATGGATGAATTTTATCAATTTTGACATGATTAAGCTCGATTTTAGATCTGAAATAGGATTGATTATAATTGATTTTAACGGAATATCCTAGAATCCTAGTCCATGTTGTCCATAAATTCGTCCAATTCCGAGATTAGTTTGGGAAAGTGTAGAAGTAGAAAGCTGCAACAATGAATCTGAATCTAAAACAGTTGGTAGCCTGCAGAAACTTGACGTTTGTCAACAGATCAGACCTCAAGGCTCTGAAACCACTTGTGAATGGGGGATCGGCTCCTCCGATGAGCAACTGGACTGATCTAACTCAACTAACAAAGGCGGAATTCATTGTTAGTGAGGTTGACAAACGAACAAGTGAGATCTACTGTTTAACTGCTTTGAATATATTGATTGACGTGAAAAGTACAACACAAGTAAACAATTAAGCAGGGCTTCGCCGTACCAACTGGACTAACACTCCTTAGCTCTGACACAACACTCCTCTATATAGGTTGACATGACTCGCACAGGAGAGTGTGAAACAGAGACTGTGACTTGTGAGAGTGACTGCCTCGTACGAGTCAAGGTGACTCACTCGTACGAGTCTACTACAAAACATATAATCTAAAGAATAACATTTACAATCTGACGTTTTAAACCCTATATATAAAAACGACATACCCTAGATGTAGGCAATAGACATTATGCACCAACAAAAAGTTTACATCGAAACACAGACGAACTAAAATTTATACCGACGCATAAATTGTAATTTTCATAATACGGCGCACAGGCGATGCACCGTGGGCACTTTGCAAGCATCTAATGATTAGTCCAAGCGTCATGTCATGCGCAAACCACATGAAGGTGCATGTCTCGACGTACTCAGTTCAACTCAATGTACAATTAAATCAAAACGTAAAGTAATTCGAATTTAGAAAAATTAGTTCTTTAAAAAAATATTAGTTAACGAAAATCATTAAAGAAAACTATAGATTGAAAATGTATATTATATATGGTACATGGATAAAGTTGAAAGATTAGAAATTTTAAGGATTAAACCTTGAGGGTAGCAAAACTAATAGACTAATACTGCAATGTAATAGAAGTTTAGGTTACAAAGGAAAGGGATCGAAAATACAGTTTAAGAAAACTAAAAGCAAGGGATCAAAATGTAATTTACTCAAAGTATGTGTGAAAAAAAGGAAATCTCATTGACATTTTCATTTAAGATAGAATAAATACATACAACTCTGTATTTAAAACCAATATAGAAGAAAGAAGTAATATACAATTGTAGGAAAATATAGTTTACTTAAAACCTAACAATATATTAAATTGAAATCACCAACACTAATTTAACATGAGAGAAGAAGTTCCATTTAAGTACTTAGTTGGCATGTAGACAAAATTCCATCTCATATCCTCTAATCCAATCAAAATCCACCACCCCACCCCCACTGTTGTTCTTTCTCTAAACAAACTTTTAGATTCATTTCTTGAAGAAGGTATGGTTGCTTCTCTTTTCCCCTTTTCTGCCTTGCTTCATTAGACCAAGAGAAAAGCACCAATCTTTGCTTACTTCGCACCTCACAATAACATACTCATAGTCCCCGATCATTCAACCCCAGATTCTTTCTTCCTATCATTTTTCCATTTCCAGCTTTTCAGGATTTCATATTCCTTTACTTTTTACTAATTGGGATTTCAAGATTTTCCAATCTTGAAGCAACCAATCTTAGAAACCACAACTGGTGCCGATCTTGTTCACAATCTTAGCTTTGTTGAGGCCTGGTCTTCTCTCTCTCTCTCTTGACTCCAGAGAGAGAGAGAGAGAAAGAGTGGATTCGCTTTTCTTGATACCTCTCATGCCCCTTCATCTTTGGGGAAGTATTTTCGTTAATTTTGAAAAGGTGGTCCTTTAAAGATTCCTCCGGGTGGTTGGCTGTGGAGGCAAACAAAAGAAAAGGCTATTCTGATTCCATTTACCCAAAACAAAAATGCTTCTTAATTTAACTTTCTTGAATCCATTGTAAAACACTCAACACCCCTTCCGTTTTGATCACTCTTGAACAAGCACCCTTGATATTTGATCTTGGTTTTGGGTTTTTGAATTGGAGTTTAATGAAGTGGGAAACAGCACCATCATCATACGTTTCCAATTCATCAAGCTGGATGATGGAAGATAGCTTAAAGA
Source organism: Scalesia atractyloides (assembly GCA_947069175.1). Taxonomy (NCBI): domain Eukaryota; kingdom Viridiplantae; phylum Streptophyta; class Magnoliopsida; order Asterales; family Asteraceae; genus Scalesia; species Scalesia atractyloides. Next base: position 50,625,769 of record CAMTDV010000013.1, on the reverse strand, counting down.
GCACAAGCTGGATGATGGAAGATAGCTTAAAGAGCACAATATGGACTCCTGTTGAGAACAAGTTGTTTGAAAATGCTCTTGCTAAGTTTGATAATGATATGCCTGACCGGTGGCTGCGGGTGGCGGAGATGGTGCCCGGGAAGACGGTGGCGGATGTGATGAAACAGTACAAGGAGTTAGAAGATGATGTTAGTAGTATTGAAGCAGGGTTGTATCCAAAATATGGATATAATTCCAGCACTTCTAATTTCACTTTAGAATGGGGAAACAATAATGAATTCGATGGGTTCCCATATGGGAAAAGGTCTGCGGCTGCTTTGGCCGCCTCTGTCCCCATGGCTTTGGTGGCAGCCGGGCGGCCGCTTGAACAAGAAAGGAAAAAGGGTGTTCCATGGAGCGAAGAAGAACACAGGTACGTTTCTTTATATGATTTAGTTGAGTCGGGTCTGTCTCTCTCTGTAGATAAGGTTTTCCCTTATCCATAGACCCTGCTCTAGGAGCAAAATTGCTGGTTACATTTTTTTGTTTATTTAATTAACAATTGATCATTTCTGTTATAATTCAACGATTTTTTTGGCATGAATTTGACATGGGTTTTGGGAAATTTGTTCACAGATTGTTTTTATTGGGGTTAACAAAGTATGGAAAAGGAGACTGGAGAAACATTTCAAGATATTTTGTGGTGACAAGAACACCAACTCAGGTGGCAAGTCATGCTCAGAAGTATTTCATCCGGCAACTTTCTGGTGGGAAAGGTAAAAGAAGAGCAAGCATTCATGATATAACCACTGTCAATCTTAACGAAAACTCCGGCTCTTCACTGGAATATAAAACAGCCACTTCGCCGGAGCAATGCAAATTCCAGTGGAATCAACCAAGAAGTGAAAGCACCACCATGGATTTTAACCAAACATATGCGAATATGTTCATGTCTCCAACATATGGAGGGACCATGTATGGCGGCGGTGGCGGAGGCGGAGGCGGTTTACATATTGGTGCACCCAATAATATGGTTTTTCAGATGCAAACCATCTATCCTCTATGAAGCTTTTGTGTCATGGGTTTTACTTTTCTTTTTTGCTTTGAAATGGGTAGTTTTTGTTGGTTGTGTTCATGATGTTTTTGGTATTCTCTTGTGGTATTATCTATAGATGTGAATATTTTTAGCCGTTTAGCGTGGTTTTAGCTCTTCGGAAAAGGATTAGAGTTTGGATTATTTATGTATGTTTTCGTCTATGAGAAGTGACACACAGATGCTAATACAGTTGTGGTCCATGTAATAGGATCTAGTGTCACTTTCATTTACAACTTTTTGAGCAACACAATCTATCTTATTAACATATAATCCAAGATTTTATTTGTCGACAGTTGACTTTCATTGACCCTTTTTGTCATTGGTCGAATTGATACCGACATGAAGCATCTTATGATCCTAGTTATTCTTGATCAATGATCAGGCTAAAAAACTTGATTTTCCTTGTACAAATCAAGATTCTTGTTTAACAACTATTTCTGTTCTTGATCTTTGCTATAAGCCCCTCTTTCTGGCCAAAAGTATATTTTCTTTCTCTGAGTGAGAATCTGTGGGAAGATTGTTATAACAATGGTGCCTTGGATCATGAAATTTTGACTTTTTTTCTATCATGAGTTTGACTTTCACATCCCACTAGAAGATAGGAAAATCTTCAAATGATGATGAACGTGTAAAGAATACCTAATGATTTTACTTTTAGGCTACTCGGTGTGGGTGATGGGTCTCCCTAAAAGACGACCCGCCACGTCAGAGTTCTTGGAGGACGTCCCTTCAAGGATGGAACCAAAGAAATGGGTGACGACCCGACCCCACCTAGTTTTTTTAATATTATAGCCGTCCACCACACCACCACCATCAGCTCCACCTCCAGCCACCACTCTCACTATCGTCTTCATCTCCGGTAACCCTCATAATCACCAAACACCATCATTGCTGGAAACCCTAACGCCGACGTCTCTATTGTGAACAACAACTACCTTCATCTCCGTTACCGGAAACCCTAACGCCTTCATCTCCGTCTCGATTCGTGCCGGAAACCCTAACGCCAGCTTCTCTATTGTGAACCACAACTACCATCATCTCCGTTGCCGGAAACCCTAACGCCTTCATCTCTGTCTCGATTCGTGCCGGAAACCCTAACGCCGGCGTCTATATTGTGAACCGTTGGTGTGGTGGCTGTGGGGGTGGTAGCGAGTGGTGATGTTCACGGTGGAGGTGGGCGGTGATTCTGACGGTGGTTGCAGGTGAAGGCCGCAGTGGAGGTGGAGGTTAGCCCCGTCTTCAACGTCTCCTAGGGGACTTCCACGATGATACCGGACCACCCGGGGCGGTGTTGGGGGCGTCGCCGGGCCTGGACGACCCCCACACCAAGTGGCCTTAGAGGTTTTGTTACTACAAATGCATTAACTTAGAAGATGCTATAAGTTTGAAAGTATTTTTCTATCATATTTACGTTACATTACATTACACCCTTAATAATACAAGACAATAAGTACTAATATTAATACTATAATAACATATATATACTTTTTTACATTACACTCTCTAATAATAAAAGCCAATAGGTATATGTGAATCTTTCCTAGACCACTAGTTAAACCAAAAATATTTTTAGTTAATCTCAAGTCAGGTTAAAGTTCTCGTTTTACATTATTTTGGTGTGAAATTTCTAGGTTCATGATGTGTAGGATTCTTATTCTACCCGTTCAACACCCATCCCAATATATTTGATATTAACCAAAAAAAATTATTGGTTTAACTAATGGTATAGGAAAGATTCACATATACCTATTGGCTTTTATTATTAAGAGAGTGTAATGTAAAAAAGTATATATATTATTATAATATTAATATTACTATTTATTGTCTTGTATTATTAATAGTGTGAGTAAAATGCCCAGGTGGTCTCTGTGGTTTTGTAAAATAACACCTTTAGTCTTCAACTTTTAGAAATTACATTGGTGGTCCCTGTGGTTTGATAGTTTCTTACTCAGATAGTCGTTGAAGTGGATGGGGTTAGTTTCTCCGTTAAGTCCATGTGAAATTACGAAATTACCCCTTGCTTTATTCAAGTATTAGAAATAATTCACACCAACACACATACACACACATATATATAAACACACTCACTCTCTCTGAAATGCACACACTCACTCTTTTTACTCTCTCTCTTACTCAGGCAAACCCCCACCACCACCTGCCATCAACACCTGCCACAACCCCCACACAATCACCTGCTACCACCCACCCGCACAACACCACCTGCCACCACCTACCACACCACCACTAGCTTCAAATCCGGCAATCACCATCTCCGCGTAGTAATCACCACTCCCAACATAAAACTTGCAACCACGCACCACTAGTTTGTCGAAATCTGAAACCAGGTTTGAATATGAGGGTTTTCAGGGCTTCAGTTTTGGGTTTAAATTTGGGGGTTTTATACTTTGATTGGGACTTACAATGATCAAAATTACATTGATACGGGTTTGATCGGAATTACTTAGATATGGGTTTGAATTTGGAGGTTTGGTACGGTGGTTGTGGTGGTCGAATGAAGATGTTGGTTGTGGTGGTTAAATGAAGGCGGTGGTGGTGAGGGTGTTTGCAGACGAATGTGGTGGTGGTGAGGGTGTTTGCATGTGAAGATGAGGGAGATGACGGATAAGAACAAGGAGGTGGTTCTGGTGGTCGAGTGAAGGCGATGGTGGGATTAGGTTGGAGGTGGTGCAGAAGTGGTGGGTTTAGGTTAGAGGTGGTTGCGGCGGTGGTGGGTTCATGGTGGAGGTGGATGTGGGTAGCTATGGTGGAGATGGAGGTGGGTGGCTATGGTGAGGGTGGCCAGATGTTTATAATGGAGGGGTGAATAAGTGGGCCCCACACTTTTAATAATCCATATTGTCTTTTATTTTTTATAGGGAAGGGTAAATAAGTAATTTCAGATAGACTTAACAGAGAAGACTAACGGACATCCGCTTAAGGACCATCCGGACATTTTACTATATATATATATATATGGAGGGGTGTTAAAACGGTAGAATAAGAGTCCTAGACATCATGAACCTGAAAATTTCCTACAAAAATAATGTAAAACGAGAACTTTAACCCGATATGTGTATTGTAAGTTAATACGAACACATAACATGAATATTTAAACATAACACGAATACCACCCATCTGACTTGAAGAGGTGTGGATGTCGGGGGTGGTGGTGATGGTAGAAGGATAGTGGTGATGAGGAAAGATGGAAGCGAGAATGAAATGAAAAAAAAAAATGCATTATTATTAAGATGTCTTATTTTCACTGTCTTTTCAGTTTCAAAATGTGCAAGGAAAGACAAAAGACAGAATAAATTAAGTAGGTCAAACCAGTATATAGATAATTTTATTTGTGGGCACGTGATTTTCCAAAGTTATATGTTATGCGGTTATTAGTTATTCTCAACTTTGCAAAAGACGAGATTCTAAAGCAAGAATGCTCTAACCCAAAACAATAAAGATATAATAACTTTTATTCAGTGAAATTAAAATTACAGAATAATAAAAGGGATATATGCTACTTTTATCTAAATTCGATCAAGAAAGAAAGGTACACAAAGATACCTGAATTTATATAGTCACGATCATAGATTGATACAATGTAAGTAACACCACAAAATGACACTTGCGGCACGTCTACTTGTTATTTGATTCGGATTCTTTGTCGTGATAGGGAAATAGATTCAAATTTATCCTGTTTGTGGTCAATCGGATAGAAATGATGCACATAGTGTGAGTTAAGGGTGTTTAAGGGTTGTTCATATAGTATGCGACTCAGAACTTGCTTATAAATAGTTAGAATAACCTCGCTAGAAAACGGACTGTAAAAAGATGAACCTCTTTGAGCCAAGCTTACCAGTCAAAACTTCGAGCTGAGCTCCACCTATATTATGTTGTTATACATACGTATATAGGTACAAAATATTATTTTTCTTGTCTATTTATCCCATTATTAAGAAAATACAAGTTTTAAAGTTATAAAATTTCAAAAATAACTTGTGGTGATGTAATTATCTCGAGGTTTATCAATGCCTAGTTGTAGCTAAAATTTCAACTCGTTAAGAGTTTCGAATCAAGCTGAGTTACCTCGTTCATCTTCGAGCCTGAGCTTGAATTGAAGTTGGGTCGACTCGCTTGTTAAGCAGCCTTGGGATTTTTTGGGTTGGTTTTTAGGTTATTCAAGGTATCTTTAATTGGGATTTTTTTGAAAGTGAATTCGAAATAAACTTATAAAAACCTATTTGAAATTAGAATTTGAATTCAAATTCAGGTTCATTTAAGCAAACTAAGTTAAGGCTATGCATTGTGGTTTAACTATAGAGTGTAATAATGCCCCGTCACGTCATCACCATGTAGACAATGGGTTTTAGCTAACCGCCATTATAACTATCATGTTGTTGTTTTACTAATATTTAAACAAAAGAAAAAAAGGAAAATGTCAGAACGTTTTGAGACCGTTGATACTTGAGTTCATAGTTTATAGCTTGTTTGCAATAGTTACTAAACTAAAAGGGCTAAAAGTGTTACTTTTGATACTTGTACCAGTAGCGGCGTATTTAAAGTCCCAGTGTATTTAATAAATACGCTGGGTAGTCAGTGTGTATATATTGGTGATCAATGAAAACCCTAGTCCAAGGTTCTTGGACAAGTTTTGGTGATTTCTTGGTGTTGTGATTGTTGTTCTTATGCTTAATTCGAACATCCAGGTGCATTCATGATTATATCATTTGGGATTCCATATACAACACTTGTTGGTTGATCCATACAAGAATCTTCATCTTCATCTTTGGTTTTTCTTAACTTTTACACATTCAAACAACTAATCTATAGTTGTTTGGGTATAACAATCAAACCACTATGATCTGAATCTGTTTTGGGACTCACAATTTGGTATCAGAGCCTTTGTGCTCTTGATTGTTTGAGTTTTTGTTAAGATTCTTCAAGTTTTGAAGGTTTTTCAAAAGTTTTCAAAGTTTCAAGGTTTTTCAAATTTTTGAACTTAAAATGGCTTGATCTGGTGTGTTTAATCATTGGGTTGTTGTTAATCAGTGTTTGGTAAACATTTGGGTCATTTTGGTACAATGAAACATGGATTTTGAGTCATTTTTGGGTGATTAGAGGGTTTTTGTTCATGCTTAAACCCTGTTTTCATATTAGTCGATTTTTGGGCGTGCTAACAAAATGAAGAAAGTTGGCAATCGTGTTGCCAACTATGCCTCCATCAAGAATCTTTTAGACTCTCTTCCAATAGAATGGAGCCTACAATGTATGATGATCAAAAGAACCTTCTTGACCAGCACTACTCATGTCACCCTTTCAGAACTGATCAATACAATGAAGGCCTTCGAAATAGATGTACTCAAGAGAGAAATGAATCAAGCAGGATACTCTCAGAAATTTACTCAATCTGCTGCTGCAGCTCCTTCTATTCCCAAAAATATGACATTCCTTGCCCCCATAACCTCCTGTGGTTCAAATTCTCAAAGTGCTAACGCATCTTACCCTAACGCTTCCGCAAGCTCTGCAAAGGCGCCATCATCTAACGAGAAGACTATTGTGGTTGGTGATGCTCAAGCACTCAAAATATCCACTGAACATGTTGCATTGTTTAACACCTTCCTGAGTAGGTATGAAGCTCTCATGTTAGGTGAGCTAAAAATGGATTTTCTTACTGTTGAAGACATGTATCAGGTAGATCCGGATGATATGGAGGAAATGGACTTGAAGTGGCAAATGACAATGATTACCCTCCGACTAAAGAAGTTTCAAGACAAAACAGGAAAGAGACTAGCACAGGGAAAAGCCGGTTTCGACAAGCCCAAGCTAAGATGTTACAACAGCAAAAATCTAGGTCGCATAAAGAGAGAGTGCCCTGTAACGCTTCGCTTTTTGTAACTTTCCGTTTTTAGTATGTTTGCTTGGTAATTCTATTTTGGGAAAGTCCAAACCTTGTAATCATATCACGCTTTCTAAATCATTGTAAATCCAAGGCTTTGATTGTAATCAAATTGATCAATTATATGAAATTCACAACCTTTGTGCATGGTTATACTTATGAACGTACATTTATTCGTTACTCGATTAATCAATTCAAAATAACTCGTAAATACCTATTGTACGTTTGTGAATCTTAAAATTCAAGTCAAGCAAGATGATTAGTGATTCAAACACAAAATACATAGACATATGGCACCTCGTAAATCTTGTCACATTTGTATTATAAGTTTACTACTTAAACAAGTCTTTTTTTGGAATTATGTAACGCCCTTATTCTTTGTTTTAACCTTCCAAATAACCCATACTTGTAATATATAAAAAGTGCAACATATCACCATCAAAGGAATTCTATTTTATTTATTTAACAAAAAAACGAACCAAGAAAGCTAGCGGCCGCAAGCTGTCCATCCCTTAACTTCTTTTGTTTCAAGACAAATGCCCACCTAAACCTCATTAATACTAACCTATCTCAAACCCTAATCTTCCCTCTATAAAACCCCACCTTTCCCCAATCTTTTCTCACTTTTACAAGCCCACAACACTTCAGAAAACCTCCCTAAACCTCCAGAATTCACTACTGTCCCATTTCAGTTTGCAAGTGAGTTCTAACTCACTTCCTTTGATGTTCAAGCCTCGTTTCTTCTTCTAAAACCCTTGGATAACCTCAGGAATGTTTTCACAAGTTTGCTTGGGCAAAATAAGGTGAAACCTCACCATTTTGAGTCCAAAAGTGTCTTGAACTTCTGCTCACTTTTATCTTTTCAAAACTTCAAAATCTTTAAGTTTTCTTCCTCTACAATGTTTGATAAGCCTATTGGGATGTTACCATAGGTTTTACATGGAAAACCAAGGTTGAACAATACCATTTTTATGGCCAAACTTTCTGTTTTGGAAGTTAAATTTATAAACTTTTTCTTAAACTTGTTTTCTCTTAACAACTCTATGCTACTTGTGCTTCTAATCAAGTGTATGATTAGGGGGTTAGCTAGAACTGTTTCATACAAATCAATAGGTATAAAATGCCTCTAAACTTATTGTTTTTTAAGGGTCTTTACCCACAAGTGTTGAAACCATCCAAGCTTACAAGCTTGTGTTTTGGTAAATGTGTGATTACATGGAGGCCTTGGCTAACCAACTTTCAATCCACCACCTCACATGATGATTTCCATCCACTAAGCTATGTTCCACCTTCAATTGAGTAACAAGGCTACGACATATCCCCAAACGTTGCCATGTTCGGGATGCACGCACCTAGCTTGCTTACTTGGTTGATACATAGTTTAGTGAAGTATCCTCCTACCTCCATGCATGACTTCTATGACTTCCATGAAATCCATGAATTATATGATAACTTGATATTATAATATGTAACATATTTATGTAAATAATAACTATAACCGAACCTTTGACAATGACCGTATGGTTACTTGTTCTAATATTAGGTTATTTTATCTAAGACTTAACCATCATTACGATTCTATTGGGCATGACCCATATAACCACGAACATCCTACGGGGCTTATGGTGTCAAAAATGAGCGTGAACGTCTAGATAAATACTTTCGACTATACATACTTTTGCATACTTTAAGTTCCTAAATTAACGAACTCCATTGTCATTCCAATACTCACACACCCACGTTTTCTTGTATAGGATAACTCGATGTTCGTCCCCTAATCAACCAACACTTTCACGATTTAACTTTGCAAAACCGTGAGTACACTCGACACCCTTTTACGCTTTATACTTTTGGGTGCAATATGTTAATCTATCAAAAACACACTAAATCACACTTTTTTTCTATGCAATCACACAAACAATCCATCATACATGCGATAGTTATGTGATACCCGATTTGTTTACTTGGAACATTCTTATGTGATACTAATAGTAATTAACTTCGTACGAGCCTCCCCTTAACATGTATAGCGCTATAGGAGTAACGCACCGCCCGTATTCTTGTGGTCATGTTAAGTTTAATCTATTTTGCGGTGACACTTGAGGATTGACTTGTAGTTCACATGCCTTATTTACATTAATGTCGTGTGCTAGCTTAACATCTGGATTTGTTTAAACTTTTTTAATTACCTTATGCTATGATTCAAACTTATGTACTCGTCAATACTTTGTAATGAACTATACTTTTAACATGTTGCTGGTTGAGGATGTTGATGTGACGAAACTTAGTAGGAATCGCATTGAAACACAATTAGAATGCTAAGTTATTTATTATGTTTTGTTGAACTTCTCTTATTTGAATTTACATTTTATCGGAATTATGTTGTACTTGACATTTTGGTGAATGAAATGAAATGAATTATTTAATTAAGTATTGTCGCAATTAGTGTCATGATGTCTCGAGCAATATTGTTCGTCTCACTCCGATGTTTTCGCCATTGGTTGGGGTGTGACAGATTGGTATCAGAGCCATAACTATAGGGAACTAGGTAAAATTGCCATGTTCGACCTAGTCTGTAGATTAAGTGACCAACTTGACCTTTATTGATTCATGCTTAAAATGTTAATTCTTCCTATTTCTTTTGTTTTAATATACATGCAATGTGTCTTTCCTAAGACATTTACACAACTTACACACTTGAAGACACTCCTACTACCAACGAGAGGATCTCACCAAAATAGGGGTGAAACCCACACTTTGGTGATCACTCTCAATCCACATGTTCGATTTTACACGAAATTACACCATCAAGTTAGGAGTGAATCCACCCTGATGGAAATTTCCATTTCATGCTCTAGTGGACCCTTACCAACGAGTCGGAATTACTCCTCGTTTGGTAAGTACCAACCACACTTAGGTTACGATGTTGTCAAGTTAGGGGTGAAATCCGCACCATGTAAACTAATCCCATTCCTCGATTTTCAATCTCGCCAAAGTTTCGATTTTAGTAACTAGAAGGGTAAAGTGCCATTAATCGCTTCTCGACGAGAGAAATTTACCTATAGGCCAAAGCAGTTTCTCTAATTTGAAAGGATCTCGATTCACTTTGGAATAGTCGACGTTTCTCAACTCGAAACACTCTAATGTTTTATTAAGCATATCCTTTATGTCATCTCAATTATTATGTGTTTTAGTACTTGTTACCTCATTCGTTTCTAGCCCAACGCACAACTCGCACGCCTTTCGTAACCAAAACATTAAAATCCTCATGAACCAACTAAATTTATACTCCTTACGCAACCATACGTGTTTATGCTTTTGAATGCTTGTATGCCTATGCTATCTATGTGCATTCATACGTGTTACGTGATACTTATAAGCTTGAAAACGATTTTTATAAAAACACATTATGATCAAAGCCTTAATCCCTCTTCTATTGTCAACCCTTTAGGTGTCTTTCTCACAAAGCGTCATGGGAAAGAAGAACTCAAAGTCCCGCTCGTCAAAGAGGGATTGCATGAAGTTCATGGCCGAGCAAATGGCCAAGGTTATCTCGGACATTGTTAGCAAGATTCAACCGTCACCGAACGCTGACTCACCCCACGCCTCTGTCGACTCAAAGGTCGAAGCACCTAAGATGACGTTCACCTTTAAGCAGTTTTGTTCTTGCAACCCACTACCATTCACCGGTGAAGAGGACGCCACCAAGTTACTACAATGGTTTGACGCCATTGAGGTGACTTTCCTACAAAGTGGATGTCCCGACCACTTGCGTACCATCAACGCGACGGGAGTCTTCCGATCAAGGGCTCTTGATTGGTGGACCTCCGAGCGTAATGCTCATGGAAATGATGCCGCACACGCCCTACCATGGACCGAGCTCAAGAAGCGGATGGAGAACGAATTCTGCCCTCCCCTGAATACCAATGACTCGAAAAGGGGTTTTGGAACGTTAAACAGGTTGGGAACGACAACGCTGGCCTCACGGCCCATTTCAAGCAGCAGAGTGCGATTTGTCGTGGTCAAGTCGACACGACCGAAAAGGCGATTGCCAAATACATGCGCTGCCTCCTCCTCACCTTATGAACCTTGTTGACGCCACCTCGCCCAAAACTCTCGAGGAAACCTTTCGCATGTCTCCTGACTTAACAACAACCACGTCCTTCGTGAAGCCTCCAAGGCTTCATCTAGGAAAGCCCACCAAGCCACCACTGAAACCTTTATCGAACCTACCTCACCCAAGCCACCAAAGAGCAACAACAAAGGTAAGAAGCAGAAGGCTTCAAGCTAAATCTGCGCGGTAGTCACTCCGCTAAACCCTCAACCCTCCTAGTAGCTAGCCTTAGCCAACCCCGAGCCTTTCAAAAAGGCATACACTAGGCTGCATCCCAAGTGTAACACCTGTCCCTACCACCATCCCGTTAATGACCCTTGCCGCCTATGCACTAGCTGCAATAGGTATGGACACTTTGCTCTGCAATGTCGAAGTGCTCCGCAAGCCTGAGCCATCACCGCACCCCAAAACCCCATGGCAAACCAAACCCGACCACTTGCAACCACAGCTCGTGCCTGCTTCAGATGCGGATATCCCAACCACTTCGCCAAACTTGCCCGCACGCAACAACAACAACCAGCAGCAACAACATCAAGCTCGCGGTCGAGCTTTCGTCATCACTGCCGCACAAGCTCAAAACTCCAACGATGTCATCACGGGTACGTTTCTCGTTAACAATGTTTACGCTTCGTGTCTATTTCACACTGGTGCGGATAAAAGTTTTGTATCCTTCGAACCTTTGCTTAAATGTAGACGTTTAAGTTGCCTAAATCTTTCGAAGTCGAAGTCGCTGACGGATTATCCGTCACTGTCGATTCTGTCCTTTCTAATTGTTCTTCGAATCTCGACGATCATACGTTTTCCATTGACCTCATACCCATGCAAATGGGTAGCTTCGATATCATAGTAGGTATGGATTGGCTTAGGCGGGTCCGTGCTGAAGTTGTTTGTTCCGAAAAATTTATCCGTCTTCCTCTTCCCAATGGTGATTCCCTACACATCTATGGCGAGAAACCTTCCAAAGGGCTTAAGCTTATGTCGGGTATCCAAGCAAACAAGTACTTGGGTAATGAATACTTCGCCTTTCTTGCTCATTGTGGAAAAGAAGGATAAGGGTCCGAGCGTGAGTGAACTTCCCTTTGTTTGTGATTACCCCGACATCTTCCCAGAGGATCTTCCTCGTCCTCCTCCTCCTCGTTCAGTTGACTTTCGCATCGAATCTCATTCCTGGCGCAACTCCTGTCCCAAATCCCCCTATCGCCTAGCACCCTCAGAGATGCAAGAGTTATCTAACCAACTTCAGGAACTCCTTGGTAAAGGCTTCATACGCCCTAGCACATCTCCTTGGGGAACTCCTGTTCTATTCTTCAATAAGAAAGACGGATCCTTTCGAATGTGCATTGACTATCGTGAGCTCAACAAGCTTATGGTCATGATTCGATATCCTCTTCCTTGCATCGACGATCTTTTTGATCAGCTTCAAGGCGGACCTGTTTCTCGAAAATCGATCTTCGCTCTGATTATCATCAACTTCGATTCCTCGAAGAATACATACCCAAAACCACGTTTCGCATAAGTTATGGGCACTACGAGTTCGTAGTCATGCCATTTGGCTTGACCAACACACCCATTGTGTTTATGGATTTGATGAATCGCGTGTTCAAGCCTTATCTCGACAGATTCATGATCGTCTTCATTGACGATATTCTAATCTATTCGAAGATGCAAGAAGAGCACAAGCAACACTTACGTCTCATCCTTCAGCTTTTTTGCATACTGAACGTCTTTACGCCAGATTCTCCAAGTGTGAATTTTGGCTAAAGGAGGTTCAATTCCTTGGTCATGTCTTAACGAACTCAGTATTCACGTTGACCCCACAAAAATCGAGGCGGTGAAAAATTGGATTGCTCCTAAGTCTCTGTCCGAAATTCGTTCGTTTCTTGGTTTAGCTGGTTACGACCGTCGGTTTATCTCGAATTTATCCAAAATTTCTGTACCTCTCACTTCCTTGACTCAAAAGGATAAACCTTTTGTTTGGACTTCCAAACAAGAGGAGTCTTTTAGAATGCTCAAGGACATGCTTTGCAATACTCCTATCCTAGCCTTTCCTGATGGTACCGAGGATTTTGTCGTGTATTGCGATGCCTCAAAACTAGGTCTGGGTTGCGTTCTTATGCAATGAGATAAGGTTATCGCTTATGTGTCATGACAACTCAAGATTCATGAGAAAAACTATACTACGCACGACCTTGAACTTGGTGCAGTTGTTTTTGCATTGAAGATATGGCGACACTACCTTTATGGTACAAAGTGTATGAGTCTTCATCGACCATAAGAGCCTCCAACACATCTTCAATCAAAAGGAAATCAACATGCGTCAACATCATTGGATGGAATTGTTAAACAACTACGACTCGATATTCGCTACCACCCTGGTAAGGCAAATGTTGTAGCCGACGCACTTAGTCGGAAAACTCATGTTAAGAGTATACGTTGCAACCAACCCTTGGGAAAGCTTTAGGAGCTAATTCGTGAGGCATAATACTCAACCATTAATGAGGGTAACCTCGATAATGAGTCAAAGTGCGGTGCTGAAAACCAACTCGTGACGAAATCCAATGGCATTATGTACTATCTTGACCCGTATTTGGATTCCGAACCGTGACAACCTTCGTGACCTCTTGATGAGTGAAGCTCATAAATCTCGGTATTCTATTCATCCTGGGGCTGATAAGATGTACCAGACCTTCGTACGTCTTATTGGTGGCCTGGTATGAAGAAAGATATCGCCTTCTACGTTTCGAAATGCCTTACTTATTCCAAGGTAAAGGCCGAACATCAGCGTCCTCTGGCTTACTCGAACAACCGGAAATCCCTGTTTGGAAATGGGAGAGTATGCCATGGATTTCATTACCAAACTCCCTCATACATCATCCGGTCACGATAGTATTTGGGTAATCATTGACCATCTGACCAAATCTACACACTTCCTTCCCATACGTGAAGACTACCGAGGCGAGAAATTGGCTCGTATCTACACAGATAAGTCATCCGTCGTCACGGTGTCACCGTTGGCATTATCTTGAACCGTGATGGTCGTTTCACTTCCCGTCTTTGGCAAACATTTCAAAAAGCTCTTGGTACTCACCTCAATCTCATACCTACTTTCCATTCTCAGTCTGATGGTCAAACTGAGCGTACGATCCAAACTCTAGAGGACATGCTTTGTTCTTGCGCAATCGATTTTGGTGGCAACTAGGATATGCACTTGCCTTTGGTTGAATTCTCGTACGATAACAGTTACCACACGAGTATTCAAATGGCATCTTTTGAGGAATTGTATGGTCGCAAGTATCAATGCCTATTTGTTGGCATGAGATCGAGGAAGCTCAAATCACGTCTCGATCTTATACAAGAGACGACGGACAAGATTTTACAGATTCGGGATAACTTTCTCAAAGACAGAAGCCGACAAAAGAGTTGCGCAGATAAAAGACGCAAGCCCTTGGAATTCAACGTTGGTGACTTGTACTTCTCAAGGTATCCCTTTGGAAGGGTGTCGTTCATTTCGGAAAAAAAGGAAAGCTCGCTCCTCGCTATGTGGGTCCTTTCAAATTCTCGAAAGGATTGGCAAGGTAGCATACCGACTAGACCTACCACAAGAGCTCAACAACGTTCATCCTACATTCAACGTCTCAAACTTGAAGAGATGTCTAGCCGAAGAAGGACTCTAAGTCCCACTTGGAAGATTTTCAAATCAATGAGACTTTATACTTCGTGGAGAAACCAGTCGAGATCATGGATCGAAGCACCAAACAACTAAGGCGCAGTCAAATTCCTATCATGAAGGTTCGGTGGGAAAGAAAATATGGCACTGAGTTTACTTGGAACTTGAAAGCAACATGAAGACTAAGTATCCGCATCTGTTCGTTACATCTTCCTAAATTTCGGGATAAAATTTTCTAAAGGAGTAGAGACTGTAACGCTTCGCTTTTTGTAACTTTATGTTTTTAGTATGTTTGCTTCTAATTCTATTTTTGGAAAGTCCAAACCTTGTAATCGTATCACGCTTTCGAATCATTGTAAATCCAAGGCTTTGATTGTAATCAAATTGATCAATTATACGAAATTCACAACCTTTGTGCATGCTTATACTTATGAACGTACGTTTATTTGTTACTCGAGTAATCAATTAAAAATAACTCGTAAATACCTATTATACATTTGTGAATCTTAAAATTCAAGTCAAGCAAGACGATTAGTGATTCAAACATAAAATACATTGACATATGGCACCTCGTAAATCTTGTCACGTTTGTATTATAAGTTTACTACTTAAACAACTCTTTTTTTGGAATTATGTAACACCCTTATTCTTTGTTTTAACCTTCCAAATAACCCATATGTAATATATAAAAAGTGCAACATATCACCATCAAAGGAATTCTATTTTATTTATTTAACAAAAAAAAGAACCAAGACAGCTTGCGGCCGCAAGCTGTCCATCCCTTAACTTCTTTTGTTTCAAGACAAATGCCCACCTAAACCTCATTAATCCTAACCTAACTTAAACCCTAATCTTCCCTCTATAAAACCCCACCTTTCCCCAATCTTTTCTCACTTTTACAAGCCCCAACACTTCACAAAACCTCCCTAAACCTCCAGAATTCACTGCTGTACCATTTCAGTTTGCAAGTGAGTTCTAACTCAATTCCTTTGATGTTCAAGCCTTGTTTCTTCTTCTAAAACCCTTGGATAACCTCAGGAATGTTTTCACAAGTTTGCTTGGGCAAACTAACGTGAAACCTCACCATTTGAGTCCAAAAGTGTCTTGAACTTTCTGCTCACTTTTATCTTTTCAAAACTTCAAAAACTTTAAGTTTTCTTCATGTTTTCTTCCTCTACAATGTTTGATAAGCCTATTGGGATGTTACCATAGGTTTTACATGGAAAACCAAGGTTGAACAATACTATTTTTATGGCTAAACTTTCTGTTTTGGAAGTTAAATTTATAAACTTTTTCTTAAACTTGTTTTCTCTTAACAACTCTATGCTACTTATGCCTCTAATCAAGTCTATGATTACGGAGTTAGCTAGAACTGTTTCATACAAATCAATAGGTATAAAATGCCTCTAAACTTATTGTTTTACTAAGGGTCTTTACCCACAAGTGTTGAAACCATCCAAGCTTACAAGCTTGTGTTTTGGTAAAGGTGTGATTACATGGAGGCCTTGGCTAACCAACTTTCAATCCACCACCTCACATGATGATTTTCATCCACTAAGCTATGTTCCACCTTCAATTGAGTAACAAGGCTACGACACATCCCCAAACGTTGCCATGTTCGGGATGCACGCACCTAGCTTGCTTACTTGGTCGATACATAGTTTAGTGAAGTATCCTCCTACCTCCATGCATGACTTCTATGACTTCCATGAAATCCATGAATTATATGATAAACATGATATTATAATATGTAACATATTTAGGTAAATAATAACTATAACCGAACCTTTGACAATGACCGTATGGTTACTTGTCCGTAATATTAGGTTATTTTATCTAAGACTTAACCATCGTTACGATTCTATTGGGCATGACCCATATAACCACGAACACCCTATGGGGCTTGCGGTGTCAAAAACGAGTGTTAACGTCTAGATAAATACATTCGACTATACATACTTTTGCATACTTTAAGTTTCTAAATTAACGAACTCCATTGTCATTCCAATACTCACACACCCACATTTCCTTGTGTAGGATAACTCGATGTTCGTCCCCTAATCATTAACACTTTCACGGATTTAACTTTGCAAAACCGTGAGTACACTCGACACCCTTTTACGCTTTATACTTTTTGGTGCAATATGTTAATCTATCAAAAACACACTAAATCACACTTTTTTCTATGCAATCACACAAACAATCCATCATACATGCTATAGTTATGTGATACCCGATTTGTTTACTTGGAACATTCTTATGTGATACTAATTGTATAACTTCGTACGAGCCTCCCCTTAACATGTATAGCGCTATAGGAGTAACGCACCGCCCGTATTCTTGTGGTCATGTTAAGTTTAATCTATTATGCAGTGACACTTGAGGATTGACTTGTAGTTCACATGCTTGTTTACATTAATCTTGTATTCTAGTTTAACATGTGGGTTTGTTTAAACTTTTTTTATTACTTATGCTATGATTCAAATATGTGTACTCGCCAATACTTTGTATTGAACTATACTTTTTAACATGTTGCTGGTAGAGGATGTTGATGTGACGAAACTTAGTTGGAATGGCATAGAAACACACTTATAATGCTAAGTTATTTATTATGTTTTCTTGAACTTGTCTTATTTGAATTTACATTGTATCGGAATTATGTTGTACTTGACATTTTGGTGAATGAAATGAATGAATTATTTAAATAAAAATTGTCGCAATTAGTGTTATGATGTCTCGAGCAATCTCGTTCGTCTCACTCCGATGTTTCCGCCATCGGTTGGGGTGTGACATGCCCACTGTTGAAAAACGAAAATGCTGAAGTTGTTCCTACAAGAAGGCCAATAGCTATCGAGGGGAGTGAAAACGTTGCTGATAACTCCCAAAAGCATTGGTGGTGGAAGATTATGTCTGGGCAGATGAAATAGCTGAAGCAAAAGAAGAAGTTAACAAGGCACTCATGGCTAAAATCTCTACCGCACCTTTCTCGTCTTCATCAAACTGCACTGAAAAGGAAGCTGCAAGAATTCCCAGGGACGACAAAGGTTTGAAAAGCATAATCGCTCCTACTCAACCAACTAAAGAAAAGGGAAAGAAGGAGGCTGAGAAGACTGAATCGAAAAAGACAGTCCAAGGAGCAACAAGCGACAACAAGAGTAAGAAAGCTGGAACTTCTGCAGCCACCATGAAAGTAGAGTTTGCAAAAGACAAAGAGGATAAGGATTTAGTAAGCAGCATACCGTATGAATTTAAAGCAAAACTATGCGCCTAACCATGTCTGAACGTCGTGGAACATTACAAATCACTCAACCCTGACCTTATTAGAGAAAAGGAAAAGGTTTTGAAAATTTAACCAAGAACTGAAAGAAAACGAAGCTGCATATCAGAGAAAGTTGAACTCAACTTTGGTTGAGATGCAGACATTAAAAGAATTCGTTTTTAGGAAAGATTTTATCATAAATGATCTAATTGAAAGATTAGAAAAATCTCAAAATGAAAATAACAAACTGCAAATCACAATTGATAAATGGAAAGTTAGTCCAAAGGCACTGGTTGATATTGAAAATTGCCAACGACCGACATTCATGAAGGATGAGACTGGATACAAGGATAAGCTCGGAAACGAAAGAAAAATCTTTCCTCCTCCGCATAGCAAAAACTATGTACCTATGCATCACCTCATCCTAATGATGACTAAATTGATAAACATGATTTGTTTGCTCAAAATATCTTTCACAAAAATGAAAATAATACTAACATTTCTAAGAGTAATGCAGATATGTTTAGGCGTAAAGAGGATGTGTGCGATGAGGATGATGACTGTGGAGGATCGAAAATAGGAATTGGATAGTCAGGCGACAGTTATTCCATAGTTAACTGTTTTCCTGGAACTATAACAAGAAAATTACTTGTATTCGGGATAACTGTAATAGTTTGAATAGGATGGATGACTGTAATGGCTGTGTGCCTAAATTTAATATTCAGGATGACTGTAATGGCCATGCGCCTACCTTTAAGACGCACAACCACATGAACATCATGGTTGAAAGTCATGACCTAACTTATGCTCGTAATGATGAAAATGTTGTGCTTGAATCTCCTGTATTTGTTCCAGAATTAAAGAAAAACAGATTTGGGAAGTTCCTCATAGAGGAAATTCCTGAGTTTATTCCATCATGTACAGGTACATCAGAGTCTGATGAAAAATCAATAGCAACAATGAATACTTGAGCACAACAACTTCATAAAGTGGTGAAGAAACATCAAGCGAAGATCAGGAATCTAACGGCTCAAGTGAAAATCCAGAATCAGCTTCGTGTTCAGATAACGAGAGCGATGAAGAGTGCATTAAGAATGAAAATCGTCTTAACAAGAAAGTGAAGAAAGTCAGAAGTTCAAGTTATACTGCATCATCAGATAATGCTTCAAGCAATTCTAAACTCTCATCACATACATCATCTCCACACGCATCGTCCACCAAAAAGAAAAGAGCAAAATGCAAGCAATGCTTTCGCTGTGGTCATTTAGGACATACTGCGAAACATTGCAAGAGCAAGAAATTTTCTAAACCTAAACAAGATCTTGTCAAAAGTTTCACCGAACAATTCGGTAACTTTAGAAAATCAGTCAAATGCATAGTTAATTCACAATGTTTTTGGAAAAGAAAAGAGAATATTCTTGTTCAAAATCACAATAGATTAAACTTGAAACAAGTCTGGATTTCAAAAACTAACTAGCTTGTATATGTTTTTGTTTGTTGTTGTATAATAGAATAAATTAAAAAATGGCTTCGAATGCTCATGGAATACATTTGGCACGTGGACAGTCGATGCTCAAGGCATATGAACGGATTGAAGGACCTCCTGAAGAACTTTCGAGTCATTGTGGCGATGTCGTTTCTTTTGCCGGAGATGAAAAGGGAAGGAAAATTGTTGGAATGGGAGACGTCATATCTGAAGCACTTACATTGGAGAACGTTAATTATGTACCAAAATTGTGTCAATCTCATGAGCGTATCACAAGTATGCGATAAAGGAATTTCAGTGCTGTTCAACAATGTGGAATGTCTATTCCTCAAGCCCAAATACCCCGTTCGTACCGAAATGATTAAGCTCACAGCTCCTCGTCAAAAAACAACACCTACGTTCTCAATATGAAAAATGCCAAATCCAATGAGTATATGACGTGTCTAATCTCAAAAGCATCAGAATCAGAATGACTGCTTTGGCATAGGTGGTTGGGGCATGTGAACTTCAAAAATATGAATAAACTTTCCAAATTAAATTTAGTAAGAGGTTTACCTATAAAAGAATTTCCATTTTCAGAAAAATGTATCGCATGCGCCCAAGGCAAGCAGCACAAAAAGCCGCACAAATCCAAAGTAGTGAATACGATATCCGCTCCATTGTAATTACTACACATTGATCTTTTCGGTCCCATCGGTGTTAAAAGTCTAGTTAAAAGATCCGATTGCTTGGTAATTACAGATGATTTCTCGTGTTTTTCATCGGTATATTTTCTTGAAGCTAAAGCGAGACTGCCTCCACTCTCAAGAACTTCATTCCCATGATTGAAAATGTGATCAAGCTGAAGGTCGAATCAGTCAGAACTGACAATGGATTGAAATTTAAAAATCAAGCGTTTATCTCCTTCTGCGAAGAAAAGGGAATGCGCCTTCAGTACAGTGCAGCCAGAACTCCTCAGTAGAATGGCGTAGCAGAACGGAAGAATAGAACACTAATTGAAGCTGCTCAAACTGTGCTCGTAGACTCCAAGCTTCCTATCATCTTCTCGGCGGAAGCAGCCAACACAGCATGCTATGTTATGAATCGAGTCCTTATTGTTAAACCTCATGGAAAAACAGCCTATGAACTTCTTTTCAAAAGGAAGCCTCTGATAGATTTCTTTAGACTGGTTGGATGTTCCTATACACTTCCTCAACACTGAAGACAATCTTATAAGTTTGAAGCAGTTGGTGACGTGCGCTACTTAATGGGTTGCTAATCCTCTCAGTTAGCTATCGAGTCTACAACAAACGAACCAAGATGGTGATTGAACATACTATGTCGACTTTCAAGAAGACACTCCACCAACACTGAAAGTTCTCCAAACTGGTTTTATGATATAGACATTGTTTTCAACACTTTCGACATTGATGAACCACTCACTGAAACGAACTTGCAGAAACAACCCCAATAGAACCATTTTTGATCGTTCAGACGTTGGATTTATTCCTTTACAACTCGATTCACCTCAGTCTCTGCTGATCCAATCCTTCCTGTTGACGAAGCTAATGGCGACACTTTGGCTGAGAATGCATCTACATGTGATGCTTCTTCTTCACAGCCGATTGTGGATGAACCAACTAGAGAAGACGAGCCTCCAATTATCTATGTCGACGAACACTTCACCAATCTACCTCAACAAATTGAGACCCACACCAACGCAGGTTAAAAGACAAATCGAAATCATCCCATTGAAAACGTCATTGTTCCTGTGGAAGATAGAGTTCGAACTCGTGGACAAACACATACCATCAACAATGGATTGTATGCAGCTTTTCTTTCGCAGTCCGTACCTAGCTACATTAAAGAAGCTAAGACTCCAGCTGGGTGCAGGCTATGTAGGAAGAGTTATCTTAGTTTCGTAAGCTCAAAGTCTGGGAACTCGTTGATCTACCAGATGGAAAGTATCTCATTGGCACCAAGTGGGCATTTCATAACAAAATGGATGATCGTGGTATAGTCATCAAGAACAAGGCAAGATTAGTAGTTCAAGGCTTTCGCAGGAGGAAGGGATTGATTATGAGGAAGTTTTTCTCCGGTAGCACGTTTGGAAGCTATTAGAATATTCTTAGCATATGCTTCATACAAAACTTCAAGGTGTTTCAGATGGATGTAAAGAGTATGTTTCTATATGGGAAGGTGAATGAAGAAGTCTATGTCTGCCAGCCTCTGGGATTTGAAGATCCACACTTTCCTACCCGACACTATAAGCTATACAAAGCTCTCTATGGTGTTCATCAAGCTCCTCGAGCCTGGTATGAGACTTTGTCAACATATCTTTTGGAATGTGGATACACAAGAGGTAAAATCGATATGACTCTCTTCACGAAAAGGATCGGAATAATGTGATGCTGGTGCAGATCTAGGTAGACGATATTATTTTTGGGTCAACCGATGAGGCCCTATGCAAGGAGTTCGAGAAGGTTATGAAGGCAAAGTTCGAAATGAGCATGATGGGAGAACTCACATTTTTCTTAGGATTAGAGGGGAAGCACAGAGAATATGGTATCCTCATTCATCAAGCAAAGTACATCAGGGATATTCCGGCAAAGTATAACATGAACGACTAAAAAACCGCCAGCACACCATTTGCAGCTCAGACAGAACTCACATCTGATCTTCAAGGAAAACCAGTGAACAAGTCCTTCTATCGCTTGATGATAGGCTCGTTGATGTATTTGACCGCAAGTAGGCCTGACACTATGTGGGTTGTTTGCATCTGTGCACGATTTCAGATGAATCCAAAAGAATCTCATGAAGCTACTGTCAAACGATTTTTTTGCTATCTGAAAGGAACACCCAAGCTTGGAATGTGGTATCCTAAAGATAGTAATTTTGATTTAATTTCTTATTCTGACAGTGATCATGTAGGTTGCAAGGTTGACAGAAAGTACCGTCTCCGAAGGTTGTCATTTCTTAGGAAATCGTCTCATATCGTGGCAAAGCAAGAAGCAAACAACAGTTTCCACATCTACTGCTCAAGATGAATATACAACAGCTTACAGTTGCTACTCACAACTTCTTTGGATACAAAATCAGTTGCTGGATTACAGAATCAACATCATGAAGACTCCGATATACACACTAGGTGTCTCTAGGAATGTGAAGAATCCTATCTACCACTCCAGAACAATGCACATCGAAATTCACATTCATGCGATCAGAGATGCGTATGAGAAATGATACATTCAAGTGGTGCCTATGGATACTATGCACAGAAATCTGATATTTTTGTGAGGGGGATCGCTCTCCTCCGATGAGCACCGACCGATCTAACTCAGCTAACAGAGGCGGAATTCATTGTTAGTTAGTTTGACAAACAAACAAGTGAGATCTACTCTTAAATGCCTTAAATTGTATTGATAAACGTGAACAAGTACAAAGCAAGTGAACAGTTCAAAAGGGCTTTGCCACACCAACAGAGTTCAGTTTCTGACACAACACTCCTCTATTTATAGGTCGACATGATTTGCACAGGAGAGTGTGTAACTAGATGTGACTCGTGCGAGTGGAGCCTCGTACGAGTGACAGAGTGTCACTCGTATGAGTCACAAGACTCACTCGTACGAGTCATCTACTAACCAAATAAAATATACATTAACATTAGAAACTTACATTCTAAGCCCTATATACATAACCAACATATCCTAGACGTAGGCAATAGACATTATGAACCAACAAACTCCCCCTTGGATATTGTCGCAGTCTTGGATAGTCTTAAAAAAATTTCAAAAGATCTGACAATTAACGTCCAAAGAAATGTTTTGGTGGCTTGTGATGCTCCTCAGAAGTGATTGGCGTCTGATCTGTAGGACGAGGCCGGTAGACTGTATTGCCAAACCGAAAAGTCCTTAGCGACGCAATTCGTGCTCGCTCAGCAATCCTTTCTTCCTTTGCTCAATCTCTTTCAGTTTCCTCCACGAAGTGTTCCATGCCGTACCCGAATTTACATCATTGGCAAAACAAACATTCATATCTTCTGAAACTAGAGTGCTTGTTCTTTATCTCTCTCTTCAAAGCTGATCTTGCTGTAAAACAAGCATTCAATATCTTTCTTTGAACAGCTGACTAGCCACATCTAGGTCTAGTACTCGAATGCCATGCCACAGCCCGTATATATATTTGTGTGCTATGATGGCTACGGTAGCTCCTCTGTGCACTTCCAAGAGTCATCATCTGGGTGCACACATATAACAGCTTCTCCTGTATTCGAATCGTAGTGCCACCATTTGAAGATCTTGTAGAAGTCTTGTTCCTCTTTATAAGAGGCATATTCTTCAACACTTTCGGCCTCTTTACGATTAGCGTCACGTCTTTCTCTTTTGTTAGTAGATCGAATTTAGTAATTCGCTTAGGGAAATGTGGCTTCCAGTGTGTAAAACCATGCGCAGCCTCAAGCTTTATCAGTTTCCCAGCCCCTGGTCGTGAAATATCATCTTAAGATTTATCATCTTGGTTTGCACAAGCTCTTTAATATCCCAATAAGGCAGGGTCTTGATATCGCTCAAGTATCTAAAATACTGAATCCCATACTCCTTTAATAGCATAAACGTTTAGCTCCTCATCCAGCCCCAACTAATAATGTCCCCCAAAGAAATATCCACATCACGTGTAAAGAACGCTAAGGGACGTTTAAACTTTCGCTCAGCTGGTGCAACTTTGAACCACTGTTTCCTCATCTCAGCAATATCTTCAGCAGATGGTTGTTGAGGAACGGTCCCGTGTTCAACTTTACATTTCAACAGATCATCACTTTCAGCTGCAAACAAATCACTAAAAGTTGGAGAGTCATATGTACCCTGATTGGCAATATCTATATCATCTTCATCATAATCATCCTCTACGACAACTTTATCATAATCATGTGCATCAGACACATGTTCGAAGACGTAATCATCTGGCTCGAAAGCACTAATATCATTCAGCTCTTCTTCGAAATCAAACTCAAAATTTTCTTCGTCCACGCCAAGCATCTTAGCAATTTGTTTTTAGAATTTAGCTGTGGACGAACTCCCCTTCCTCTACGTCATGCTCTAAATATAATATCTTTGGTTTTGGCACGACAGGAACGGTAGATATTTCGGTTACTGAGAAAATTCCTGCCTGCTGAGCATCAGTAGGGCCTTCAGATCTTCCCTGATCACCCCCTTCATTCACTTGATTTGCCGAGTCATCCAAGTGCACAGAATAATCAATATCATCATTCACACCAGATTCTGTTACACGGATACCAGATCCACCCATGTCATCATCACCACCATCATTATCATCATCAGACTTGTCAGAAAATAAATCATCAAAATCATCCAAGTCCTCTATTTCTTTTTCAGCATCTTCAAAAAACTCATCAACCTTAGCTTCGATGTCTCTCTCTAACTTCCTCTTGTTTAGCCATTCACGATGCTTTGCGGAAAGATTTGACATGTCAATATCAACATCTTTTGGCTTACCCACCAATACAAACTTCTTTGCGACCGAATACACCACAATATCAGTAATTACTGGCGCAAATTCAGCTTCTGGCTCAGTTGTAATAGTTAGAGGATCCTCAACGACCTTTGCTTTGCCTTTGCCTTGAGCATCAGATTTTTCTTTAGCTATACGCTCACGCTCTACAACCCTTTATCTTGCTTCAGGTCGCTCGATTTCATCAATTTCAGCAGCAATATCAATTCCAAGTTTTTTTAAATATCTTTTCAAATAAGTTCATCTTTCTTTGGCTCCTGGGACGTTCTTCCTCGTATTCGGCCATTCGAATCCTCAAACGCTAATTTTCAGACACAATACTAGCAACATAGCTTCAATCTACTCCTTTTCGGCATTTAACCCGTTGAGCTGTTCCTGAAGTTCAGCAATTTTGACAGTGTTTAACATAACCTGCTTCTCCAATTCTTCAACACGTGCGTCGTTAAACATGCCAGCAGTACAATCCTCCCCCATGAAAATCACCAAAATCAAAATCAAAGTAAACTGGGGTTGGGATTGTGAGGGTTGTTGCGTTGGCTGTTGTGTTGGTTGTGGTCGTGGTTGCGGTGTTTGCTGACGTGGTGGAGATGGTGGTGGCTGTGGAGTTGGTTCAACAGTTTCTCTTCAATAACCTTCTGCTGCTCTTTTTTCTTGGATTTGTCTAACGGAGAAACCGAGCTTCTAACTGCTGGTCTTTTAAGTCATCGAGAAGATTTCTTTGGAGTCTTTCGTACATGAGTATCACTATCTGAGTGCGAAGGTACATATGTCATGTCATCTTCTTTTGACGTTTTTTATTTCCTCTCGTTGGCTTTTCGTCTGAGCTCAACTTGTCGTTAAAGTTCACGTTTTTCGCTCTTTCTTTTTCACCTGCTATTCTATCTTTAGAGTCAGTACTAGCAGACGACGCTTCTTCAACTTCTCCTTCATGAACACCAAATGCTTTTCAATCTCTGCAGCTATAGCTTCAATGTTCTCTTCAGACTCATATTCATCAATCAATCTTGATTTTTCAGCTGCTTTCTGCTTCTTTTAAGGGGCAGTTGTGGAAGATGTGGACGTTGGTTTTCTTTTGGTCCCCTTTTCTCCTCTTTTACAAACCATGCACTTCTCTTCGTGATGAAACCATCTAGCGCTGCAAGTTTTTCATCTTCGTCACCAATATATTCTTTTCTCCACTTCCCCTGTGATGGAGCTATATAATCTTTGGCAACAATTTCTCCGAACACTAGTTTTGCGTTGGGGAAAGTATTGAGATGTAATTTCATTTTTTTCAATGTCGAGACATCCATATGCTCTAACTTCAACACATTGTCCTTCTTTTTCTTAAGATTTGGATGCAAATGGTCAAGCAGCATTTGGACAAAACGTGGATACTGCAAGAACTTCTCACGCTGCATGTTTTGTACCATTTAAGAAAAAATCATCTTTGAGAAGTTATATGGCAAATTCAGAACAAGTGCAGTGATCATGCACATCTGGTAATCAACTAAATCATCAAATCCTACTTTGCGATGACTGAGTGCGTGTATGACACATTATGCGATATATCTGAATGGTGCACTCAAGTTAGCCTTCTTAAATGGAGCAGCGTTTATGAAATCGGGATAACCCATTCGGTAAAAACACCCTTTCACCATGTATTCAGGAAATCCTGTAGGGTCATCTTTGTTGTTGTTGAATTCCAGCACTGTTCTGATCAAGTCTTCAGTTATCTTAACCTGAATATCCTCATCATTAATCTTTACAGCAGCTACAATCGCATTCTCCTCCTCATCATACTCTGCAGCATTCCAGAAATATTCAGTATGTGAACGATACGCTACATGACGATCCGTGAGAGCTTTCGTGATGGGAAGTCTACTCAGAAAATCCAAGACTTCTATATAAGCAGCAACTTCTGGAATAGAATCATCCAGATGACAGCATATATTATGGAACGGTGAAAATGAAGATTTATTGACCTGTAAGCATAAACATTTCAAACACTTAGAAAACTTTTCAAGAAAATTTCAATTCTGAGTCACTCGTACGACTCAATCATATGCACGAGTCATAGACATAGTCAAGAAATTAAGTCTGATTCAGAACTCATTCTACGAGTCACTAATTCGTATGGATGAACAATTATATTTAGCAAAATTTCAAAAATTTTGACTTAAACTTCTTTGTATGAATGAAACCTCATACGAGTATTCAAGACTTAAACATTTAAGGATCCTACTCGTATGAATACTCACTCGTACGAGTGAATAAGATACATTAACATTTTGAAAACTTGTTCGTACGAATGAATACTCATACAGATTGTAAACCGTACCAAATAATATCTAGTTAAATCGAACATAAAACATGTTGATTTTAACAAATTGAAGGTTGATTTATAGGTTAACAGGGCAGATTTTAACGTTTTTGAATTCAATTTCATGTTTTACCGATCCAATTTCCCTAAATCTATGTTTATGCCCGTTTGGTCCAAATTCGACATTATAACGTTTTAAAACAAGCATTAGTACCTTTCCCATTGCAAGAGGTGTGCGAATCAACCTCCCAACGTCTAGATACAAACGATAGTCAAGAAAATGAAGTGAATAGAACTGGTTCGCACAAAATTCGCTCTTAACCGCACAGAGTCAATAGTCTAATTCGTGCGAATGAGTCTTCTTTTATAATCAAACTCAATGTCACGAGTCAGTGACCCTTGTACGATTCAGTGTCCCTCGTATGAGTTAGTTTTAATACGTTGATAAATTTTTTGATTTTAGATTTTTTTATGAAATATTTATCTGTTTAATAACCCACTTAGTTAACCAAGTCCAAGTTAATGACATTGGTTATCTGATTTGCCTACCAAGTCCAAGTTAATGAACTTGGTTGACCATAGTTTGACCAAAACAGATTTATTGAAAAAAAATGTAAAATTTCAAATTAATGAACTTTGTTGACGTTCAGGTAAACCTATCTTTTCATGATTAGCACCCAACCGTGGACTTCAGCTTTCCTCCAGCAATCGTCGCTTTGACTTGATAACAATATTTTCTTCATTGGTAGACTTAAAACCTAAGATAAATTTCTAAAAGTTGAAAATCTTTTTGGGATTTTTCTGAAAAGAAATAATAAGTAAAGATGTATATACATACATATTTTTATGAGTTTTTTGTTTAGAGGATCATATTAGATATTTAGATAAATCACAAGTACCGTTGCTCTTGGTAGTATCATTAAGTTCTTAAACAAATTTACCTAGATTGCCAATATATTTATCCACTAACATTTCTTCTTGTTTCTCAATTGTTTAAAGATATGTTAGGTAATAATAAGGAACATGAAGTAACTGTGTTTCCCATCTCAGAATATACTCCCGTATCGAGATTCCCAAAATATCATTTCACAGGTGAATATATCAAGTTGATATCTGTAAATGGGGTGAATTGCGAGAACTTGAGAGCTCAGGTTAGTATTTCCTACAACAAAGAGATGAAGGCTCGTCTTTAGGTGGTGTTCTAAAAAGGAATCTTTTGAACTGCAGATGTCGTAAATGTTTATGACATACTCGTTTTTTTTGCAGCTTTTGTGGGTGTGTACTGCGTAAAGTATTATACAAGTTCTAGGCCATTGCTAATGCAAAATCAGAAGAACTCAGATAATACCCCAGATATCGATTAAATACAAAGACATAGTATCGCTGAATCTATCATTCTCTTAAACGAAATTTCGGAGTACTAAGTCCATATATCCGGGAGATGTTAACCCGCAAGTTACTCATTTTTCTTTTAGGTTTATATCGTGAAAAAAAATTTACTGAACGAGTGAAGCCTATTGGCACATCCTTAGTAAGACCTGTTTAATTACTTGTTTAAACATTCCATATCTTTAGCATACTGTTATTGTCATATTGATGTAATATGATCTTCTTTTCAAAAAAACTCTTTTTGACTTTTATAATGTTTTTGCGTTTTCCCAAACTTTCTCCTAATAAAATCAAAAACATATTTTTAGATTTTTTATTTTTTTAAGAAAAGATATTAACAGGAAACATGTCATACCGATGAGAATCACGTCAAGTCCTCGTCATCCTCAAATTCAACCTCATGAATTTCCCCTAATGCAGATTTCGTAAACCATTTAATTTTAAAGATTTTTAAATCTTGAACGATTAAATGCTTTGGTATAAAAATCTGCTTTTTGGTCACCAGTGTGGATTTTTTCAATTCAAACCAATTTTTCTCGTAGAATCATGGATAAAGTGGTGTCGAATCTCAATATGTTTAGTGCGTGAGTGTTGACATGAGTTTCTAGTGATATCAATAGCAGCCTGATTATCTACATATATGGGGGTGTCAAAATTGCAGTCCGAAGTCTCTCATCTACTGTTGAGTCCAGAGAATTTGGGAACAACAATTGGATGTTGAAACGTATTCAGCTTCACACGTAGAGAGAGCGACCGCGATCTGTTTTTTGCATTGCCATGTTACCAAACGGGTTCCGAAGAACTGGCAACCAGCCGTAGTAGATTTGCATTAAGCTTGCAGCAGCCAAAATCAGAATCCGAGTAACCCGCAAGATTGAAGTCATCGTGACGAGGATACCATAAGCCGGTGCTTGGACATCCATTCAAATATTTCATGATACGTTTGACGGCTAGCAAGTGCGGATCTCTTGGACTTGACTGAAAACGGGCGCATAGGCATGTAGGATACATGATATCAGGTCGGGAAGTGTTAGATACATCAAGGATCCATCATGGAGCGATATAATGTTTCATCAACTTCGACTCCATGAACGTCAGGACAAATGCTGTGATTTGGAGCTAATGGGGTAGATGCTGGTTTAGTTCCTATCATATCAAATTTCTCTAATATATCATGAACATACTTCGTCTGATGGATGAAGATACATCAGGCAATTGATCAACCTGAAGTCCTAAAAAGAACTTCATCTCCCCCATCGCACTCATTTCGAACTTCTTCTTCATGACTTCTTCGAAGTCTTTGCATGGTTTATCATTTGTCGATCCAAATATAATATCATCCACATATATTTGCACAATAATCAGATGACCATCCACTTACTTGGTAAAGAGGGTAGAATCTACAGTTCCTCTAGAAAGCCATTGTCAAGATGATGTCTTGAAAGTGTTTCATACCAAGCTCTCGGGGCTTGGCAACCATATAAGGCTTTGTTCAGAAGGTAGACTTTATCTTTGTGTATGGGATCGACAAACCCCGGTGGTTGGCCGACATACACCTCCTTTTTGACTTTTCCATACAGAAAAGCATATTTGACATCCAACTGGTACACCTTGAAACCTTTCCATGAAGCAAAGGCCAAGAATATGCGGATAGCTCCGAGACGAGCGACTAGGGCATAGACTTCAGTGTAGTCTATCCCTCCTTGCTGGTGAAAGCCTTGTACCACGAGTCGAGCTTTGTTTCGTACCACTATCCCTCTATCATCGCATTTGCACTTCAAGACCCATCTAGTGTTTATCTTTTTGTGATGATCTGGTAGGTCAACAAGCTTCCAGACTCCTAGCTTCTGGAATTGAAGCAATTCCTCCTGCATTGCCTCCACCCAGCTTTCTTCTTTTAAGGCGTCTTTCTAGTTCCCAGGTTCAACCTGTGAAACAGAACAATTGTAAGAAATTCGGGTTTGTAATGAAGCAATACGGGTATAAAAACAACTTAGATCCTTTTTGATCTAATTGGGAGTTTTCACTCCAGTCTGTAAGCTGCCGATGATATTCTTTGATGGATGATAAGAAAGTGTCCTCGACATTACTTCACTTGGAACATCCACTTGTGTTTGCAAATTCGTTGATTACTTCATCAACAATTGGGACAGAAGATGTAGCTTCATTCCTGACGTTTGATTGATCAGCTTGAGCATTCAGGAAGCTTTCAATATGCTCAGATCCTTCTTGGAACAGATCCATCATAAAAGTCGGTTCACAATCTGAGTCAACATTAGGCGGTTGTTGGGCAGATGATTCAGAAGTGTTTAGAATTGGTACAGAGACAGATTCTTGAAGAGTAGTGCTCCGATCTACATCAGAAGTGTTGACAGGAAGTGACGGGGAAATCACCAACGGTCTAGTAACTTGCTCTTGATTAAAGATTTGATGCTGTTAAAAGAGCATAATAAGTTCGGCTTTAGATGGCACGTCTGGTAGGTCAAATGAATTCCACAAGCCTTCGTAGTTGAACAGCCATGGATCCCAGGTTTCTGTGTAGGCGTAGAATGCCGTTGACAATCAACATGCTGTGCAAGAATAACCTGGTCCAGACTCGGCAAGAAGACACGTTTTTTGTGGAGTAGCATATCGACGAAAAATCCTTCCAAGGATTTGGCTCCAAATTTACCATCCGGGTCCAATACAGTACACGATGATCCAAAAGGTTCTAGAAACGCAAGGTTAGGCTTCCGTTGGTTTAGCAGCTCAATACAAGTCTTGTTGTGAGGCTTGACTGTTAACACACGATTGAAAGTATAACACGCCGAGGCGACTGCTTCGCTCCAGAAACTAATTGGCAAATTCGAATCGGCGAGCATGGTTCTGGCAGTCTCGATCAGTGTGCGATTCTTACGTTCAACAACTCCATTTTGTTGAGGAGTATAGGGGGCGCTGAATTTGTGAAGAATCCTCTTTTCATTGCAGAATTCGAGTATCCTTTTTTCCTTGAACTCGGTACCATTATCACTGTGGATTCTCTTGATAGGCAAGTGATACAGGTTTTCAAGCTTCCTGAAGAGAATAATTAGACTTTCAAACGTTTCATCTTTGCTCTCCAGAAAGAAAACCCATGAGAATCTTGAGAAATCATATGTAACGACCAGGTAATATAGATCTCCATAAATTCTTTTGACGTTTACTGGCCCGAAAAGATCCATATGAAGCCTTTCCAGTGGTAGCTTGATAGAATTTAGAAGCTTACTTGGATGTGATTTCTTATGCTATTTTCCCTTCTTATAGCTCAGACAATCATCAGATAAATGAAAATTCTTCAGATTAACACCCTCCACTAGGTCATTGTGCACCAGATAATTTATCTTTCTCAGATGAATGTGACCCATCTTCCTATGCCATAAAATAGACTCCTTATTTGTCACTTTAGAAACAAAACACTGAACTTTCTTTGATGTTGTAAATGCGACACTCATATTAAGGACATAAGATCATTCTCTCTTGGAGCACGCATAAGAATCCATTCCTCATGAATCTTGAATCCCGGATTTAGAATCAAGCATTCTTTGTCGTTGAAGTGTGTTGTGAACTTTCTGTCACAAATTTGCGAAATTCTCAGCAGATTTTCTCTAGCTCCACAATGTAGTTTACTTTATCAAACAAAACCACTCCATTGGTAAGAATACCTTCTCCGACGATTCTTCCACCTTGTGTTCCAGCAAAACCTACGTAACCTCCTCGGATAACTTTAATGTCATGTAACAACGCAAGCATCCTAGTCATGTGTCAGGAAGCTCCACTATCCATAATCCATTTTGACATGATCGATCTCGGGAGCCCCTGCACACATGAGGAAGAAACTATTTAAACAAATAAACCCAAGCCTGCTCGGTCTTGGGTGGGTTTGGAATATCAAATTTCAGACCGACTTTGTTTTTGACATTCTGTTTAGGCTCTGTTTTGGTTGGAACAGAGGATTTCATATCTACTTTAGATGGTTTGACTTTTGCAACCCATGTTTGTGTTTTTGAATTGGCCCTATTTGAATAAAACTTTGAATCCTTTTAACGTTGACGATTTTTGGTGGAAGTTTCACCAAATTCAAATTTAGAATTCAGTGTTGATTTAACATTTTTGTTGAATTCATTGTTCCTTTTCAAAATTTGCTTAGGTACATCCATGGGTGCCTTTTGTTTCACATCTTTGGTAGATCTGTTGGAGTTAGAACTAGGTTTTGGATATTTTTTTGAGCAATAATCGTGCAATATGCCCCACATTTTTACACTTGTAGCACGTCCCGCTGTTCTTTCGAATAGAGGAATCCAAGACTTGTTTCCTACTCTCTGAATTCATCATTGGATTGTGTACCAATGATCTCCTTTTCTTTTTCTATCGTTGTACCAAAAACAAAATTAATTTTCTTTGTAAAGTTTAGCTTTTGGGACTTGTTGTTCATTTTTCGCTTTTGAAAACCCAACCCAACCCTCCTGTTCTCAGGATAATCTCTGTTTCTTTGATGGTAGGGTTTGTTAACACATTTTGATTTAGAGTAAAATGATACATCGTGTTTTTTCTAAATCAGAATGGCTTACCTCAACAAGCTTGAACAACTTATCGACACGATCCAGATTGACATTCTGGATAAGAAAATCTTCATCAGAATATAGTTTAACAGATCCATGCATTTTATAGATGATAACATTTGGATCAGTGTTTAAACTATTTTCTGATGATTCAAGATCAGATTCAGATTTCTTAGATTCACTTTTCAAAACACTTCCAACCACAATTTTAACCACATCATTCTCAAATTCATTTTCTGGTTTTGTGTAAGTTACATCAATGTTCGCAGGCAACTCGTTTGTCTTTTCAGTTTTCAATTTTAAGTTGAGCGCCTTTTCCACCCCTGTTGGTTTTTTAGCATAACTATTCCACATGGGTGGTGGAACACGATCGTAACTTGCACTTTTGTTTTCATCATTTTTAGAATCTTTGCTTTCGATCTTGGGTAGAATGTGATCAATGATGTATGAACTTGTTGAATAACTGATTAACAATTTGTTAACCCGTTCGGTGTCTATTTTCATCTTCTAAAGTTCACTTTTTAGCTCAGCGATTGTGTTTAAATGAATGTTAATGGCCATCTGTTTGTACATCACAGTCGCTTTTAGCATTGAAAGTATTCCGTCATTTTCTCTGAGTACCTTTTCATATTGTTTAACAGATTTGCTTAATTTTTCATAAGCTTCTTTTGTTGATTTATAGTCACATGACAAATTATCTGTTAGACATTTGAGCTCATTGTATCGTGTGTCTTTAACAACACATTCACTGCATGGCTCATTGCATTTTAAGTACGGTTTTTCTATCACAGACTCACTTTTCGACATATTTACCTCTTTCACATTTGCCCTACAAACTTTGTTGGTCTCATTAATTGGTTTTTCCAACTCTTCATCAACTTTCTTTGCTTCAACTTCCGGCTTCTTCTTTTCTTTACAAGATGATCGCTTGGATCAAAATAACCTGCAAAAATTTTAAGAATATCATTAGGCAGAAGATGTTTTAAATCACTATTAACATTCCTCTTCTTCTGATGATGTGTGATGATAATTCGGGAGATTTGTCAAAAGATGCCTCTGAATATTCTTAAGGTTCTCCGATGATTTCTGCGACCAACACCAAACTCTCATTCTTGGAGATATACTTGTTCCAGTTAAAGCCTTCGTCTTCTTGAGTCATGACAAGCGCTTTGTCTTTGGATTCTGGCTGTCTATCTTCAATTTGCACCATTCTTGTTTTTGGTTGAAGACGATGATAGATGGCTTTCTTGTAGTAGTCGTCGGCAAACGGGTTTCGATTACCCTGAGCTACTCTGTTTGGACATTCGTGTTTAAAATGGCCCCTTTCACGACACTTGAAACATGTGACTTTTGTTTTGTGAAGTCAACTTTTCCATCTAATCCCCAAATTCTCTTTCCGGTGATTTCCATGAAGCGTTGCGCTCGTCTAACGATAGATGCCATACACCATTTGATGTCGATCAACTCCATCTCGACCGGATCAATCTGATCATAGTCTCCTCTGGTCCTCTATGAATTTCCAATTTTGCCTACTACAAGACTGTCATAAGATTCGAGAACTGAAGCTAATAGTGACATATGTTGCTTGGCAATGTTCTCGTTGAAGTTTTGTACATGCTTGATATCAACAAAGATATTGTATTGCAGCACCCTTTGAGTAGAATTTGATTGATTGTTCTGGTTGATCTGGGGATTGCTTGAACCATGTGATGACTGTGGGCTTTGAGGCATGTTCGGGTTGACCGAAGCAAAGGATTGAAAACCACTGTGTTGATTTAACAATGGACTTGGTGTGTTGTAAGCGCTAAAGGCAGTTTGGATATTTGGAGACTGTATCTGAGCAGCAGAACTTCCTTTGTAATATAAATTTGCGTCTTGTTGCATTTGGGCGCTTTGTTCTTCGCCATTTTCTGCATCTCAACTTCGTGTCCCTCCAATCTCTCAATAAATCGTGGTAATAAGAACCATATTCAGTTCCACTCTTCAGAACAGTCAAATAGGTAGACCATTCGCCTTGTGGTAAGGAATCCGCGAGTTTATCAACTAATTCTTCATTTGTCTTTATGATTCGCATTCACTTCATTTGCACAACCAGATGACAATATCTTTCAATCAGTTCTTTCAGTGTCTCTCCTTTGATCAAAGTAAAAATGTCAAATTCTTTACTTAACAACACCCTCTTCCCTTTTCACAACTGTGCACTTCCCTGGAATTTTAATCTTAGAGCATTCCATAACGATTGTGTGTCATCGTCATGTTGCAAAAGCGCCAATATGTCTTCCTTGATGGCTTGTTGTAAAATGTTCATCATTTTCTTCTCATTTATGAACTTCTATCTTTCAACATCTGAGACTTGAGCCAACGTCTTTTCGAGACCGTTTTCTCCAACAGGAGCTTAATACTTTTCTTCGATGGCAAACCAGCTGGTAAATGATTCGCCTAAACCCAATTCATAAAATGTTCACTCCAACTGTCAAAGTCTAGGTTCATCAACTTTGGTTGCTTTGTCATTGTACCCATCTCATTCTCGAGGTTCATGTTTTGAGATGCGATAGTTGTGACCGCTGATGCAGCAAAAGCGTTATAAAACTCCTCTTCCATTTTTCTGCAAAGATTTTAGAAACACACTTTCGGAAAACTGATTAGAATGATGAAAATTTCTTCGTGCGAATAAAAGAACAGTTAGTGCGACCGAGATTAGTTTGTACGCCACCAAGATTCGTGCGAATGCGATGATTTGTACAAAGAATATACTCGTTCGAACAAGATGTTCGTACGACTGAACACGTTTGCTCGTATGAGTGAGTTGTTCGTACACATGAATGCCTCGTGCAAATCACAGTTTTTAACTTTTTAACTTGTAGATTTTAAGAACTTCTATTTACTCGTTCGTACGAATGACTTAAATTGTGCGTACAGTCATTCATACGAGTTGTCTCTCTCCTCGTACGAAACAAATCAGGTCACCAAACGGATGAATTTCACCAAATTTGACATGATTAAATTCGAGTTTAGATCTGAAATTGTCAAGGATTGATTAGAATTAATTTTAACGTTATATCCTAAAATCTAGTCAATTTTGTCCATGAATTCGTCTAATTCAAAGATCTGTATGGGAAAGTGTAGATGTAGAGAACTCCAATGGTGAATCTGGATCTGAAACTGTTGGTAGTACGCAGAAACTTGATGTTTGTCAGCAGATCAGGCCTCAAGGCTCTGATATTGCTTAAATGCCTTGAATTGTATTGATAAACGTTAACATGTACAAAGCAAGTAAACAGTTAAACAGGGCTTCACCACACCAACAGAGTTCAGTTTCTGACACAACACTCCTCTATTTATTGGTTAACATGACTCGCAAAGGACAGTGTGTAACTGAGTGTGACTCGTGCGAGTGGAGCCTCGCACAAGTGACAGAGTGTCACTCATACGATTCACAAGACTCACTCGTACGAGTCATATACTAACCAAATAAAATATACATTAACATACACAAACTGACGTTCTAAGCTATAGGGCATAAACAACATATCCTAGATCTAGGCAATAGACATTATGCACCAACAATTTTCACAAAAGGTTTTGACAAACCTGTTTCAACCAGTTGGTAACCTGGTTGGAAATGGTTAATTTCCTTGAGTGGAAATGAAATGGGACTTCATAACTGTTAAAAAAAGCTGCCTTTTCATAATAAATAAATTTCTTTAAACCATGCCCAACAAAAAGATTTTTTGAATTAAAATTTTATTTTCAAGCACTGGACCTTCGAAAATCAAATTTTAGGGGGAGATTTCTAGAAAATGAGCATATTTTTGACGATTTGATCTTTCGATTGACACCTTCTTAAGAAATGATAGAAAATTGCTAACACTTTGTTTATTTTTAAAACATAAAAAGAATGGAAAATCAAGATGTTAAGCAAGGAATTTCAGGATGCCAAGCAACGACGTGTCAGTAGATTCAGCAATACCATCGACTAAACTGCAATTAGGCGACAAAAGTTAATGCTTACACAAGAATTCTGGATACCCACAATATTGTGCAACTTGCGGGTAACACGTTGCAGCATTTGGCTTAATGATCTTAAATCTTCTGTTGATAGATTGCCAAAGTCTGAGATTTTGGGTCTTTATATTGACTAATCATTCGGGGATATCATAATTGCTCTTCTGCTGCATCCAGATATATGCTGACCTAGACACAATTATGATATCTTTACAAAAGAGCCAATGTGGCCAAAACCCTACACAGATGAAGCTCTCATTGAGAATCATTCAAGTGCTTAAATCATATCATATATGGTATTTGCCTTAGCCCTCGTTAGACATTGGTCTCTCTTATGTACGAAAGTACTGACCTGATGATCAATTGCCTATCATTGAAATTCAAAACAAATGAAGTTAATATACTAACATGCTATGAGGAATCTTTGTGCATACCTTGATCGCGGGGGTATGTGCTGACGCGGGACACACGTGCACAACATTCTATCTGTCTAGCTTGAGTGGGGGCCATTGAAATTTTTGACCATATTACCACAACATGATAAAAAGGTCACCGAAAGCATGTTGAAAGAAGGATGCATGGATTTAAGAGCACAAACATACTAATAGTTTTTCTTGTGCCTTGGTTATCGATTTTTTTTAAATAACAAACTGACAAGTGTTGCCAGTATGATCTTTTGAAGGATAGTCATAGGATCTGAATCAAAAGAAAGATGTGAAAAAGGAAGCTTCCGCTCTGAAAATGATTTTCAGGGTCCAAATTGCAAATTTTTGTTTCTCTTAAACTTATTTTCAAATTTTGCACTATTATTAGCTAAAAAGGGTACGTATTCCTAGAAAGTTTAAGATTTTTAAGCCTATTTGATTTTGATTTCTTAACTTTGAAGAATCCTTCAAAATCAACTGAAGCAGCGAAATTAATCAGCCACCGTATTTGATAAATACGCTTGCAGATATTTAAGTATAATACTTTATTTTTAAAATCTTCTTTCTTTTCTTCTATGCTTTTCTTCTTCTTTTTGCCAATCTAAATATACCAATCACATTGCAATCTCAGAATCGGTTAGGTAATTGATCATCGAATAGGATATATTTGTCAATATTAAGTGTTAATTGTCAAGTGTTTAGTCCTGAGAAACCACGTACAAAACCAAGACAATCAACGAGTTTGTTTAAATCAGTTTTCAAAGGTTTTGAAAGGGTTTATCAAGATATATTTGAATACAGCGCATGTAATTTGAATATGGCGTATTTATGATGAAGGCATCGTAACACTGAACCATGGATCGCGGATTTAAGTCTTGAACGCGAGTTCAAGCAACCAGCGTGTTTGACAAATACGCCGGTCAAACCGGTGTAGATAAAAATTTGCGCTGACTGTTATCTCGAAACTAGATTTAAATCCACGACCTATGATCAGCGTAAATGAGTTAGAACTGGCGTATATATTATTTCGTTTGGCGTATATGTGTCACATGTCCGGTGTATATAAATCATGTTACTGGCGCATTTAGCAGCGGCTATACCAGCGCAAATAGTTATAGTCGCTGCATATTTAACTCAAATACTTAGAGTTTTTACCTGCGTATTTATGTAAAATTTTTTTTTATCTAACTTGGCTCGTTTTCATGTCTCAGAATGGCTCAACAAATGATCTGGGATGGCGCGAGGAAACACAATCAACCAATTACACTAGTTCCACCAGAGCCTGATTTTGAAGAAGTAATGGACTGGCTGTCAAGAAGCAAAATAAGTTATGTTGTTCAAGCTAATCCAAAGATCTACTGCATTCAAATAGAAGATTTTTGGAGAACCGCAAGAGTGAGAACATTAAACCAAGTCAAGCATATCACAACAACAGTACGCAACAAAGAGATAAAGGTGACAGAAGAGCGAATTCGAAAAGTTCTCAGCCTCGAAGATAGTTCTAATGTGCCAAT
The DNA here is from genome assembly GCA_947069175.1 of Scalesia atractyloides. Classification (NCBI taxonomy): domain Eukaryota; kingdom Viridiplantae; phylum Streptophyta; class Magnoliopsida; order Asterales; family Asteraceae; genus Scalesia; species Scalesia atractyloides. The sequence continues at coordinate 50,586,558 of CAMTDV010000013.1, read as the reverse complement.
AAAGCTGAGTGAAGAGGTAGTTCTGGAAGGATTCCGTGGAATGAACTATGTAGGTGATTTTCGAGGGAAGTATGAGATAAAGAAAACTGGCCTTACAAAAGATTGGAGATTTATCTTACATACATTTTGCATGAGCATCTATCACAGAAAAGGCGGGTATGATGGCCTCTATCTGGAATGGTCTGCGGCAATGCTGAATCTATGTACCAACCAGCCATTTAACATCTCATGCCTAATCTTCTACTACATGGTCGACAATGTAAACAAAGGCGCATGGGCTATGTATCAAAGATTCGTACAACTGGTCATTGACGATCAGCACCAGAACTTGCTGCATGATGGAAATTTATACCAGTTTCAGCTTCCTAAAGGAAGACAAATCACGGAGCTAAAAACAAAAGAATGGGTAATGCTGCATAACTGGATGTATAGAGAAGAAAGACTTCCAATAGTTCTTCCTGCATACAACAAATACCGGGAGAGGGTAAGGCAGGCTCGAGAAAGACAAGAAAAACCTCCTGCAGAAGAAGAAGCCAAAGTTGAGCAGGAAACACCACTTATACGTAAACAAAAAGACAAAGGGAAGAAAGTGGTTAAAGGAGAACCCTCTAAGAAGAAGAGCAAGAAAGACTCCTCAAACCCAGAGCGGATTATGGGTGACAGCATTCGTGCTGGATCAACAAGAGAGGAGATTGAAAGAATGCAGGCCATTCATGTTGTCGTAGAGCCAAAGAATGAATAAGGAGAGAGATGACTGGGTCAGAGACACCCGTTGTGGTGACATCAGAACAGGAATAGTTAGATCGTTTTGTAGAAGGGCTACTAATCGATCCCTCAGAGCCCACTCCAAGCAAGTCCCCCACACCCAAGAAACAAAAAATAGGGGAGGGATTTTCCAAGGATGTTCCACCGAAGGCCTCCACAATTGTTCAACCTCCTCCTCAAAGAGTTCCTTCAAGACCTCGACCGTTTCAAGACCTGTACGATCGCTTATCCAAAGAAATTGGATTGTTTCCTGCAAAGGAATTTTGCTTGCTAAAGAATCAGGTAAATGACACCAATGTGCTTATAGAGCAGAGAAAGAAGAACAAAGAACTTAACTCCAACATCTCTAAGCAATCTGAATTTATAAAGTTTCAACAAGATTGGTTAGAGAAATTGCATGACTTGGTGCAGTATCTTTAGCTTCAGCAAATCAAAAACCAAAATACACAAGTGAAGATATCTTCAACTTTGACAGTTTCAGAGAAAGAGAACAAAAACAGAAGACTGAAATAGCTGAAAAGAAAAAGAAATGACTCGATTCTGCTGTTGATGTAAATTACGATGGAGACAGTGAAGAGGAAGAGGTTGACATGATCGAAATGCTAGAAAAATTCCTTGATTGGGGTGTGGAGGATGCGGTGATATACGAAACTGTTGGGGAGATGAGTTTGAGCCTCAACATCCGGAATGGTTCAAGAAAGAAAGGGCAAAATGCCAGACTTATATCAGGTTATAACAGTTGAGAAAACGGAAGTCACCGACCGAATCATCTGCTGGAAATATTGCAATCTGACCGGGTGGTTTGTTATGAAACGAAGAGGAGGTGTGATCCAGTATTCCCGAAATGGAAATGATATGTAGAGTCTATCCACATGGGATATTCGTGAGTTAAGCAAGCATGATCTGATAAATCCTACCAACAGCAGCATTGGTGGCAACCTTGAAAGATTGATTCTTAGAGAATGCATGCGTGGATTCACAGTTTTCAAACCTCAGCGACCAAGAAGACGCTTACCAAAAACAACCAAAGACCCAATCAAAGGAAAAGGAAAAGTGACATGGGTAATCAATCCAGCAAAAGTGGTGACAAGGGTGAAACTTCCTCTAGAACAACCTGTGACTCTCACCAACTTTAAGAAATGGTTCTATGACGGTAAAACTGGTGAAGCAGTTATCAGATCCAACTCTAACGAAGATATTGGCATTCTAGATCCGATGGATGTATTCATGCTCTGTCTTTCTGATGTTGACATTCTTTATGGAAACAAGATACATGTTGGAGCAGGAAATGAATACCTGGAGGAAGGGATACTGTTTCCGAGAGCTGTCGAGCGAGCAAGGGCACGGAAGATAGAAATGATGGAGATTATGCTTAGAATCAAGACACAAAAAGAAAAAGATGAATCCAGAAAGAAGAAAGCTGTTGAGCCGCAATCATCCTCTCCACAACGCAAAGATCCATCTTCTGATTCAGACGTTCGAGTTATTCCCCTACCTCCGACTTCATCCACATATGAAGTAACTATGGAGGTCCAACCCACAACCAGTGAAGCTACTCCTACCCAATCTGCCCCATCAAGAAAAGATCAAGATACTGCCATAAGCCCTAAAGCTCAAAACGAAGAATGAAGACTCTCAAGTACGCAAGTCTAGGGGGATATGTTAGAATGTTTTGAGACCCTTGATACTTGAGTTTCATAGTTTATAGCTTGTTTGTAATAGTTAGTAAAACTAGAAGGCTAAATGTGTAACTTTACATACTTGTACCAGTAGCGGCGTATTTAAAGTCCCAGCATATTTCATAAATACGCTGGGCAGTCAGTGTGTATATATTGGTGATCAACGGAAACCCTAGTCCAAGGTTCTTCGACAACTTTTGGTGATTTCTTGGTGTTGTGATTGTTGTTCTTGTGCTCAATCCGAACATCCAGGTGCATTCAGTGATTATATCATTTGGGATTCCATATACAACACTTGTGGTTGATCCATATAAGAATCTTCATCTTCATCTTTTGGTTTTTCTTAACTTTTACACATTCAAACTACTAACCTATAGTTGTTTTGGTAATAACAATCAAACCACTGTGATCCGAATCTGTTTTGGGACTCACAGAAAAAATAAATAAATGTGTGTGTGTGTTTGCATGTGATTAGCTGTTGGACCTACAAGAGAACAAATGATAATCAAAAGCCAAAACATAACATATCTGATCAAGACATACACAAATAATGAAGCATTCTCCTTTCAAAGATAATGAATCGTGAACACTAATCAGAACATTTGTTGAAGACATGATAACATTTGTTCAAGTCTTGGAAACTAGTGTTGAAGAAGAACCAAGCACTGATCAAAGCCAAAGCCATGTTGAATCAAAGATCTGTTCAAGAAGAGCAAATATCTATTCAGGACAATCAGATGTTTGATATGAAGCAACAACAACTTGAAGATCAGCCGGCTCATCAATGTAATAGCATTTTGCTTATAACAGAGTTTTAGGATATTAGATTAGATGTTAGATTCCCACATATGTTTGCTAACATCTGTGAAATCTTTTTGTTAGGAATGTTAGATGTCACTATCAGGGTGATATCAGCTGATTGTAAACATACCTTTTGTATGTAGTATAAATAGATAACACCTATTAGAGATCTACTCAACACTTCACACACATTTTCCTTTATACGAACAAATCTGTGAGTGGTTAGGTTGAGGGGGGATTGTAAAATCATTAGACTGTAGTTGTAATCAGTGGATTCCAATACAAATCAGTTTTGATATATCTTCCTACTTGTGTGTTGCATTATTTATCTTTCAATTTACATATTCTTTGTTCTTATTTTGCTTAAAAACCACAAGTTTGATAAAACTCAGATCCTACAATTGGTATTAGAGCTTGGTCACATTAAACTTGAATTCACCATCAGTTTATGTGCAGATCTGATTTCATCCAATAAGCTCAAGTCTAATCTGTTTAACCAAGTCCAAAACTAGCGGAATTCATTTTAGATTAGATGATAAGTATAAAAGATTACTTTTCAATTTACTATTTCATTAAACTTATAAGAGTTACAATCCTGGAAACAATTCAACAGAATTCGCCGTGTCATTCGCAAAACCAATTACAAACTCAGTGACCACATACACCTATGTATAGGACTTTATCTTCGTGCGAACTAGAGCCTATCACCTTCGTACGAACTAAACTACTCCATTTTCATAGGAAGTAAAAAAAAACTATCTTCGTACCAACTAAGCGATATTATCTTCATATGAAGTTAAACATTACATATTAAAAATCTAACATGTTAGCCTATTACAGACATCGGCACGACTCGTAGACCCAGTCAGCAGACATATGTATCAACAAACTCCCCCTGGATGTTGTCGCAATCTCGATCGGTCTTTAGGCTTCAATTACTTAATAACATTAACTTCAACACCGAAAGAAATTCTTTCTTGGCTTCCGTCTCTCTTCACTAGGAATAGGCATTTGATATGTTGGAGGAGCCCACTTCAAGAACTGAAATCTTCGTATTGATGCTTTCTTGATCATTTAAGCAATTCTTTCTTCTTTTTGCATTTCCTTTAGAAACTCCTTTCGTTCCAACTCTCGCCACTTGGATTTCCATATTTTTCCTGAATTTATACCATGTGCATAACAAACATTTATTACACCTTGATACTACGTTGCTTGTACTTTCTCTTTCGCTTCATACAGATCTTGTTATAGAACAAACATTCCACATCTCTTTCCGAAACTTCACTAACCGCATCGGATCTAAAATCCTGATAGCTATCCATAAACCATCTGTCTTTAGAACAATCACACCTTTTCCCGCTTCAATATCATATTGCCACCACTTAACTTCTTCGTGAAAATCTTGCTCTATTTTCATTAACGGCATAGTCTTCATTACATGTGGCCGTTTCACAATCAATGTCACATCTTTCTCTTTTGTAACTGGATCGATCTTTATAATCTTCTGTGGATAATGTAGCTTCCAGTGAGAAAACCATGTGTAGCTTCAAATCTGATAAGCTTCCATAATTTTGAACATGGAACTTCATTTGACAGTTGATGCACTTGGTTTGACATAACTCTTCTACATCCCACCATGGTAGATTTTGTATATCAGATAAGTATCGGAAGTATTGAAACCCGAACTCTCTTTTGATAGCATAAACATTCAACTCTGGTAGCCATCCCCAACTCAGAATATCTCCCAAGACTTGTCTTGATCTCTCATGAAAACGCTAACGATCGTTGGAATTTTATTTTTTAGGCATTTCTTTGAACCATGTCTTCCTTGCTTCCATAATCTCTTCTTCACTCAATGGTCTGGGAAGATTTCCTTCTTTCACAGTCTCTTCAACCTTTCCCTTCAATAAATCATTCGTGTCTTCACTAAACATCTCTTGAAATGTTGGGTAGTCATCTGTATGGTCACCAGAATATTTCATCGTTTCATCATCAGAATCATCCTCCATGACAACATTATCATAATCATCAGCTTCTTCAACATATCTATGACATAATCATCAGGCTTTGCAATACTGATGTTGTTCAGCTCTTCCTCAAAATCAAACACAAATGTACTTTCATCATTCCCCATCATCTGAGCAATTTCTTCCTTAGTGTAGTTATGAACAACTCACCTTCTTCAATACCATGCTCAAGATAGATCGTCTTATGCTGAATTGTAGGAACAACCATTAACGGAGTAACGTCTGTGAAGACTCCTGAATTATCTTCATCATGAACAGAATCCTTCTTCTCCCCCCTCTCTCTGAGAATCATCTTCCTGATTGGTATTGTCATTCTATAAATCCTCATAATTAAAGGAATCAAAGATCTTAGCTTCATACGCCATCAACCATGTACCACCTTCTGTGTTGTCATCATCATCATCAGCATCATCATCTACATCATTATCATCACCCATCAACGTCTACTTCATCATTCTCTTTATCATCCTCCTCAGTTTCTTTCTCAGCCTCTTGTTCTTTCTACGACTTTTTCTTTTTTCAAAATGATAAGGAATATCAACAACGTCACCGACAAGAACATAGTTAACCTATGGTTCTGATTCTTTTCTGGCTCGGGCATAATAATTGAACTTCCTCAATCTTTTCTTTGTCTTTGCCTGCTGACGCAGCTTTAGCTTCAGCCCTACTAGCCCTTTCTGCCGCTCTCTCCCTGGCTTTATCAATCTCAATCTAATTGTATTTAGCTTGAAAATCTATACGAAGCTTCTTTTGCAACACCTTTTGAAACATATCCATCTTCTTATCTTCCTTAGCCTATCTACTTCTAATTCTCATGTCAATCTTCTTAGTCATTCATTAGCTGAGACATGACTAGCTATGATAGTTTCCATATGTTTACGTTCATTTTCCAAAAACTTCACCCTATCCCCCAAATCTTTTATCTTTTGGTCGTTCTGATTGTCTAAAAATCAAGATCAATAGCACCCATTGTTGAAATATATGTTCAGCCTCTCTGAAAGCAGGACCTGTAGTGTGAGAACATCGTCATTGCAAGGATTATGGTGTGGATTGTGGTTGTCTTGGTGGTGTTGATGAATTTTTTGGTGGTGATGGTGGTTGTACTTGTGGTGATGGAGTGGTTTGTATTGGAACGACATTTTCTGTTTCTACTTCAACAAAAGGTTACTCCTTTTCATGAACTACTGGACCAGCCCCAACAGTTATCTGCTTTTAGTACTTTCTTCTAGCTTTCTTCGTAAGTAGAGACCCAGTTTTCTTCTTGCTAACATCTGTAGGCTTGCTTTTTACTCTCTTTACCTTCTTCGATGGCACATATGGCTCATCGTCATCATCAGTTGCCTTTTTCTTTCTCTTGGAAGTTTTCTGTTCAGCCATCTCTTAGGATCATCCAAGATCTTTTAGTAAATGGATTATCTTGATCACTTTCGGTCTTATCAGTATCGACATCACTTCCTCCAACAAACGCTTGTTTTTCAATGTCTCTATCAATATCAACTTTACTCCTTTCACCCTTTTCATGATCTGATGTGGCAGAGAACACTTTTTTTCAACATTTTCTGTAACATGCACCTCTTCATCAGAATCTTCATCTACCAATAATGTAGCAGCTTTCTTCGATGCTCCTTTTCTTTTAGGAATCTACTTCTTTTCTTATCCTCTTACACATACCATATGCTCCTTTTTGGCATATATTCCTCTAAACGTTCCTCTTCATCGCTTTCGGAGTTGCTCTCATCCTTTCTCCATTAATCAGTTGGTGGCATAATATAATTTTCATCTTTTAAACACCCAAAGAACTTCTTGCCAGCAGAACTGTTTTCTGATAAAGATACTGATTTAGATGAATTAATGATAGATTCATCATATGTTTCCAGAACTAATTCATCCTTTTCTTCTTTTAGTAAGTTAGGAAACTAATCATCCAACATTATCTACACAAATCGTGGATACTACAGAAATTTTTCTTTGTCGATGTTTGCTTTCATCTGCTCAAAGATTACTTTTGTGAAATTGTAAGGCAGATTCAAAGTTAATGCTGCTATCATGCACATTTGATAATCCAATAGTGTATCAAAACCTCCTTTAGTGTAACGCCTCATATTCTTGTACTTTCCCTATTTAGAAAGTATTGTTGCAATTCTATTTTTGGAAACTTGTATCGTAAATCGTAGCTTTCATTTTCAACCTATGTACTCTGAGATTATGATCATAATTATTTGATACTTACAAATGTTACATACTTAAACTATACGTTACAATCTTGAATATGTGATTATACGCAAGAGATTCATACTTAGAATATTCAAATACTCAGTTTTATGTGCGATTATACTTATACATCATTCACGCATGCTTAAAAAACTTAAAAACCAGCTAAAACACGCGAAAACGGACTGAACAAGTACTTCACACGAAGTGCATATCACTTCGCATGAAGTGAACACCACTTCGTATGAAGTGATGCCATCTCGTACGAACTGACCTGTTTTCTCTATAAATACCCATCGTCTTCCCCACTTTAACTTCCCGAATCTCCTCCCTTCCACTCCTAGACTCCCTGATTCTAAGCAGAGCTATTCTAGATTATTCTAAGTGAGTTTAACTCACTAACATCTTGTGATTTTACAACTCCTCTGCTATTTTTACTTTCTTTTTCTTTTGTACCAAGTGTGTGAGCTAAACCAAGTTCTGATGACCTTTCATTTAAGATGATGTGAGAATGTTGGAAGCTAGGGTTGTCTGAATTATGTTCCACCACCACTTGTACATGTTTTTGTACTTTATTTTCTGTACATTCATGACCAACCGGATTTATCAACTACGTTGATAAATCTAGTGCTTTGGTGAATTTAATAACGAGGCATACGTGCCCCCATGCTTAACATTTGTGACATAATTGTTAAAACTTAGACTAAAATTATGCACTAAACTTACTTTCCATCTCAGTCAGGTTCCTAATATTAACTAAGTCAAGGTTACTGTTGGGAGCTGAGACTGTTCTGCCTCGTTGTCAAATTCCCCGTTCACGTAATTCAGTGTTGTAATGGGTACAAAACGGGCACAAAAACATCACAGTAATATCACTTCGCACAAAATGAACAGTCACTTCATACGAAGTGCAAGTCACTTCGCACGAAGTGTTCCGTTCACTTCGCACGAGTGAACAGTCACTTCGACGAAGTGCAAGTCACTTCGCACGAAGTGGTCAGTCCACTTCGCACAAATTGGCATTTTTTCCCGTTTTCTTTTTAGTACTTTCTACTTCAGAATCTGGATCTATATTCTGACTCAGTATACTCACGCCCACCTGTTTATTCCATGCAGGGTAACTTCGGGTTGCATCACTTCAGCTTTCTACGCACGGAATACTAGGAAGCTTGCAAAATTATGAGCATACTCGTCTCCCTCCCCCCCACCCCACTTAACTTTTACACTTTTGGGTTGCAACATATATGCCTTATCAAACTCACTAAAATCACTATACTTTATGCTACTCAGAAAACAATCGTTCTTACAACATGCTTAATACAAATAATTACTACTTGTTCATGCTAGAATCGAATGCCTTATGCTACGTCAATAACTGTGTACAAGCACCCTTAACATGTATAGCGCTATAGGAGTAACGCAACGCCGTATTCATGAGGTCATTTAAGTAAACAAAACAGTCTACTCATTGCTCTGAATAGATTATGCTAGTGGTAAACTTTGGGTTGACATGTTATGATAGCTTAACGTAAATGTTTATGCCCTGTGGAACTTTAATCTTTTATTATGTGTAGTAATAAAACATGTATGCTGACCAATGCTTTTGTGTTGAACTATACTTTAATATATGTTGCAGGTTGATGATGATGTTATGGTTGCATGGAATCTAGTAGGGAGACTTAGAAACTCACCTTTAAATTAGACTCATATGGTACTTGTATCTTCGGTTATAAAAACTTCCTTTTATTCATCACCAATTTTCACTATTGACCAAATTGCAGGTGGATCTGGTATAAACTTTGCATGAGCCCAAAACTTTTGAACATGAGATCTGTATGCCTTGTGCTGATTTGTTAGTGCATTCTTGATTGGAATAAGACCCATTAAATCCAGAATTTCCTCGAATGGCTTCATTTCTGGTTAAGATTTGTCAAACACACAACAAATATTATGTTTCGGCTCAAACATCGTAGATTTCTTCTGCAAAACACAATAAAATCAACACTTACTCGAAATTCCAAAATTATCAAAATTTAGTGCGAAGGTGGTTATGTATGGAGGTAACACAGTTTAACTTCTACGAAGATAAGACAAAACATTTTTACCAAAAACATACTTACTTCGTACGAGGATAAACTTTCAACATTTATAAACACATACCTTCGTGCGAGGGTAGTAACTTACCTTTGTACGATGGTAATCTTCAACATTTATAGAACAGTTACCGTCGTGCGAGGGTAGAACTTTACCTTCGTTCAAGGGTAATTTGATCCGTACAAAATTGTTAGAATCAAAACGTTGATTTTTTGAAGTTTTTCATGAAATTAAAGGTTGTATTATGATCTAACATCGCCGATTAACAATTTTATGTGTTCTATTTTAAATTTCACCGGTTCAAACCTTCTAGATCTTCAGTTTATGATTATAAGGCTGATACGTTTATTTTAAGTCAAAATTCGTTCAAATCATTGTTAGTGGTGTGCAAATCAACCACTACAATGTAAATTTGGGTAGCACTTCGTCAATTACTGTTGGGAGTTGAGACTGTTCTACCTCGTTGTCAAAATCCCCGTTCACAAAATTTAGTGTTGAAATGGGTACAAAACAGGCACAAAAACATCACAGGATAAGATATATAGTATTCAGATTTTATCATCGTATGAGGGTAGATATCTACTTCGTGCGAGTATAAGATATCTATCTTAGTATGAAGATAACCCTACTTTTTCAGTTCTTTCAATTTGTGGCACATTTTACCAGTTTTAACAACCCACCCAGTTGACCAAGTCCACGTTAATGAACCTAATTAACTGATTTGTCTGCCAAGTCCAAGTTAATGACCTTGTATTTTTCACAATATATTTCTCCCCTAAAATCTGTTGGAGGATCGACTTTCCTTCGAAAGCACCGGACCAGACTTGAGCTAACTAATGTGCATGGAATTCATCATTAATTAGTTGACAATGATCAGATATACTATTTCAATTCTTCTGATTCAATATATTGAATAAATGTTTATAGAACCAAAGCAAAACTGACAGGGTTTCACCTTACAATTTGAAAAACAGCTCAGGACTCAACACCCCTGCTCAGCTATATATAGACAAGCCAGCTTCGCACAAGGGTGGGTATGCTACTTCGTACGAGGTGAGTAACACGTCATACGAAGTGGCTCTAATACATACAAATCAATACAAAATCTAACGTTTAAGCCCTGTTACATGTCCGACATAACCCTAAGACGTAGGCTATAGACATTTTGCACCAACAAAATCAACAACATATTTTTGGATTTTTGTTTTAAAGAAAGAACTTGAAAACTAAAACTTTACGGACCGTTTAGGATTACATCAAATCGTTATCCATCCCGGCTTCAACACTTGTAACACCCCAAAAACGGGTTTGGTGATCAAACCACATTAATATTAAAAAGTGGGTGAAAAGACCGTTAGCGGTGAAAGTTAAACTATAAACAAAATGACTAGGAAGAAATAAACCTAGTTAAAAACATGTATACAAGTAACCAAACAATGAGTTGTAATCTTATTCATAATCAAAACTAATCTTGAGGGACCAAAGCTGCCAAAAAAGGAACTTGTATTATAAATATCAAAAATTAAAACACAAAACACATAGTGAATGTGTATGTATGTGTGTTCTACGGCTGGAGAACAAGGGGCAAACCCTTGTTCTTCCTAAATCATCAAATTAAAGGATGAATTGAGCTCGGAATCGATGCATGAACACATATAAATGATCACCTAATCGAGGGGATCATAAGGTATGTCTCAAAACCTGGATTGGTGAAAAATCATAACTTGAGACAAGTTGAATACTTACAAATAGATAGTTGGATTATGATCCAAAGATGAAATTAAGTGTATGTGTATGATTGATTTCGTTAAACTTTAAGAAATCATGCACAATTTGATGTAAGATTTCTTGTTAGTGATTAACAAGTAAATAATGAAATGGGTTCTTGACTATATGATGAAATTAATAATGTAGGAATATTTATGATCATCGTACTTGTATGCATGATACTCGAACAAATTAGAGATTCGAGTAAGTAATCATACATGACTTGAAATAAGTTTTGTATGATATGATGAAATAGATGTTTAGTAATTAAGATGTTAAATTGGTAATATTAGGTATTCGGATGAATGACTAATAATATGATGAAATAGATTGCTACATAAAGATGAAAACCTAGCTAACAGATAAATTAGCATTGTTGATCAAAAGCTAAGTTAACTTGATGTTAACAATCGCTTGAATTTGTTTAAGTGAAAGAAACGACATGAATTTGGTTTGGAAAATGTAGCTATAATGGTGTCCTAAGAATAGCGCTTACCGGGTATTAATGAAATACTTAAATCAGTTGTTAAACTTATCCGTGAGTTTGTATGTGTAAATGGGCAGTTGACTTTTAAGAGTCAAACAGACCTACAATAAGATCAAATGATAAATTTGATATAAAATCTGTAAGGTGAAAAAGTTGTTTTAAATGATGACTAACCTAACCATCTTGCAAATGATAAATGATAGTTTGACGCTTAAGAAGCTAGGTGGAGGCTTGGGACGAAGCGGGTCAAATGGATCAAGTACGCGAAAAGAGCATAATTGGATTTCAAGGTAAGTAAAGCTTACATCCTTAATATAGAAAATTACTTATGTAATTGACTAAGAATAAGTGATTTGGTAATCGGAATGAGATATGAAATGCAAGGTTCCGACTTGAATCTATATGGGTCGGAACAAGTGAAAATGGTAATAAACCATATTTGATGGTAAAAAGGGTAAATCAGTAATTTAGTCATGTAATGACAAATAAACAAGGAATTCGGAAAAATTACCTTATGGTGTAAGCCATAAGAAATACAAGAGTAAAATGGTAATTCAGTCACGAGTTGACAAATAAATATTAAATTTTGATATAGACACCCTATGGCGTATGCCATAACGGATCGAATAAATTGAGAAACAAATTTAAGTAATATGATCATACCATCTCGTGATGATAAAATGGTCATTTAGACAAAATGGATCAAATGGTGATGATATCACCATTTACAATAATATCTAATGAACGAAGGGAAATGACGTTTGGTTCGCATGACAATTAATTAGTAACTAGTAGTGAAAAGCAATTAAACGGGTCAATGCTATGACCCGAGCCAGGTACGTGTAGCGGGTCAAACTCTCAACAAGGACTAAAAGGTCCGATGAGAGTTAAATGAGTCCTAAATGAAAAAGGGATTACCTAAGGTAAGGTAAATCCAATAATCTAATCTGTAATCATTATGATCTTAAGAACATAATAATTTTACATAGATTATGGTTAAATGTCCGTTTTGGTCAAAACATAATATGTAAGTCCTTCGTCGTAAAGAAGGGTCTAAGTTGACCAAAATGCCTCGAATGATAAAATAGGTAAACGACTCTAATATTTGTTTAAAAATGAGTTTTATAATAGATAGACCTATATTTGGTAATGTAAAGGCGAAGCCGTTTTGGCTTAATGCCTCATATTAGACCTTTTTCGTAAAAACACCAAACTGAAGGGTAGAATTTAAAATATAGCATTTTTATAACCAATCCACCACAATGTATAGTTGTGGTGGAATGTAAATAGATATTTTGGTGGGAAAACGAGAAACAAAGTAAGAGGAAGTGAGATTTAAGTTTATACACTTAAATCACTAAATGGGTCAAAATGAATATACGCATAAATCAAGGGTGAATGTGTAATTCATAAGAAATAAGAATCCGGGTCAAGGATTTCGGGTAAAATATGTAAGAAAATATTCACGGATATTTAGAAACAAGTTTCGGGTAAAACAGAGAAGAATTGTGTGAGTTACGGAAAATATCATAACTAAAACTTCAAACAAGAGAAAAGCTGCAGCAGCTCACCGTAAGCTACGGTGGCCTACGTAGCTTACGGTAGGCAGCTGCTGATTGAAATTGGAAGTCTTAGCTGTAAGACAGTGAGCTAGGACCGTAATGCTGGACCGTAAGCTACGGTGGCCACCATAGCTTACGGTGGGGTCTTAAATAAAGTTTTTTGTTATTATTGTTATTAGACTTCATGTTTATTCGGTTATGTTATAATTTATTTATAATAACGTATTTCATAAATTATGAAATATAGGTGATGTTTGGGAGCACCGGAGGTGGATCAAGCTATATGAAGAACCGAGCACGATCAAAGTTCAAGCTTCCGCATTTGGTTTTGATTATAAGAAATCTAACCAACGATAACATGTTAAATTGTTTAAAGATGTTGAAAAAGTTTTAATAAACTCATAAATATGAGTGATGTGTATTCGCATTCACACATTAAAATGCAAAAATTTTAATAGAAATTCAAGTAAAGTTAGATAGGGTCTTACAAGCTGGTAATCAGAGCTCAAGGTTAATGATCAAATGTGTTCGGTTCGAGGCTTGGTCGCATGATCCGGTAAGTTATTATAAATTTAGCGTCTAACATAGTTAAAGTGTTGTAAATAACATATAGGGTTATCATGTGAACAAACGTTACCCTAAATAAAATGATAAAAGACCGATAAACTAGTGAATTACCTGTGTTAACAAGTATTGTAGATAGCCTTGTACTATTCTAAGGGCGCTTATTAATTTTCAATGTTACTAATTAATGTAAACGTTTTGGTTAAAGGATGCTCACGTCTGAAGATGGTGGGAATCTAATGATCTGCTGACGCGATGATAGAATGGTCTGAAGTATGACAATAGAGCATACTCGTTAAGGACCTAAACTAAATGATGATATTAAATAAAGGTGGAACGGCAATGAAAGCCAATGAAGAAAATCCGCACACTATAAATTGTTGTATAACTAGTAGTATACAACAGATACGTAATGAACAACGGTTGTATATGGGACTAAAGCATGGGAAAACCGGAAGGGATACCCATCCATGATGATGTTCCCAAGAGAAATTGGATGGGTAATACTCATTATTCACAAATCGTGAATAATAAAATATAAAAGAGTACAGATCTAAAATATTAGATGGGGTGACCATCCAAGTAGAAAATTTTCAATTAGATTTTATTGAGGAAAAGTAAAGATCACATAGATAAATGTGGTTACATAAAAGTCTTATAAAAAGGGAAAAACATTTATATGTTTTGAGATGAGAAGAGTAAAAACTAATGATTGTTAAATAACAATTAAACAAAGTTTTACCAAATAAATCAGAAATATGGACATGAACTGAGGATTTACTTACATGGGAAGTAATGTGTTAGTTATAATAAGGTCATGTGTACGATGTGTTGATCGCTTACTCTGGTAAAGTAAATGATAAACACATGATGTCATGAACTTGTTATAATAAACACATATACATTCGATGTGGTAAAGACGAGGTGAATGGGAATGAGTCATTATGGACAAAAGAACCATGGTTGACAAAAAGGGCGCGTAAAACCAAAGTATAAATGACCTGTGAGGTCATAGAAACGGAGGTAGTGCCCACACGGGAAATGATCAAGTCGATGACTATGATCGTAGAAAAGATAAAAAGAGAAAAGAAAGAAATGATGATGATAATCATCATTCATGGTCTGTGAGGCCACAAAAGATGGTCAGATAAAGAATAAAGTTTGACTGTTCAAAAGTGATGGATTTCACAAGAACAAGTCAAATGGATTAGAAAAAGAATAGCGTTTGACTGTTCAGAAGTGATGGATTTCACATGAACAAGTCAAACGGGTTAGATAAAGGATAAAGCTTGATTGTTCAGAAGTGATGGATTTCACATGAACAAGTCAAACGGGTTAGAAAAAGAATAAAATTTGATTTTTTTTTCAAAAGTGATGTGTTTCACACGAACAAGTCAAACGGATTAGTTAAAGGAAAAAGTTTGATTGTTCAGAAGTGATGGATTTCACACGAACAAGTCAAACGGATTAGAAAAAGAATAAAGTTTGATTTTTTTCAAAAGTGATGTATTTCACGCGAACAAGTCAAACGGGTTAGATAATGAATGAAGTCTGACAGTTCATAAGTGATGAATCTCACAAGAACAAATCAAAAGGGTTAAATAAAGAATTAGATTCGATCGCTCATAAGTGATGGATTTCACACGAGCAAGCCAAACGATTCAAAAAGAAGTATAGTGATTGAATTTAAAAGTAAACGCAAACCGGGTAACGAAAGCGTTAAAGCAAAAGAATAATGAGCCCGGGTAATGGGACGTGATTAATATAGTGTAGACGCAAACTGAATAACGGGAGCGTGGAATAGAAATGAACCCATAAAATGAGTCGTGAATGAATATAAATGAAGATGCAAAACGGATAACAGTGTCACACCCTTGATTTCCAACCCCGAAATCCATACACCGGTGGGCCCGAGTGGGGAGTATCGTGACGTCAGTTGATAATCATCATAGTCAATTAAACACGACACTGCGGAAGTCTTGGAGTAAAATTACTATTACAAACCGAATGTTCGAAAATACAAAATAATATACAGGCTCGTAATAGAAGATCCACAGGCGGATCATATAACTTTGACCCGTCAATTGGACTAACAAACATGATCTTCAAGAGGTGCCCTTTATAGGGACTAACACCTACCTTATTACGATCACTTAGCCATGTTCATTTTGAACAATGGCTAGACCATAATGGTCCTAACCGAAAGTCAAGGCGTTTTACGAAAACGCTTGACTTTTGGCTATAAAAGCCTATAAACGAAAATGAAAGAGCAAGGAACACTTACAAGAGGTTCCTACAATGCAAGAGAACTAAGCTGGATGCTCCTTTCAGCTAGGAACTTCCAGAGGAGGGAGAAGAGTTATGATTTAGAAAGGTGCAAGTTCAAATGGTGAACTTGATCACCTATTTATAGTTGGAGAACTCAAAGGAGATGAAGCCAGGTGTTTAGGAGTGTAAGAAGAAGCTTACAAGTGTCCCAAAACGTGGCATAGCAGTTTAGAGAAGCCATGGTTTCGAATTAATGGTTTTGGAGTTTTGCTTAGAGACCAAACAAATTTTCTGCAGCAGAGGGCTTCTCGCGTCCCGCGAGAGACCCAGGCCTGGTCTCTCGTGGCCCGCGACCGCCCTGGTCACTTCCAAAGTTTGACACCTTTAACCCCTTAACTTATTAAAGCTTCCAAAAACCTTTTTAAACACTTTTTTGGCACTTTTAGCCCTCCGTAGCCAATACTTGGCATACCCGGGATTATTCCCAAACATTGTCGAGCTCTCGGTTCGTTAAAAGGTCACTCAGATGTATAAATTAACATGTTGACACTTTTAATCCCTCCATCATCCAACTTTCACATATTTACAAAATTGAACCCTCTCGTCCAACAAATGGCACGTATGAGAGTTAGGACTTCACAAAGGATCACTCAGAGGCTTATTATAAGCATGTTGATTTCAATGTCACTCAGAGGCTCAGTTTGAGCATGTTGAAGCCTTTAGTCCTTATTGGTCTTTAATAGACTTTATTTAAATACAACACGTGTCACTATATTATTGGACACGATTTTACAGGGTGTTACAAACGGGAACGTTAAAACATTAAGATAACGAACCCCAGGTAACGGGTTGTAAAGAAAATATAGGCTTAAACCGGATAACGGTAAACGTAAGGCAAACCAAGGCATAAATGACATATGAAGTCGTAGAGTCAGAAGAGTTGTCCAAAAAAAATTGATCTAGTCATGGACTACGATCGCGCAGGCGCGCACGGCTATCAACAGACAGTGTCTGATCTGAATAAATGTTTGGGGCAACATACACAAAATGCTGTGGTTGCCACTAAAGAGTTGTAATCTCATTCATAATCAAAACTAAACTTGAGGGACCAAAGCTGCCAAAAAAGGAACTTGTATTATAAATATCAAAAATTAAAACACAAAACACAAGTGAATGTGTATGTGTATGTTCTACGGCTGGAAAACAAGGGGCAAACCATTGTTCTTCCTAAATCATCAAATTAAAGGATGAATTAAGCTCGGAATCGATGCATGAACACATATAAACGATCACCTAATCGAGGTGATCATAAGGTATGTCTCAAAACCTAGATTGGTGAAAAATCATAACTTGAGAGAAGTTGAATACATAAAAATAGATAGTTGGATTATGATCCAAAGATGAAATTAAGTTTATGTGTATGATTGATTTCGTTAAACTTAAAGAAATCATGCACAATTTGATGTAAGATTTCTTGTTAGTGATTAACAAGTAAATAATGAAATGCGTTCTTGACTATATGATGAAGTCAATAATGTAGGAATGTTTTTGATCATCGTAGTTGTATGCATGTGTAAGATACTCGAACAAATTAGAGATTCGAGTAAGTAATCATACATGACTTGAAATGAGTTTTGTATGATATGATGAAATAGAAGTTTAGTTAATGTTAATAATTTGTTAAATTGGTAATATTAGGTATTTGGATGAATGTCTAATAATATGATGAAATGGATTGCTATATAAAGATGAAAACCTAGCTAGCAGATAAATTAGCATTGTTGATCAAAAGCTAAGTTAACTTGATGTTAACAATCGCTTGAATTTGTTTAAGTGAAAGAAACGACATGAATTTGGTTTGAAAAACGTAGCTATAATGGTGTCCTAAGATTAGCGCTTACCGGGTAATTAACGAAATACTTAAAGGAGTCGTTAAACTTATCTGTGAGTTTGTATGTGTAAATAGGCAGTTGACTTTTAAGAGTCAAACTGACCTATAATAAGATCAAATGATAAATTTGATATAAAATCCGTAAGGTGGAATAGTCGTTTTAAATGATGACTAACCTAACCATCTTGCGAATGATAAATGATAGTTTGACGCTTGACAAGCTAGGTGGAGGCTTGGGAAGAAGCGGGTCAAACGGATCAAGTACGCGAAAAGAGCATAATTGATTTCAAGGTAAGTAAAGCTTAATTCTTAATATTGAAAATCTACTTATGTAATTGACTAAGAATAAGTGATTTGGTAATCGGAATGATATATGAAAAGCAAGGTTCCGACTTGAATCGATATGGGTCGGAAAAAGTGAAAATGGTAATAAACCATATTTGATGGTAAAAATGGTAAATCAGTAATTTAGTCATGTAATGACAAATAAACAAGGAATTCGGAAAAATTACCTTATGGTGTAAGCCATAAGAAATAAAAGAGTAAAATGGTAATTCAGTCACGAGTTGACAAATAAATATTAAATTTTGATATTACTTAAATTTGTTTCTCAATTTTGATATAGACACCCTATGGCGTATGCCATAACGGATTGAATAAATTGAGAAAAAATTTAAGTAATATGATCATGTGGTGTAAACTGAAATGGATACATGATGAGATGGTAAATAAATACCACTCGTGAGGGTAAAATGGTCATTTGAACCAAATGGATCAAATGGTGATGATATCACCATTTGACAATAATATCTAATGGACGCTTGTGGAGTTTTTGTAATCACAGGGAAACGGCGGTTGGTTCGCATCACTATTAATTAGTAACTAGTAGTGCAAAGTAATTAAACGGGTCAATGCTATGACCCGAGCCATGTACGTGTAGCGGATCAAACTCTCAACCAGGACTAAAAGGTCCGATGAGAGTTAAATGAGTCCTAAATGAAAAAGGGATTACCTAAGGTAAGGTAAATCCAATAATCTAATCTGTAACTCATTATGTTCTTAAGAACATAATGATTTTTCATAGATTATGGTTAAATGTTCGTTTTGGTCAAAACATAATATTGTAAGTCCTTGTCGTAAAGAAGGGTCTAAGTTGACCAAAATGCCCTCGAATGATAAAATAGGTAAACGGCTCTAATATTTTTTTAAAAATGAGTTTTATAATACGATAGACCTCTTTGGTAATTTAAAGGCGAAAAGCATAAGCCGTTTTGGCTTAATGCCTCATATTAGACCTTTTTTCATAAAATCACCAAACCGAAGGGTAGAATTTAAAACATAGTATTTTTATAACCAATCCACCACAATGATATAGTTGTGGTGGAATGTAAATAGATATTTTGGTGGAAAACGAGAAACAAAGTAAGAGGAAGTGAGATTTAAGTTTATACACTTAAATCACTTAGTGGGTCAAAATGAATATACACATAAATCAATCAAAGTGAATGTGTAATTCATAAGAAATAAGAATCCGGGTCAAGGATTTCGGGTAAAATATGTAAAAAAATATTCTACGGATATTTAGAAACAAGTTTCGGGTAAAACGGAGAAGAACTGAGTGAGTTACAGAAAATGTCGTAACTAAAACTTCAAACAAGAGAAAAGCTGCAGCAGCTCACCGTAAGCTACCGTGGCCTACCGTAGCTTACGGTAGGCAGCTGGTGATTGAAACTGGAAGTTTAGCCGTAAGACAGTGAGGTAGGACCATTGCTGGACCGTAAACCGTAGCTTACGGTGGGGTCTAAAATAAAGTTTTTTGTTTTTATTGTTATTAAGACTTTATGTTTATTTGGTTATGTTATAATTTATTTATAACTAATGTATTTCATAAATTAGGAAATATAGGTGATGTTTGGGAGCACCGGAGGTGGATCAAGCTATATGAAAAACCGAACACGATCAAAGTTCAAGCTTCCGCATTTGGTTTTGATTATAATAAATCTAACCACCGATAACATGTTAAATTGTTTAAAGATGTTGAAAAAGTTTTAATAAACTCGTAAATATGAGTGATGTGTATTCGCATTCACACATCATAATGCGAAATTTTAATAAAATTCAAGTAAAGTAAGATAGGGTCTTACACCTCTGTGTCCCCTCCTGATGTAAAACTTTCTTCCCATTTAATTTCGAAAGATATTTAAATTTTGATCTATTAAACAGTTTGTATAAAAGTCTAATTTCTGTTCATCAGTGTGGATCCTTTCAATATGAATAAACTTTTTCTCATAGCAGTCACGGATAAAGTGATGTCGTATTTCAATTTGTTTAATTTTAGGGTGTTGAACCGGATTTTTTGTTATGTTAATGGCAGCCTCGTTATCTACATATATAGGTGTATCAAGAAACTGAAATCCAAGGTCTCTCATCTGTTTGTTGTATCCATAAGATTCGGAATAACAACCAGAAGTTGGAATGTATTCTTCTTCACAAGTAGAGAGAGCGACTGTGGTTTGCTTCTTGCATTGCCATGTTACTAAGCGTGTGCCAAAGAACTGGCAACTAGCAGTTGTTGATTTAGCACTTAATTTGCAACACCCAAAGTCAGAGTCGGAGTATCCTGCGATTGAAGTAGTCAGTACAAGGATACCACAAGCCAGTGCATGGGCAACCTTTTAGGTATCGAAGGATCCTTTTGACGACCAACAAATGCGACACTCTAGGACTTGACTGGTAGTGTGCGCATAGGGATTTTGGATACATGATATCTGACCGTGATGTTGTCAGTTACATTAAATAGCCTATCATCAAACAATATAGAGTTCCATCAATCTTTACTCCAGCTGAAGCTGGTCCGATGCTGTGATTTAGAGTTAATAGGGTAGACACTAGTGATGATTCAGACATCTTGAATTTCTCCAAAACGTCGTTCACATACTTCATATGATGTATAAGTCCCAGAAAGAACTTCATCTCTCCCATAGAACTCATCTAAAATTTCTTCTTCATGACTCTTCTTCATGACTCTTTTGAAATCTTTCCGAATATGATGTCATCCACATAAATTTGTACAATTAAGATGTGTCCTGCTGCTTCGCATGTGAAGAGGGTATTGTCTACTGTTCCTCTAGTAAAACCGTTGTCTAGAAGGTGTTGAGAAAGCGTCTCATACCAGGCTCTCGGGGCCTGGTGTAAGTCGTATAACGCCTTATCCGGTAGATAAACCTTGTCTTTGTGTATCGAATCGACGAATCCCGGTGGTTGGCTGACGTGCACTGCCTCTTTCACTTTTTCGTATAGGAACGCGGGCTGGTACACTTTAAATCCCTTCCATGATGTGAATGCGAGGAAGATGCGGATTGCTTCCAATTTTGCCACGGGCGCATAGACTTCAGTGTAGTCTATTCCCTCTTCCTGATGAAATACCTGAACAACGAGTCGAGCTTTATTTCGAACAATTACTCCTCTGTCATCTCTTTTACACTTGAAGACCCACTTTGCATTTATCTTTTTGTGGTCATCCGGTAGATCAACAAGTTTCCGCACACCTATTTTTTCAAATTGCAATAGCTCCTCCTGCATTGCGTTCACCCAGCTTTCTTCTGTGAGAGTTTCCTTATATGAAACCGTGTTCTATAAAGGTGATACATTAGTAAAAAAACGACTAAGATCCTGATTGATCTAATTTCGTGTTTTAACACCAGTCTACAACTCTCTAATGACGTATTCTAGTGGGTGGTACGATAGTGTCCTTGGCATAAATTTGTTAAAACGCTCACTTCATGTTCCAGATTTGTAATATTTTGATCAAGGTTCTGATTAACAGTAGATGTTTTATTCTCAGCACTCTTTCCTTTAGCTTGATTGTTGAGTAAACTTTCAATCTGATCTTTAGCATCATCGGAAGTAGTTCCATCATTGTCATATGTCGGTTCAGCATCAGGTTCAGATCATCGGATTGATCAAACATGGGAGTAGGCTCATTCACCTCTTGTTCGGCTGTGGGATCACTTGTTCCAGCGGTCTGTCATCCTAGATGTTAAGAACTAGAGCCTGCTTCAGCATCATGAGTACCAACAGGTGTTTGATTTATAACGATTAGTCTAGGAACTTGCTCTTGTGATAAAGATTGTTGTCGCTGATAAAGCATCACAAGTTCTTCCTCTTCTGTCGGTTCATCTAGCAACTCAAAGGAATTCCTGAGACTTTCATAATTGAATAGCCAAGTATCTCCTAGTTTCTGTGTTGGAGATGTATATCGTTGCCAGTCTACATTCTAAGCTTCAATAACCTGGTTTATGCTAGGAAGATAAACTCTCATAAGCGGACTAGCATACCCCACGAAGAAACCTGCTATTGTTTTAGCCCCAAATTTGCCATTTGCATCGATTACCGTGCATGGTGACTCAGATGGTTCTAAATACTTCAGATTTGCTTTGGTTGATTAAGTAGCTTGAAACATGTCTTCTTGTGTGGCTTAACTTTCAATACTGTATTCACTGTATAGCATGCAGAGGCCACAAACTTCGCTCCAAAAGCTAACTGTAGTTTTGGATCAGCGAGCATTGTTCTTGCTGTCTCTATAAGCATTATGTTTTTGCGTTCAGCTACACCGTTTTGCTGTGGGGTGTATGGTGCATTGAGTTCATGTAAAATTCCCTTCGTATTGAAAAACTCTAACATCCGATTGTTCTTTATTTATTTACCGTTGTCACTCCTAATGCATCGAATTGGCAAATGGTACAGGTTCTCTAATTTTCGGAATAGGATCATCATATTCTCGAATGTTTCATCCTTACTTTCCATGAACATCACCCACAAAAACCTTTTAGTCATCAGTGACAATGATACAATATAGATCTCCTAAGATACTTCGAACATTGACTAGTCTAAAGAGATCCATGTGTAGTCTTTCTAGCGGGAGCTTTATGGAGTTAAGGAGCTTCCTGGGATGCGACTTCTTGTGTTGTTTACCCTTCTTGCAACTTATGCATTCATCATTCAACTGAAAACTCTTTAAATCGACCCCTCCACTAGATTGTAACGCTCATGTCTAAGACATATAAATAAATTTCTCATGGAGCGCGCATCAAGATCCACTCCTCCGGTATTTGGAATCCTAGATTCAGAATAAGGCATTCTTGATCAGTGAAGTGTGTTGTGATTTTTTTATCGCAGATCTAAGAGATACTCAGTAAGTTGTTCTCTAACTCTGCTATGTAATTGACCTTGTCAAACGACACCACACCATTAGTTAGAATCCATTCACCTACAATTCTACCTCCCTAGTTTCCTACAAACCCGACGTAGCCCCCTCGGATAGATTTGACGTCGTATAAGAGAGCCAACATCCCCATCATGTGCCGGGATGCTCCATTATCCATGATCCACTTGGAAATAACTGATCTTTAGAGCCCCTGCACATACATTTAAATTATTATTTGATTAGCTAGACCCAAGCCTGAATGGTCTCTTGGGTGGGTTTTCACAGATTGAATCACACACACTTTCATTCTTTGTTTCAACAATCTTGTTGGGCTTATATTGACAAAGGTTTACACATTAGAGCTACATTTGGGCTTTACGGGGGTTGTGGGCTTCCTAGTGCCTTGTGGGCCGAGGGATGTAACTGTTGGGCCTATTGACTAGTATAAATATATGTCTTAGGTTAATGTTTGAGGGTTAGAGAGTTGTAATTGCAAACTTGTATCAGACACTTTTCTAGTGTATGCAAGTTGTTTTGAATTCAAGAGATTTTTCTTCTTCCTAATTATTATTTCCGCTACTGATTAGGTTTGTGATACTGTTAGATCCGATTATCGGGACTTACAATTGGTATCAGAGCCTGCTATACAATACAGGCTCCAGGTATCGCTGATTGAAGAGCTAATTGGAAGTGGTGCTGCTACTGTTCATCCTGATTACTGTTCAGAATCGAAGATTGGCTGTGTTTGTTCGGCATTTTTACTGTTCCGAAGAACTCGAAGAAGATTTGAAGATTTCGGATCTACTACTGTTACGGATTCCGAAGAACTCGAAGAAGTTTCAAGTATTTCGGATTTGTTATTGTTGAATTTCTCGAAGAACACGGAGGAGATCATCCATCTCGGATTGATCCCGGACTACTGTTAAATCCAGATTGCTACCATTTCGGATCCGAGATAATATTGGTGGTTATCAGTTGCTTGGAAGTCGGATTACTGTTGCTTGGAATTCGGACTATTGTTTCTTAGAATTCGGACCACTGTTGCATTCGGATAAGGATTAAATTCCGGACTGATTCCATTCCAGATCCAGTCTCATTTCGGATTATTCCTGATCAATTCGGATAAGTTTTATTCTGGATTCTCTTTATTTCGGATCAACATCATTTCGGATTCTCTTTATTCCCGATCAACATCATTTCGGATTTTTATATTTCGGATCATTCATCTCGGATCAATATCATTCTGAATCAATCATTCCGGATTCTCTTTATTTCTGGATCAATCATCTTGGATTCATCCATCTCAGATTCATTCATCTTGGAGTTTTCGATCTCGGATTTGACCATCTCGAACTGATGTCAGACTGATCATTGTTCATATTATAAACTTAAAATTAACTAAATTTAAATTTACTTGGTAATTTTAATTAAGTTAACCATGATGAATGGCTACATGACAGCACAAGATAAAACCAATGCCACTTTGCCTGCACTGCAATCACAGACTCTGGCCCTCCATCAAGAATTGGATCAAGTGATTGGCACTTTAACTAAAGTGGCCCGTCTGTTGTATGGAGATGAGTATTACGAATGGAATTTTAGATTCGAGCAATATTGCAAGGTGAAAGAGCCTATTGTGTGGAGGTGTATTATGAATGGTCCGCGAACGATAGTTTATAGTACCGATCAAGATCCAGACCCAAAGTTTCCAAAGCCCAATCACTTGTGGATTACAAAAGATGATAAAATCATTGAGGAAGAAGAAAAGGCCTCGACTATATAGACAATGGCGCTTGGACCCGATATTTCTATTGTGGTCAGAAATTGCAAGACAGCTAAAGAAGTATGGAGTGAATTGCAAAATCTTATGAGGGAAATTCGGATATGAAGGCGAGTAGAGTAAATCAGCTGAATCAACAATTCAGCTCATTTAATCACATTTACGGGAAACCACTAAGAACCAGATTCGGAGATATGTAAAGCTCGTCTCCATATGATATCAGCTAAGATTACTCTTACCAATAGTGCTATGAACAGACAACTGTTAAATTCACTGTCGAAGAGTTGGGATGCTGATGTTGGAATGATCAAGAAGCCAAAGAACCTGAATGATGTCACTCTCACAGAAATTATAGCTACTATTAAATCGTGTGAGATCGATAATAAGCAGAGAGACATCAATCATCAGAGCCGTTTGATGGCCGCGGTATAACAGGGCAAAATGCAGCATTGATGTCGCAAAATATGGTCAATAGCCCCCTGCAAGGAAATTCTCAAACACCGGGTAGCTCAAACGTGGTTTACAGTCCTCTTGCCACGCCACATAAGACTCAGTATGTCTATGGTCTTCAGTCTCAAACTCCCACTATGATTTTTGCTACTCAAGTTCAGACACAGTACCATGCTCAGTATCCTAACATGGTTTTTAGTCCTTCCATTCCTCAAGCAGTTCAATAAGGCGGCATTCCCCAATCTGCTGTTCCAGCACCGACACCTGCTCAACCTGTGTCCAATTATGCTTTTCGCACTAAGGAAAATGAACAGAAATTGGCCATAACTGCTTTAATGATCAACAGCTTGAACGCCTTTTTAGCAAGTGATCTGACTCCCCTATCCATTCTTCCAACCGAAGTAGATCAAATAATAGAGGAGGATCTGGACGAGATCGATGTGTCCTGGAATCTTGCAATGGCTGCCTTTCGTGTCAACAAGTTTCAAAAGAAGTATGGGTGGCAACCATTGTCAAATCTGAAGACTGGTCTTACAAAGGATAAACTTAGGTGCTACAGATGCCAGGACGTTTTGTTAGGAAGTGCAAGATGCTGCCATCTGGATATGTGTCATCCAGAGTGGCAGACATACAGAGCAGCGACAGACAACTGGTGCCAGTCTCTTCCTAAAAGTCTAGTACGAGTCCCTCAAACAGCTCGGGCGGGAAAACAACAGCGTTGGTGGCACAACAGCACGAAGGATTAACTGGGCAGATGCTGCAGCTTAGATGGAAAATTTGAATCTTTCTAAGAACAGCAACCACTGCATGATGGCGTAGACAACTGAGACACCAAATTTTTCAGAAACGATAAATCGAATTCTCTGTTCTGATAGTTGTGGTTTTAAATTATCACAAATGCGCGCCCATAATTCAACTCTTGTAGCTGAATACCAGCAAGCTGCATCACAGAACATCACCCTTAAACATAAGAACAAGCATCTTATGGAAATGGTCGAACCTCAAAAACAAGATATAGCTCAGCTAAAGATAGACTTGAACCAACAGAAATGTTGGGTATACGACTATAAGCTAAAATTAGTTGAAAGGATGTAGAACTTCAAGCAGCCTTAGCCAAGCTAAATTCCTTGACAGGGAAGTTTCACGAAAATGAAATAAACATTAAAAAATTTGAAACTTCCAGCAAGCTGGTCAAGGACTTGTGTGATCTACAACTTAATTACCAGAAAAAATTTCACAAAAGGTCTTGGGTAAATAGGGCTCCTCCACCATATAATCATAAGTATACAAGAATCCTGAATCTGAGGCTGATCTAGAAAATGCAGAAAATATGATGTATGGTAAACCTTCAGATTATCTTTCTAAACCATGGAAGCCCTGTTACCCAAAGTTCTCTAAACCAACTGAACTCAAGAGGGAAGATATTTTTGTTACTTCCACACCACTTGCACATGAATCTGGTGACCATCCTTCTTGTAGTAAAGATGATTTGGAGAATGTGATGCCTGAGGCAGAGGCAACAACATCCTCCACAAAATCTAAAGGAGAAAATTCTTTTGAAATGAAAACCGACTTAGTGAACGATACTAACGTTTCTACCTCATGTGCAGTAGAAATATTGTTGAGGATATTACAGATGGTGATCAAGAGGAATGTCTGAATGCAAATTCAGACAATTCGGATGCTGATTATGAATTTTATAAGCCTGCTTTTGACATTTTAAATCAATTTCTTGCTGAACAATTCAAATTTTCAGACAGTGTTTGTTGTGTTGATAACACAGGTAGTTTTAGTTCTGGTTTTTCATCTAATGTTGATGTTTTCAATGCTACTAATAACTGTGATAACTCTTGTGATGAAAATATGAATTTTACTACAGGTACAACATCGAAAGATGATTCGGTTTCATGAGTTCCTACTAAGGACACCGGAAGCTCTTCTCCACAGGCTCTGTCTGTTGATGCTAATCCCAGGGTTGATAGTGAGAAATTCAACCAACCAACCGACCTTGTGAAAATTGACATTGGCATAATTCTAGAAGATTCGTGCGACTAAGCTCCTTCAAACCAGGCACAAGGGATTGATTCTGAAATATTAGATGATGAGCATTCCCTTTCTGCAGATTCTGATGCAAATCCTGAAACTGAATCTAAATCGGATTCTCAAACTTTTCAAAATTTAGAGATTCCACCTACTTGTAATGTTTCAAGCTCATCTTCTGAAAGTTCAGAATTGTATGTCCTTGCTGAGCCACTCGTGTCCTCTGCAGAATCTGCCACAAAAAGTGATTTGAAAAATAAGAACAAGAAATGGAGAACACGCTGATCCAAAAAGAAGAAAAACAAATAGGCGCCTCCGACAAATGAAAAGTCAACTGCTGAGTCACCTCTTCACTCTGAGAAATTGACTCAGCAGCCACAAACTGGATCTGTTAAGCAAACTGCTGAACAGAAATCAGTTAAAACTATGCCTAAGTTGTCTAATTCAAATCACAAAACTAACAAGTGTGCTGATGGTTGTGCCTAGGCAACAGCCAAGATCAACACCATGCATCAGCCGTTAGTACCCACAAGCAAGAAAATGACAGACAAATTGCCTGGAATTTCCCAAGCTGAACGGACTGTTTTCTTCCAGAAGAGGCAGACCTGTTTCAACTGTGGATTTCCCGAGCATATTGCACGAAATTGCCAAAAGGCTTTTACATCGTTTAAAACATTATACTCAAAATATTAGAATGCTATGCCTAATCGCCTACCTTAGGCTCGATTTGTTATGGCTAAGTCTTCTGATCAAGACTGGAACATGGCCAAGAAACAGACTCAACAATCTACAAGACCTTCTGGTTTCCTCAATCCTTCTAGCACTCCAAGGATTGTGCAGAAGTCTCATTCGTAAACCTGGAGGCCTAAGATCTTGACCAAGATTCAGTCTTCCGCCCCTGTATTAAACAAATCAAAAGCATCATCAACCTCATCCTCAACTAATTTAATTTTCCGTGAGGTTACTTATGTTGATGCAAATGGCATGCCCAGATCTTCAATGGCGTGGGTTGCAACCTCTAACTAAAACTTGTTGAAATGTGCAGGAACAACTCTGGCGAACTCTTGTCAGACTCTAGTATATTGACAGTGGTTGTTCCAGGCACATGACTGGGGACATCTCGCAGTTGAATGACATTCAGTTTTTCGATGGCGGGTTTGTCTCCTTCGCAGATGGTGAGACTGGGAAGATCACTATGAGAAGAACAGTATGCAACGGAGCCCTGCTTTAAGAATGTGAACTACGTACCAGAATTGAAGCACAGTATTTTGAGTGTGTCTCAGCTCTGTGACAATCATTTGGATGTTCTCTTTACCAAGATAAGGTGTTATGTACTGAAACCAAGTCTTATTATTCCGGATGATTGGATCCTTCTTAAAGCCGCACGAAAGGGAAATGCATATGTCATTGACAGAACAAGACTCCCTCTAACAAGCTCACTTGCTTATTCTCGTCGATAGCTGAGCATGATGCAATGCTATGGCATTGTAGACTAGGACACATCAACATGAAGAACTTAAATCGACTTGCAAAAGGTGGTTTAGTCAAAGATCTACCAGTTCGTGATTTTATACAGGTTGAAAAATGTGAATCATGTGCACGTGGGTAACAACATCGTCAGCCGCACAAATCTAAAACCGCCCCTTCCACGTCTCAAGTCTTAGAATTGCTTCACATGGATCTTTTTGGTCCAACAAGATATTCCATTGTCTGGTCATTATTGATAACTACTCACGATTCAACTGGGTTTTCTTTCTTACACATAAAAGTGAAACCGCTGAGTTAGTTAAACAGTTCATCATGCTTATGGAGAACCAGACAGACACCACCATGAAGGCTATTTGGTGTCATAACGGAACATAATTTAAGAATGTCACCTTTAGTTCTTTCTGTTCCTCCAAGGGTATTGACCCCAGTTTAGTGCAGCCAAAACTCCACAACAGAATGGGGTTGCAGAACGAAGAAATCGAACGCTAATTGAAGCTGCACGTACTATGCTGGTTGAATCCAAGCTACCTCTCATTTTTTGGGCAAAAGCAATCAATATCGCCTGTTATATTTAGAACCATGCCCTGATCAATAAACGACACATGAAAACTCCGTACGAAGTGGTTGAAGGTCGCAAACATTCGGTGAAACATTTCCGCACGTTCGGATGCCCTTGTGTTCTCCTGATCATGGATGCTAAAGGGAAATTTGAATCACGCGGGGACCCATGCATCTTCGTTGGATATTCCAAAAATACTTCATATCATGTCTATAATAAGATCAAGAAAATGGTAGTTGAAACCTACAATGTGGGTTGGCTGGAGGAAAATCCAAGGACACACGCATTGGTCCTGACTGGCTGTATGATTATTCCACATTATTGAACCATGTTGATGTTCCTTCGAATGTGTCTGCAGGTACAAGAAACATTTCTGATCTTCCAACGATGCCCATCTCAACCGAGGATGATGCTGATGTTGCATAACTGCATGAGACGTTAAAGAAGCTGAGCATGGATCCACCTGGATTTAATGAGGCTATATCTACTCCTTCACCAGTATCACAACATCAAGAAACAACATCTGATCAGACTCCTCAGGATGATTCCCCTGAAGTTGGGGCTTCTAACACAGAGCCCCCTACGACAAATGAAGGGTCTACTCCTCCCGTTGTCTTGGGTTCATCTCTGTTCCTGAGCCTACACCGCCAGACTGTTCTATTGATTCATCAGTCAATACTTCTACTGGTGCAACTAATGAGGGGGAGTCATCTGGAGTTGCTTCAGCGAGTGTTACCAACTTTCAAACGGATCTTCTTGTTCCTACCACGCCAATACCACAGCGTCTACAGCATGATCATCCAATTGAGAATATTATTGGTCCTGTTACTGCTACTATTCGAACCCGCAGTCAATTAGGGGATATCAATACTTGTCTTTACTCGTGCTTTATCTCGCAAATTGAACCTAAAAGTATTGATGTTGCTTTGAAAGAACCAGGCTGGGTGGATGCTAGGCATGAAGAACTCAATCAATTTGAGAAGCTTGGTGTTTGGCAATTGGTGAAGCTGTCTCAAGGAAAATGTGCTCTCGGAACTCGCTGGGTTTTTCGTAACAAACAGGATGACACTAGAGTCATTGTTCGGAATAAAGATCGACTGGTGGTTCAGGGTCCATTTGCATTTTCTTGGCTTATGCATCTTACATGGATTTCACTGTCTATCAAATGGATGTCAAGACTGTGTTTCTCTACGGCACGGTGAAAGAGTAAGTATATGTGGGACAACCACCGGTTTTACTGATCCTGACAAGCCAGACTATGCATACAAATTGGACAAAGCTTTGTATGGGTTGCATCAAGCACCTCGCGCATGGTATGCAACTCTGACAGAGCATTTGCTTGCTCATGGATATACTCGGGGAACCACTGATCAAACCCTGTTCATCAAACGTGTTGACAAGGACGTTATTCTTGTTCAAATTTACGTTGATGATATCATTTTTGGTTCTACAAATGAGGGTTTGTGTTGGGAATTTGAAGAAATTATGAAGAAGAAATTTGAGATGAGCTCACTAGGGGGAAATGACAATGTTTTTAGGACTTCAAGTTCGTCAGAGCCCACAAGGAATCTTGATTCATCAAGGAAAATATGTCCATGACGTTCTCACGAAATTCAAGCTTACAGACTCAAAGCCCATGGCTTCACCTATTGCAGAACCATCTTTGCTAAATGAAGACGCTGAAGGAACGCCTGTTAATCCAACCATGTATTACTTAATGATTGGTTCACTCATGTATCTCACTGCAAGTCGGCCAAATATCATGTTTGCCGTCTGCCAATGTGCTCGTTATCAGGCTACTCCTAAACTCACTCATTTACATGTTGTTAAAAGAATTTTTAGGTACCTAAAAGGGGCACCATCACTGGGCCTCTGGTATCCTAAGAATTCTGAATTTGAACTGTATGCTTTCTTTGACAGTAATCTTGGACGTACAGATAGGGATATGCGCTCAACTTCAGTTGGATGTCAATTCTTGGGAGACCGATTAATCTCGTGGCAATGCAAGAAGCAACAGACGGTCTCGCTCTCTACTCTGGAAGCAGAAT
Organism: Scalesia atractyloides; assembly: GCA_947069175.1. Taxonomy (NCBI): domain Eukaryota; kingdom Viridiplantae; phylum Streptophyta; class Magnoliopsida; order Asterales; family Asteraceae; genus Scalesia; species Scalesia atractyloides. The sequence goes on along the minus strand of CAMTDV010000013.1, from coordinate 50,554,871 downwards.
ATGTCGCAGCATCTGCTTGCTGCTCCTTGGTTTTATGGATGCAACACCAGCTTGTGGATTACGGTTTGACTTATCTAAACACCACAATTTACTGTGATAATGATGTCGCTATCCAAATCGTAAAAAAACCCTGTTTTCCACTCCAAAACCAAGCACATAAATATCAAAGTTCATTTTATCCGTGATTGCTATGAAAAGGGTCTCGTTAAACTTTAGCAAATCCACACCGATGCAAAAGTGGCGGATTTGTTCACGAAACCCGTTAGCAACATGCGTTTTCAAGTGCTGTGGATCTTCTCAAAATGATTCGGATTTCTAACTAAGAATCCTCTATCCTTTTCATTTCGTTTATTGTATTTCATTTATTAATGTTTGCTTCGTAAATTTGTTCATGTATATGCACAATTTTAGGGGGAAAATATCTAAAAAAAGGGTTTGTTTTAAAACAAATTTTGCAATGATTGGGAAATGAAATACTTTTTCGTGATAAAATGTCTGACTAACACATGTAAGGTGTTGAAGCGAGAAAAGGATTGGATCGAAGGTGATATGTTGATAGGTCTAAATCTCAACCGAATAGTGTAAGCCAAATGATATAAACCTAATGAACTATGTACTTACTGGGTCACATACTATAGGCGTATGATTTCATGGTCTTAAATCCTATGTTGATAGATAGCAAACGTCTGAGGTTTCGAGTCTTTATGCTGCTGAGTCATCCGGGGATATCTTGGTTGCCCTTCTGTTGCATCCAGATTATATGCAGACCTAGGCACAATCAGGATATCTTTCTAAAGAGCCAAAATAGAAAGGCCAAAACCTAAGAGAACGTAAGTCTCTTCATGAGAAAATTCCATAAGTTCCTACGTACCACATAAGGTATTTGCCTAACCCTCGTCAGACACTATTGGTCACTCTGCTGTACGAAAGTACTGACCGGTTAACCAATAGCCTGACATTGTAAAAGATAAAGGATGACCTCAGTATACTCACCTGCTACAATGAATTGTTGTGCTTACCTTGATCGCGGGGGTTATGTCATGGTATAGGACACACGGGTATCATAGTATAATACTACCTTAAGCGTATAATAAAGCTTGAACTGGAGGGTTGAGTTATAGATTTAGATGGACAAATATATTGGCAATCGCTTAGACTAGTCTGACCCAGCTCATACTGAAAAATGTTCCTTAGTCGACCTTTGAAACGATTTGATCCCTTAGCAAGGCTGTGTTTATGTTTGTGTTTGTACTAAAATGTCTTATTTTTGTAGTTGGAAAAGGTAGTTGGATGCTTGGTTAGTAAAATTGCTGATTTTTGGTTAGATGGTTTCTGTCAAGGGATTTTGGTTAGATGGTTGCTGAGTTTCAAAGTTGGGCCAATCTAATAGAATTTCTGAAAGTCTATAAAAATTGAAAATTTAGAATTCATAAGTTACTGTTCCGGATTGGGCTTTTCACCACTTTCGCGATAGGCCCATTTAGCTATCACTATTCCGGATTGGGCCTAACAAAAGCCCAATCCGGATTCTTGGGAATGCGGATTCCGGACTGTGTTGGGCCCAAAAGATGTGAGGCCCAGTCCCATTCCGCAAAGTACTTAAGTGAATCAGAGATGTCATTTCGGATTATTCACAAATTTCCAAAATCTCTGATTTTCTCTCTGATTTCCCACTATTCATTTCAGATATGTATCTCGAATCTCATCTGGATTAGGTAAATAATGCTTAAAAATCATAAAATCCGGATGATAATCTTCATGTTTCATGTATTTCGGATGGCATTTCGGATTGGTCTTCAAAGTAACATGTATTTCGGATCTCATTCGGATTGGATATTCAACCGAGTTGATGAACTCGGATTTAATCTCGAATAATCTTCATCCGGATTGATTATTTATCCAAGATATTGTTGATTTGTTTGCTAATCCGGATTGATGACTCATCCGAAATACTATTGACCTCTTTGCTAATCCGGATTGATGTAAAGGTTCATCCGGACTACTGTTGACCTGTTAGTGAATCCAAATTCTAGGGTTTGAACCTTTGAACCCTTTTGAACCTTTTTAAAATGATTGAACCCTTCAAACTAATTTAAACCTTTAAATAATTGAACCTTCGAAATCTATTTAAACCATCCAATTAGTGTTGACCTTTTATCTTGATAAACTCCGTTAACTTCTGTTAGTTGTGTTAAATTTGATTTAACATGTTTATTGTTTTGACAGAAATGGTAGAAGAGGCCTTTGATGCGGTTATGTTGGTAGAGAAGCAGTTCCACAATTAGGCTGGATACTTATCGGATCCACCAGCTGAATTTTATCAGGAGTTCCAATCGATGATAGCAGGTCTGAACGCGTGCAAGATTGCTTATGCACTACATCCTAATCCAGTTATATACAGAGATCTAGTGCATTCATTTTGGAAGAGAGCTCATTCCACCAGAGAGGAGCTAATGGGAGACCGTATATCAGTTCTCAGATATAGGGAAGGAGATCTTAGTTAATGAAGCTTGCGTTAGAGAGGTTTTACATATTGCTGATGCTGCAAGTGACCCAATTATATATGCGAAGGAGAAGGTATTGCTGATACTTGCGGAGATGAGTTATGAAGGGTCGTATCTGCTGTTACTAAAGAAGATGTTTCCTACCTACTGGATATTACTAGTACATATGTTTATGCAGTGCATTTTAGAGAACAAGGGAGGCCTAGATCATCCGAATCAAACCCAGACTTCTGCAATTGTGGCTCTCATTATGGACTAGAAGTATAACTTCTCAGGTTATATCTTCGAAAACGTAAAGAAGATTTTAGAGCAGTCTAAGAAGAGGATGTTTCAGTTATATACACGTTTTGTGCAACTAATTCTAGATGCTTGATATCCTGACTTGGCCAAAGATGCTTCGGATGCGAATCGCTCGACGTCAATGACTGTCTTTGTTGGTCGTTTTGCATTGAAGAAATTTGGAAAATTTGCTAAGGTAATCGGACAGGATGTCCCAGCTCCTACACCGGTCAATGCCATTGTTGTAGAAGAGCATGACGTGCCTGCCAAAGAGTAAGAGGTCAAGGTCGAAGATCTGGTTACAGATGAGGATACTTACGCAGAACAAGCTTTCTTGGATGACCTTACTGAGTTCAATGCCAATCTAACTCCAGTATTGCCAGAACTGTCTTCGGAGAACTTAGAAGCTCTAATTGCTCATCTGAAAGAAATCCAAGAACGACAGGGTGATCCTCCTCAGGTAATTCCCTCTGTTGCTTCTCCGGTAGGTGGTTGAAGATGATGAAGAGGACGAAGTTCCATTGATAAGAGGAGGTGAACAACGCCCAGTGTTCAACCAAGTCAATCTGAAGCTCGTGTTATCAATCCGAAGCGCCCAGTTGTTTCGATTTGGAAGACTCGGTATTACAAATGATGGATTTTGGAGGACGTTTGATGGGAGCTGAAGGGTCTGACGCTGGTGGAAGTGGTATAGGTAGTGCTGAGGATGATGCTACGGAATACTTGCGGAGATCAGAAGCGTGAGTTTGAGTTTGGTGGATTGGATAGTGATGATGAAGATATAGAAGTTGATGTTGTGGATTTGAAGAAGCGAGTGGTTGTGTTAGAGCAGGAGGTTATACTGAAGGATGCTCAGATCGCATCATTGCAAACACGATTAGATGTGAGAGACCAAACAATAGATCAACTGCAAGGAGATGTCACTATGCTGATGACTATGGTGTTTGATTTGAAAGCAAAATTGGAGAACAAGTTTGGGAGGGAATTCTCTGGCCCTACTGACGATCCGATTAACATAGAGCACAGACATAGAGCAGCTGAGCAACGAGTGGCAGAGGAAAGTGAGGCAAACAGGTTAGCAGCCAAATAGTTGGCTTCAGAACGACAAGCTTGGGTGGATGAATATCTGCGTGATCCAAGAAAGAAATATACTTCAAGTCAGAAGCGTCCAGCGACCCAAAAGAAGAAGCAGATGGTGTTGATGAAGAACGTTGATGTCAATCCTCTTGATGAGAACTTCCAATTGAAAGATCCGACAAACCAGTCTGAACGATATGTCATGGAGCTTGGCTCAAGCTACTACAGCAAGGTCGGGAATAAATCGAAGGTGTTGAGTTGGATATACGATCATGTCAGGAAAATGTGATCATAGTTCGAAGGATGGGACTCAGGAGTATTATTCTAAGGAGTCTCAGTTTGAAACATGGACGAAGATTGCTCTGACTGATTTATTACAAGCTCTGTATTCTGATGATGATACAACTAAACGTGGTTCAGGCTGGAGATTTTTCAAGAAATTGGAACAAGAGGTGAAAAATGGGTTCAAGACGATGTTGACAGCCGAACAATACTTGTGAGCTGCAAAGGGAGTACGTGATGCGAGAACAGGGAGAAGGTTCAAGTCGGTAATGTGGCCTCCAACGGATAAGGAACTTGTTATACCGGTCGCTCCAACCTTTCCACGGGGAATTCTGAAGAACTTTAATTTCTGGTTGTATGATCCCAAGGTTGGTAGTGTAGCTATTGTGAAAAAGGCGTTTAGGGTGAATGATGTGGTTGATTTGGTAAGCTTTCATGATGAAGACCTGCAGGTTCTTGCTTCGTACCAGATCCGAGATCCGAACAGAAGAGTTATATGAAGTGTGTCCAAAAGATTGGATAGCTGCTGTGGCGAGTATTATTGCAGGGAGATTAGGAGTGGATGCGCAACCTAAAGACTAGAAGGCCTAATGTTTTAAACCTAGGGGGAGTTGGGCTTATATTAACAAAGGTTTACACATTAGAGCTACATTTGGGCTTTAAGGGGGTTGTGGGCTTCCTAGTGCCTTGTGGGTCTAGGGTTGTAACTATTGGGCCTATTGACTAGTATAAATATATGTCTTAGGTCAAGGTTTGAGGGTTAGATAGTTGTAATTGCAAACTTGTATTAGACACTTTCCTAATCATTATTTCTGCTAGTGATTAGGTTTGTGTACATGTTGGATCCGATTATCGGGACTTACAAATCTGTTCAATCTTTTCATCAACCACAGTTGGAACAGATGTTTTGATATCTTCAGATGATGCTTTTAATTTAATCCCCAAGTTTGTTTTTTTTTTAAAATGTATTTTTGGGATAGTATTTTGAATCTTTTTGTTCCATTTTTATTGATGATTCACTAGCCTTTTAGTTGAAACGTTAAAATTTGCTCCTTTCACATCGTTTTTAGATTCATTTTTTGTTTTAAAATCTGAGTAGGAACAAACATTGGGGATTTCTGTTTTACATCCTCTAAAGTTTTCTTGACACTATAAATAGGTTTAGAGGTACTTTGTGGACATAGTCTTGAAATTTGCCACACTTGGTTACATTTAAAGCACTTCCAATTGTCTGTTACAACAGTGGATTCCTAAACCTGTTACGTTGTCATTTTTCAACAAAGAATTCTTCATCTGATTGTTTGCTTGACAAGCTTTCTTTCTCACTCTTTGAGCTTGTGCCGGAAAAAAAAACACCATTTTCTTTGTGAATTTTGATTTTCCAAACCTGTTATTGTTTCTCTTGTCATAGCCCGAACCCTGCTTCCCATAATAGTTATTTGTCTTTCGATTGTTAGAATAGGAGCGTTTCGGTTTGGAGTAGTATGATTTATACAGATTATCAATCTCGGACATATCAACTTCAACCAACTCGAACACTTTGTCAACGTTGTTCAGGTTCGCATTCTGAATCGGAAATTCATCATCAGAATAAAGCTTGTCAGATCCGTTTATTTTGTACATGACAATATTCGAATCATCATTTAAACCATTTTCTGATTTGGAATATAATTCTTGTGAAAACTATCATCATTTTCAGAACGTGAGCTTGAACTTGTTTTCTCAAGATTAGATTGAACACTTTCAAATTCATTATTTTCACTGTTGTTTTCCAAAACCTTTTAAACGACATTTTTAACTAACTCTGGCTCAAAATCATTTTCTTTCTTGGTATAGGTTATATCGATGTTTTCACATAGCTCATCTTTCTTTCCAGTTCTTAATTTCAAATTGAGCGCCTTTTCCACCCCGTTAGGTTTTTTCTTTGAATATAAACCATAGACATTGTTTTTGAAATCTTGAAAATAATTATAGGCACATATGAATCACCCCAAAACATTTAGAAAATATAAAAGAGGGGAACTATGTACTCACATTGAAAAATCATTTTGTATTATAAACCATGTATATTGTTTTTAAATTTTGAAATAATTATAGGCACATATGAATCACCCTAAAACATTTAGAAAATGTAAAAGAGGGGAACTATGTACTCACTTTGAAAATCAGTTTGTTCATATAAACCATGTATATTGTTTTGAAATCTTGAAAATAATTATAGGCAGATATGAATCCCCAAAACATTTAGAAAATTAAAAGAGGGGAACTATGTACTCACTTTGAAAATCATTTTGTGTATATACACCATGTATATCGTTTTGAAATCTTAATTATAATTATAGGCACATATGAATCACCCCAAAACATTTAGAAAATGTAAAAGAGGGGAACTATGTACTTACTTTGAAAATCATTTTGTATATATAAACCATGTATATTGTTTTGAAATCTTGAAATAATTATAGGCACATATGAATCACATGAAAACATTTAGAAATTGTAAAAGAGGGGAACTATGTACTCACTTTGAAAATCGTTTTGTACATATAAACCATGTATATTGTTTTGAAATATTGAAATAATTATAGGCACATATGAATCACCCAAAACATTTAGAAAATGTAAAAGTGAGGAACTATGTAATCACTTGGGATTGCGAAAGTGTTCTTGATCAACAAAATAAACAAAGCTCAAACGTGTCCTAATGTGTCAGATAAATATGTTAGCGTGTCGAGACTGCAAACGGGAGATCGGATAGAATGAAGTCTTATAAACCAAACGAGTGTTGGAACTCATGTGATATGGTTTAACAAACTTAACATTCTGATTTGGAAAGGATCCTAAGTACTTTTGACCCATTATGACTCGTTAAGGTAGTTTACTCTACTTTAATGGGTCATTAGCGTAACGTGTGATCGGATGGTTAAACATGTCCTATGATAAGTCTTTAATGCCCAAGAATGTTTGGATATGTTATAACATCAGTTTATATGTCAAAAATTTGGTTACACGTGTTTAAAATGGATTTATGCGTAAATCAAACGACGTGGCCATAAGGTATAACCTCAGTAGGTTATTCCCTATACAACTATGGTCACAAATATGTGTTTGGTCGGATCCTAAGATCGACCAAACGGGTCGGATTTGAAAGTCAAAGCGGTGGTCAAGACCGCTCGACTTACGACCCTAAATAAGCACTAAACTAGAAGTGACAAGTTAGACATGTCAAAATATGTATAACTAAGTTTATAAAACTGATTTGGTATCAAACTTGGTGTTTTGATACCCAAAAAATAGTTTTGTAGTAAAATGCACATCATGCGCATTTTGACTGAAACTTTGACTCGTCAATTCGACTAGTAAAAGTGGTAATCAGAAGGTGAAATCACTAGGGACTATAACCTTTGTGATTATGATCACGTTGCAAAGTCTAATTGAACTTTGACTTGACCAAATATGGTCAGAACCAAAAGTCAATCAGGAAGCCAATTGTTCGAACTTTTGGCTCAAAATAGCTAAAAAGTGAAAGAGCTAGGAACAGTACTTACTCGTGTTGAAGAACACTTTCGGAACTCAAGATAGGAGGCTTCCAAAGGATAGAAACAAGCTCCAAGAAGGATAGAAAGAAGAACTTCACACTTTGCGTTGAAGTGTTTTGAAGTGGTGTGAGAAAAAAATGGAAGAATCATGGGGTATTTTGTCACACCCTCAATTTCCACTTGTGGAGTATTACCGCGAGGCGTGTGATCAAACCAGAATCTCAGACACTAGCAATATCGAACGACTCTATATATTTATTTAAACGTTTTCCAAAAACGTTTGTTGTAAACATTCATAGTCATTTTCAAAATATCAAGGTTTCAAAGTTTAGCGGAAGCAGTAAAGTAAAGTAATGGGCACCAACATAAATGCCAAAACCAAAATCCCAAAAATTTTCGTAAATAAGGACTCGATAAAAATGTCTTGATCAAATGCAAGTGTGTGCACCTAGCGCTTGTAGCGTCCTGAGAAGCATGCAAAGAAACAAGTTCAGTTTAAAAGATTGTTTTTCTCTGTTATCCCTAACCCGGGATAACGACATAGTTCCCTTATTCCTAACCTGGAATAATATGTTGGTTCGTAAATAAGTTCAATGTTAACATCTAGGTAGCGAGCCTAAAGTTACGTCACATAAGAGTTCGCGATCGAAGCTACTGTTGTTGCCTTTGTGTTGCCAGGTCTATCACTGACCATGGCGAAAGTTAGGCCAAATTAATCACCCGTTGACCATTCCCGGTCGGCTAGCGCGACTAGCTCGGGTGGGGCTTGTCGGACCCAGTAGTACTACTATAATTTCCCCGCTATTTAACCCAATACTAACGATCCGAGAGTTGGTTGAGGACTTCTGTGATAAAGCTACTTAGGGACCATAACATACATTAACATTAACTTAATTACCAATAGTTAACGGCATTAATTTCGCATAACGTAAAAAGATAGAGTTGTAGAGCGTATACATGTTTCTCCCCCTGTTGTTTAAAACCGGATAAAAAAGGGCCGTGAACTCACCTTAAATTGCTCGGTTAGAATAAATGTAAAAGAAGCAAATGATGGAACCGCTAATTGCGTCCTAACATGTCAACCAATTTAAGTTAGTGTGGAACACACTGACACAAAACCATACGCATAACTAACACACAGTACGGCACACATAATAACCAATTCGAAACCATAATAATGATCAAACCAACTTATCATAAACACAGATTAACTCATACAACACTTAGGTACACACAAACGCAAGTTATCAAGTTTCAGCTTGTACGCTCATAACTGGGCTGTTTTCAAGGATTTTTATAAAATAGTTCCAACGTTCCAAAAATTCCAATTTCTTTTACAGGAGGTGTCAATTAGACTGTAGAATTTTGGGTAAAATTTTCAAATCCTAAATCTTTACCGATTATTTATAAACATTTATATACTTGGCTGCAGTCAGATTCGGGCTTTCTGACTGCAGTCCACGAGAAATATTATTTAAAAATCATCGTTCATCCAATTAACAAAATTCCAATGGGAGATTTTTGGAAATTCCCGTCTCCAGTTACTGTACAAATTTTGTGACCTAACCCCATACAGACTATGAGATCGGACTCGATAAACAACCTGCAAATTCTGCAGAATTACGCAGCTTCAGCTACTGCACTAAATGACCACTTAAAAATAGCAAACGACCTCAGAAAAATATGAATCTGGCACCATTTGAAGAGTTTTTCAAAAATACATGTTTTAGGCTTCAGAAAATCCACTTTTTGATAAATAATGATCAGGTTACAGCCAACTGAAGTTGGCTGTAAATGTCAATCAGCTTACTGTTTTCGACTTTATCACATTAGAACATGTTTAAATGGTCATGACGCTTAGTTGTATTGATTAACAGCAGGTTACTTGTCAAATATCATCATATATATCAATATTCATTCAAACCCTAAATATATATCATGATCTTTATCGATAAAACGCAGCCTACGATTTTAGTATTCAACATATCATCACAACCGATACAAGCGCATAATCATGATCAAGATTACACAAAACCTAGTGTGAATGGCAATACAATTAAACGCTAACCTTGAAACGATGATGATTAGCAAACCGGGACAAGCTTGGAATCGATCCGGGAGTGTAGTTTGCGCGACCGAGAGAGAGGGGGGGCTGCCGTCGACCTCACTAGGGTATTAGACTTTTGTGTTTTTTTTATCACAACATGCATGTATACATAATATAAGAGGGGGGGTCGCGATAGGGGGCGGGCGGTTTGGGTTAGTGCCTTGGGCCGCAAATTTGGGTTATTTCCTTGGGCCGCAAGGAAGTGTGGGTCGCAAGGGGGTGTGAGGTGGCGGGTTGGGTTTGCTTGGTCGCGAAGTCGAAATGTTTCACAGGTTTGGTTCGGTTTATAAATAGAAGTTACTAAAATATTATTCACGACACAGAGTTTATAAAATATTAAATCACGTATTTGGAGTGAGACGCAATAGATTCACAAACGTCTAATAACACATAGCACGTAATTCAGATACAACCCGTCTAATAACACATAGCACGTAATTCACCCTATAGATTCACAAAGTTAGCGTAGTTATTGCGAGCGTGTAATTTAATTTTCCGAATTAAATTAGCGTAGGAGTGAATAACCATACAGTAGCGCATTTAAGATACCTGAAAAACCGGATGTCACATTATCCCCATGTTGAAAGAATTTTCGTCCCGAAAATTGAGTAAACGCGGTTTAGAATGCAACGCACAAAAGTTCATTTTGTTAGAATGGTACAAGTAAATCAAGGTTGTCATATCATCCCCATGTTGAAAGAATTTCAGGACGAAATTCAGTTGGCGGTAACGTCAGATTGCGGCTCAGCTGCAAAAAGGTGTGGATATTTGCTTTTCATTTGGTCCTCTCTTTTCCACGTGAACTCCGGTCCACGCTTAGAGTTCCAACGAACCTTGACGATCGGTATCTTGCTGTGCCTTCGAGTCTTGATCTCACGGTCCATGATCTCGATGGGTTGTTCCACAAAATGCAGTTGCTCATCCACTTGAATCTCATACAATGGAATGACTAGGGTCTCATCTGATAGGCACTTCTTCAGATTGGACACGTGAAAAACGTTGTGAACTCCACTGAGTTCGGCAGAAAGGTCTAACTAATAAGCTACGACGGCCCGATACGCTTCGAAATCAGCAAATGGGCCTACGTACCGTGGATTTAGTTTGCCCCGTTTCCCAAAACGAATTACACCCTTCCAGGGTGACACTTTCAGTAGGACGCGGTCGCCTACTTGAAATTCAGCGGTTTGCGTCGTTGATTAGCGTAACTTTTCTGTCGAGCCCGTGCCCCTGCCATGCGGTTTCTGATTTGCACAATCTTTTCAGTAGCCTCAAGTATCAACTCAGGACCTGTGAGTTGACTGTCACCGACTTCTGCCCAACAGACCGGTAATCTACATTTGCGACCGTACAATGCTTCAAACGGTGCTGCCTGAATACTCGTATGGTAACTGTTGTTATACGAGAATTTCACTAAAGGCAGGTGGATTTCCCAACTGTTCCCGAAGTCTACCACGCATGCCCGAAGCATGTCCTCCAAGGTCTGAATGGTCCTTTCACTTTGACCATACGTCTGAGGGTTGTAAGCTGTGCTCATATCTAAGCGTGTACCGAACGCTTTCTGAAGTGACCGCCAAAAGTTGGACGTGAAACGAGCATCTCTATCTGAGATGATGGCGTTGGCACCCCGTGCCGAGAACCTACTTCCTTAATGTAGATGCGAGTCAACTTATCCATCTTATCTTTTTCTTTGGTCGCTAGGAAGTGTGCAGACTTAGTTAGATGATCCACGATTACCCAGATGGTATCAGCAACCACCCAGAGTTCGTGGGAGTTTAGTGATAAAGTCCATCGAGATCTGATCCCATTTCCACACTGGGATCTCAGGTTGTTGAAGTAGCCCTGATGGCTTCTAGTATTCCACCTTGACTTTCGCACAAGTCAAACACTTGCTCACGTAGGTGGCTATATCCGCTTTCATGTTGGGCCACCAGTACGCGGCTTTAAGGTCTTGATACATCTTATCCGAACCAGGATGGCAAGTATCGGGATTTGTGAGCTTCGTCCATAACTAGCTTCCTGAGGTTTCCGTAGAGAGGTACCCATATACGATTCATGAAATACCGGGCACCATTGGGTTTCACTTCCCAATTGCGTTCCATCTTTCCCACAGATTCGGCCTTGATGTTCTCTTCCTTAACTGCTTCTAGCTGCACGTCGTGTATTTTTCGGGTAACCCAAATGAATTGTGAACTGTAGTGCTCGTACCCGACGACGTTTCAAGTGCTCCTTCCGACTGAGGGCATCAGCTACCACGTTAGCTTTACCCGGGTGATATCGAATGGCACATTCATTATCGTTCAGGAGTTCGACCCAGCGACACTGTCGCATGTTCAACTCCTTCTGGTCAAAAATATGCTGGAGGCTCTTGTGATCCGTGTAGATTGTGCACCTTGTTCCATATAGATAGTGTCTCCAAATCTTAAGTGCAAACACAACTGCTCCCAATTCCAAGTCATGTGTCGCATAGTTCTTCTCGTGGACCTTCAACTGTTGGGACGCATACGCGATGACCTTATCACGTTGCATGAGCACACATCCCAATCCCTGAATGGAAGCGTCACAATATACCACAAAATCAACCGTCCCCTCTTACAAGGACAAAATGGGCGCACTGCAAAGCTTCTGCTTCAGTAATTGAAAGGTTGCTTCCTCTTTGTCACCCCAAGATACTTGGTGCCCTTCTGAGTGAGAGTGGTAAGCGGTTGTGCGATCTTGGAAAATCCCTCGATGAAATGTCTGTAGTAACCAGCCAAACCAAAAAATTGGCGGATCTCTGTCGGTGTCCTGGGTGCTTCCTAGTTCTTAATAGCATCGATCTTGGCGGGAATCAACGTGTATACCCTTTCATTCACGATATGCCCGAGAAACTGAACTTCCCGAATCCAGAAATTACACTTCGAAAACTTGGCATATAGTTTCTCCTGTTGAAGTAGTTCCAACAATAATCGCAGATGCTCAGCATGTTCTTCTTCACCATTAGAGTAGATGAGTATATCATCGATGAACACGATGACAAACTTGTCGAGATACGGCTTACACACACGGTTCATGAGGTCCATGAACACCGCGGGTGCATTGGTGAGACCGAAGGGCATGACCAAGAACTCGTAATGGCCATACCGAGTGCGAAATGCCGCCATGGAGATATCCTCCTCCCTGACGCGTAGCTGGTGATAACCGGACCGTAGATCAATCTTGGAGTAATAGCTTGACCCTTGAAGCTTGTCGAAAAGATCGTCGATGCGAGGTAATGGGTATCGGTTCTTGACGGTAACCTTATTGAGTTCCCTGTAGTCGATGCACATGCGGAAGGTCCCATCCTTCTTCTTGACAAAAAGGACCGGAGCTCCCCATGGCGAAGTACTGGGTCGGATATATCCATTTTCCAACAATTCCTGAAGTTGGGTAGACAGCTCTTGCAGCTCTGCTGGAGCTAAGCGGTACGGGGCCTTGGCGATAGGAGTCGCATGGTTCGCCACTTCGATTTCAAACTCCACTTATCGATGTGGTGGAAGACCGGGTAACTCCTCTGGAAACACATCGGGAAAGTCACGGACGACGGGGATATCTTTAATCCGCTTCTCGTCCTTAGACTGCTCGGTGACCAGTGCGAACAAAGCAAAAGAGTTCTTCTTCTGAAGATACTTCTGAGCTTGCATATAAGAGATGATGTTCGTGACGGCGCTTGCCTTCTCGCCTTGCACCATCAAGACTTCGTCGTTAGAGAGCGGAATACGGATAGTTTTCTCGAAATAGAGAACTTCAGCTCGGACGTCGGATAGCCAGTCCATTCCGGCTACCACATCAAAACTACCCAGGGTAGTTGTCATCCGATCAATGGTAAAGGTGTGACCCGCGAGTTTAAGTTGACAGCCGGTCACTAGGTGTGTCACATCTACAGATTTACCATCGGCTAGTTCTATGACGTAAGGGGTCTCTAGGGGTTTAGGTGCGATGTTTAGGTTCTTCCTAAAAGACTCAGATATAAAACTCTTATCCGCACCCGTATCAAAAAGTACAGTAGCAAAATGATCGTTAAGGGGAAACTTACCGGTGACCACATTCGAGTCGTTTCTGGCCTCTCCACGGCCCAGCGTGCATGCACGACCTTTGGGACCTCCTGTGCCACTATTTCCATTATTTCCATTGTCGTTATTGTTGTTGTTGGTGTTGTGGTTGTTGTTGTTATTCCCACCATTGTTGTTGTTGCAAAGTTGCGGGCAGTCTCGATTGAAATGGGCAGTGCTACCGCACTGATAGCATCCCCGGTTATTACCCTGCGGCTGACCCTGGTGCTGGTTCTGATTTTGTCGTGTCATGATCTCCCGCGACAATCCTTTGCCGCGTGTCCTGCTTTGCCACATCGTTGGCAGCGATTTCCGGCGCAAGGGCCGTGATGACGGAGATTACAACGATTACATTGCGGCTTTCGACCCGCATAGCCGCTCGAGTTCTGGGTGTTGTTGGCAGACTGATTGTTGTGACCCTGATTGTTGTTGAAGTTGTTGGACCGATTCTAGTTTCCTTGTTGTGGATGGGTTGATGAAGACTGTCGAGCAGGCGAGTCATCAAATTTTCTTTTGTTGTCAGGGACAATTTCAGTTACACCCCTAGGGGCAACTTCCTTTGCTCCACCGCCTTATCGGTGAGTTTATGCGCCAGCTTAATCGCTTGATGCTCCTTCGTAGGGTTGCTAGACATTACCATGCCATGGATCTCAGGGACCAGACCCCCAATATAAAACTCAAGTCGTTTATCGACGGTGTTAGCCAAATCAGGACAAAGGAACACCAGATCATGATGTCTTGCTGTGTATTCAATTTCTGACCCGACCATCTTGTGGTTCCATAACGCTTGTTCCAACTGCTGAACTCTATCCAGCGTACAGTATTCCTCCTAGATTAGGGCCTTGAATTCGGTCCAGGCCATTGCGTTCGCTGCAACAAGTCCACGCGTTTGGACTTGTGCGTTCCACCAGGTTAATGCCCCATCTTCCAACGTTGAGGCAGCATACTTGACCTTATTAGCTTCAAGGCAATTGCACATTTCGAAAAGCGATTCAGACTTTTCAACCCAGCGGACCAGTCCTATGGGTCCTTTAACACCCGTAAACTTGCTCGGTTTTGCATCCAGGAACATCTTATAGGGGTTAAGACCCCCTCCTAAGGATAGAGGATAGGTAGTCAGCGAGAAAGTCTACTAGCCCAACTATTAGATTTTCCCATGAAAATTTAATAATGGTTACCTGCTGGTGGGTTAGGAACACCTGCTAGAGTAGCAGTCACGTGTTCTTGGATTAAAGCAGCCAATTCTTCAGTTGACATGTTGAGATTTCCACGGCGACCGGATGCCATTTCAGATCTTCGCAAGACAACACAAATACACACCGATAAGTATATATCCAATATAGTTATCATATTCCACACTTCAATGATCACACAATTTATGTCAACCAAACAAATTAAACAATCAAAGGGAACATTCGATTAAATAAATTGCAATGTCTCACAAAATACCAACCAAACATCTCAGTTTAATTATAAAATTTTCAAGTTCAAACATAAGTGGAAACAAACAAACTAAAGGAAACAAAATGGAGATTGGCGAGACGAGTTAGTCATCTATGTCTCCATCTCCAAGTCGCTATCACTGCCGTCATCCTCTTCGGCGTTTTCAGCTTCAACAGCCGGGTCCTGTTCCGGCTCTTCTTCCTCCGGATCCTCCCCGGGTCTTACTCTGGATCCTCCTCTGGGTCTTCCTCTGGATCCTCCTCTTCGTCCTCTACCGGCGCTAGAGGGGCCGGTGCTGGTGCGGGTACTGGGATAGGTGGTGCTTGGTTCTGCTCCAGTTCGTGAATCCTCCAACTGGACTCAAGAACTTTGTCTTCGAGCCAGTCAGCCCTCAGCCGCTCAGCACGGAAGTCCTTAGCTAAAATGTTTCGAACTCTCTTATTCTCATATTGCTCTTCTTCGAGCTCTCTAGTTTTACCAGTCAGCTGACGTATCAGCCATCCCTGTGCTTCGATAGTCTCCTGCATTCTCTCCAGCTGTTCCTGTTGTTTCCTTAGCACATCTCTAAGTAGATCATCCCCCACTCCTAAAGAGTTGACCGGTTCGACCGGTATAGCGGTGGTCGGACGGGAGGACGACTCCCCTCCTAGAGCGAGTCTCTTCCTAGCAGCTTAGCGTGTCTCCACGCCACGAGGTGGTGAGGGTTCGACCATGGTTGCCTTCCCCGGCGCCCTTGATTGTCGAGATCTGTCGGATGATGATGATGACATAGCCTGCTGGGTTGGTGTTGTCACACCCTCAATTTCCACTTGCGGAGTATTACCGCGAGGCGTGTGGTCAAACCAGAATCTCAGACACTAGCAATATCGAATGACTCTATATGATTTATTTAAACGTTTTCCAAAAACATTTGTTGTAAACATTCATAGTCATTTTCAAAATATCATGGTTTCAAAGTTTAACGGAAGCATTAAAGTAAAGTAACGGGCGCCAACATAAACGCCAAAACCAAAATCCCAAAAATTATTCGTAAATAAAGACTCGATAAAAATGTCTTGATCAAATGCATGTGAGTGCACCTAGCGCTCCTAGCGTCCTGAGAAACATGTAAAAAAACAAATGTCAACATTAAAGAAGAGTGAGTTCACATGTTTTTATAAGTTCACAAGTTTGGTTTAAAAGATTGTTTTTCTCCGTTATCCCTAACCCGGGATAACGACATAGTTCCATTATTCCTAACCTGGAATAATAATGTTGGTTCGTAAATAAGTTCAATGTTAACATGTAGGTAGCGAGCCTAAAGTTACGTCACATAAGAGATCGCGATCGAAGCTGACTGTTGTTGCCTCAGTGTTGCTAGGTCTATCACTAACCATGGCGAAAGTTAGGCCAAATTAATCACCCGTTGACTATTCTCGGTCGGCTAGCGCGACTAGCTCGGGTGGGGCTTGTCGGGCCCAGTAGTACTACTATAATTTCCCCGCTATTTAACCAAATACTAACGATCCGAAAGTTGGTTGAGGACTTCCATGATAAAGCTACTTAGTGACCATAACGTATATTAACATTAACTTAGTTACCGAGTAGTTAACGGCGTTAATTTTGCATAACGAAAAAAGATAGAGTTGTAGGGCGTATACATGTTTCTCCCCTTGTTGTTTAAAACAGGATAAAATAGGGGCCGTGAACTCACCGTAAATTGCTCGGTTAGAATAATGCAAAAGAAGCAAATGATGGAACCACTAATCGCGTCCTAACATGTCAACCGATTTAAAGTTAGTGTGTGAACACACTGACACAAAACCCTATGCATTACTAACACACATTACGGCACACGTAATACCAATTCGAAACCATAATCATGCATGCAAAGTATCATCATACAAAATAATGATCAAACCAACTTGTCATAAATACAGATTAACTCATACAACACTTAGGTACACACAAACGCAAGTTATCATGTTTCAGCTTGTACGCTCATAACTGGGCTGTTTTCGAGGATTTTTATAAAATAGTTCCAACGTTCCAAAAATTCCAAAGGCAGATGGACTTCCCAACTGTTCCCGAAGTCTACCACGCATGCCCTAAGCATGCTTCCAAGGTCTGAATGGTTCTTTCACTTTGACCATCGGCTGAGGGTGGTAAGCTGTGCTCATATCTAAGCGTGTATCCAACGCTTTCTGAAGTGACTGCCAAAAGTTGGACGTGAAACGAGCATCTCTGTCAGAGATGATGGACGTTGGCACCCTATGCCGAGAAACTACTTCCTTAATGTAGATGCGAGTCAACTTATCCATCTTATCTGTTTCTTTGGTCGCTAGGAAGTGTGTAGACTTAGTTAGACGATCCACGATCACCCAGATGGTATCGCAACCTCCCGGAGTTCGCGAGAGTTTAGTGATAAAGTCCATCGAGATCTGATCCCATTTCCACACAGGGATCTCAGGTTGTTGAAGTAGCCTTGATGGCTTCTGGTATTCCACCTTGACTTTCGCACAAGTCAAACACTTGCTCACGTAGGTGGCTATATTCGCTTTCATGTTGGGCCACCAGTACGCGGCTTTAAGGTCTTGATACATCTTATCCGAACCAGGATGGACAGAGTATCGGGATTTGTGAGCTTCGTCCATAACTAGCTTCCTGAGGTTTCCGTAGAGAGGTACCCATATACGATTCAGGAAATACCGGGCACCATTGGGTTTCACTTCCCAATTGCGTTCCATCTTTCCCAAAGATTCGGCCTTGATATTCTCTTCCTTGACTGCTTCTAGCTGCGCGTCGCGTATCTGTTCGGGTAACCCAGAATGAATTGTGAACTGTAGTGCTCCTACCGGACGAGGTTTCAAGTGCTCCTTCCGACTGAGGGCATCAGCTACCATGTTAGCTTTACCCGGGTGATATCGAATGGCACATTCATTATCGTTCAGGAGTTCGACCAAGCGACGCTGTCGCATGTTCAACTCCTTCTGGTCAAAAATATGCTGGAGGCTCTTGTGATCCGTGTAGATTGTGCGCCTTGTTCCATATAGATAGTGTCTCCAAATCTTAAGTGCAAACACAACTGCTCCCAATTCCAAGTCATGTGTCGCATAGTTCTTCTCGTGGACCTTCAACTGTCGGGACGCATACGCGATGACCTTATCATGTTGCATGAGCACACATCCCAATCCCTGAATGGAAGCGTCACAATATACCACAAAATCATCTGTCCCCTCTTACAAGGACAAAATGGGCGCACTGCAAAGCTTCTGCTTCAGTAATTGAAAGGCTGCTTCCTCTTTGTCACCCCAAGTATACTTGGTGCCCTTCTGAGTGAGAGTGGTAAGCGGCTGTGCGATCTTGGAAAATCCCTCGATGAAATGTCTGTAGTAACCAGCCAAACCAAAAAATTGGCAGATCTCTGTCGGTGTCCTGGATGCTTCCTAGTTCTTAATAGCATCGATCTTGGCGGATCAACGTGTATACCCTTTTCATTCACGATATGCCCGAGAAACTGAACTTCCCGAATCCAGAAATCACACTTCGAAAACTTGGCATATAGTTTCTCCTGTTGAAGTAGTTCCAACAATAATTGCAGATGCTCAGCTTGTTCTTCTTCACCATTAGAGTAGATGAGTATATCATCGATGAACACGATGACAAACTTGTCGAGATACGGCTTACACACACGGTTCCTGAGGTCCATGAACACCGTGGGTGCATTGGTGAGACCAAAGGGCATGACCAAGAACTCGTATGGCTATACCGAGTGCGAAATGCCGCCATGGAGATATCCTCCTCCCTGACGCGTAGCTGGTGATAACCGGACCGTAGATCAATCTTGGAGTAATAGCTTGACCCTTGAAGCTTGTCGAAAAGATCGTCGATGCGAGGTAATGGGTATCGGTTCTTGACGGTAACCTTATTGAGTTCCCTGTAGTCGATGCACATGCGGAAGGTCCCATCCTTCTTCTTGACAAAAAGGACCGGAGCTCCCCATGGCGAAGTACTGGGTCGGATATATCCTTTTTCCAACAATTCCTGAAGTTGGGTAGACAGCTCTTGCAGCTCTGCTGGAGCTAAGCGGTACAGGGCCTTGGCGATAGGAGTCGCATGGTTCGCCAATTCGATTGCAAACTCCACTTATCGATGTGGTGGAAGACCGGGTAACTCCTCTGGAAACACATCGGGAAAGTCACGGACGACGGGGAAATCTTTAATCCGCTTCTCGTCCTTAGACTGCTCGGTGACCAGTGTGAACAAAGCAAAAGAGTTCTTCTTCAGAAGATACTTCTGAGCTTGCATATAAGAGATGATGTTCGTGACGGCGCTTGCCTTCTCGCCTTGCACCATCAAGACTTCGTCGTTAGAGAGCGGAATACGGATAGTTTTCTCGAAATAGAGAACTTCAGCTCGGACGTCGGATAGCCAGTCCATTCCGGCTACCACATCAAAACTACCCAGGGTAGTTGTCATCCGATCAATGGTAAAGGTGTGACCCGCGAGTTTAAGTTGACAGCCGGTCACTAGGTGAGTCACATCTACAGATTTACCATCGGCTAGTTCTATGACGTAAGGGGTCTCTAGGGGTTTAGGTGCGATGTTTAGGTTCTTCCTAAAAGACTCAGATATAAAACTCTTATCCGCACCCGTATCAAAAAGTACAGTAGCAAAATGATCGTTAAGGGGAAACTTACCGGTGACCACATTCGAGTCGTTTCTGGCCTCTCCACGGCCCAGCGTGCATGCACGACCTTTGGGACCTCCTGTGCCACTATTTCCATTGTTGCCATTGTCGTTATTGTTGTTGTTGGTGTTGTGGTTGTTGTTGTTATTCCCACCATTGTTGTAGTTGCGAAGTTGCGGGCAGTCTCGATTGAAATGGGCAGTGCTACCGCACTGATAGCATCCCCGGTTATTACCCTGCGGCTGACCCTGGTGCTGGTTCTGATTTTGTCGTGTCTTGATCTCCCCACGACAATCCTTTGCCGCGTGTCCTGCTTTGCCACATCGTTGGCAGAGATTTCCGGCGCAAGGGCCGTGATGACGGAGATTACAACGATTAAATTGCGGCTTTCGACCCGCATAGCCGCTCGAGTTCTGGGTGTTGTTGGCAAACTGATTGTTGTGACCCTGATTGTTGTTGAAGTTGTTGGACCGATTCTAGTTTCCTTGTTGTGGATGGGTTGATGAAGACTGTTGAGCAGGCGAGTCTTCAAATTTTCTTTTGTTGTCAGGGACAATTTCAGTTACACCCCTAGGTGGCAACTTCCTTTGCTCCACCGCCTTATCGGTGAGTTTATGCGCCAGCCTAATCGCTTGATGCTCAGTCGTAGGGTTACTAGACATTACCATGCCATGGATCTCAGGGACCAGACCCCCAAGATAAAACTCAAGTCGTTTATCGACGGTGTTAGCCAAACCAGGACAAAGGAACACCAGATCATGATGTCTTGCTGTGTATTCAATTTCTGACCCGACCATCTTGTGGTTCCATAACGCTTGTTCCAACTGCTGAACTCTATCCAGCGACAGTATTCCTCCTAGATTAGGGCCTTGAATTCGGTCCAGGCCATTGCGTTCCCTGCAACAAGTCCACGCGTTTGGACTTGTGCGTTCCACCAGGTTAATGCCCCATCTTCCAACGTTGAGGCAGCATACTTGACCTTATTAGCTTCAAGGCAATTGCACATTTCGAAAAGCGATTCAGACTTTTCAATCCAACGGACCAATCCTATGGGTCCTTTAACACCCGTAAACTTGCTCGGTTTTGCATCCAGGAACATCTTATAGGGGTTAAGACCCCCTCCTAAGGATAGAGGATAGGTAGTCAGCGAGAAAGTCTACTAGCCCAACTATTAGATTTTCCCATGAAAATTTAATAATGGTTACCTGCTGGTGGGTTAGGAACACCTGCTAGAGTAGCAGTCACGTGTTCTTGGATTAAAGCAGCCAATTCTTCAGTTGACATGTTGAGATTTCCACGGCGACCGGATGCCATTTCAGATCTTCGCAAGACAACACAAATACACACCGATAAGTATATATCCAATATAGTTATCATATTCCACACTTCAATGATCACACAATTTATGTCAACCAACAAATTAAACAATCAAAGGGAACATTCGATTAAATAAATTGCAATGTCTCACAAAATACCAACCAAACATCTCAGTTTAATTATAAAATTTTCAAGTTCAAACATAAGTGGAAACAAACAAACTAAAGGAAACAAAATGGAGATTGGCGAGACGAGTTAGTCATCTATGTCTCCATCTCCAAGTCGCTATCATTGCCGTCATCCTCTTCGGCGTTTTCAGCTTCAACAGCCGGGTCCTGTTCCGGCTCTTCTTCCTCCGGATCCTCCCCCGGGTCTTACTCTGGATCCTCCTCTGGGTCTTCCTCTGGATCCTCCTCTTCGTCCTCTACCGGTGCTAGAGGGGCCGGTGCTGGTGCGGGTACTGGGATAGGTGGTGCTTGGTTCTGCTCCAGTTCGTGAATCCTCCAACTGGACTCAAGAACTTTGTCTTCGAGCCAGTCAGCCCTCAGCCGCTCAGCACGAAAGTCCTTAGCTAAAATGTTTCGAACTCTCTTATTCTCATATTGCTCTTCCTCGAGCTCTCTAGTTTTACCAGTCAGCTGACGTATCAGCCATCCCTGTGCTTCGAAGTCTCCTGCATTCTCTCCAGCTGTTCCTGTTGTTTCCTTAGCACATCTCTAAGTAGATCATCCCCCACTCCTAAAGAGTTGACCGGTTCGACCGGTATAGCGGTGGTCGGACGGGAGGACGACTCCCCTCCTAGAGCGAGTCTCTTCCTAGCAGCTTAGCGTGTCTCCACGCCAGAAGGTGGTGAGGGTTCGACCATGGGTGCCTTCCCCGGCGCCCTTGATTGTCGAGATCTGTCGGATAATGATGATGACATAGCCTGCTGGGTTGGTGTAGTTAGTTACGAGCTGCGTATATCACAATATACATATATATCTTACATAGAATAATTGTAGTATATCACATCACAAGATATCACAGTTCGGTGCCAACTAAGTCTAGTGTCGTGTAACAGCTATAGTTTAGGTCTACTTTTAAATGCAAACCTGATTCTCAATAGCTAGCGAGGCTCTGATACCAATCTGTCACACCCTCACTTTCCACTTGCGAAGTATTACCGCGAGGCGTGTGATCAAACCAGAATCTCAGACACTAGCAATATCGAGCGACTCAATATGATTTATTTAAACGTTTTCCAAAAACATTTGTTGTAAACATTCATATTCATTTTCAAAATATCAAGGTTTCAAAGTTTAGCGGAAGCATTAAAGTAAAGTAACGGGCGCCAACATAAACGCCAAAACCAAAATCCCAAAAATTATTCGTAAATAAAGACTCGATAAAAATGTCTTGATCAAATGCATGTGAGTGCACCTATCGCTCCTAGCGTCCTGAGAAACATGTAAAGAAACAAGTGTTAACATTAAAGAAGAATGAGTTCACAGGTTTTTATAAGTTCACAAGTTCGGTTTAAAAGATTGTTTTTCTCCGTTATCCCTAACCCGGGATAACGACATAGTTCCATTATTCCTAACCTGGAATAATAATGTTGGTTCGTAAATAAGTTCAATGTTAACATGTAGGTAGCGAGCCTAAAGTTACGTCACATATGAGTTCGCGGTCGAAGCTGACTGTTGTTGCCTCAGTGTTGCCAGGTCTATCAATGACCATGGCGAAAGTTAGGCCAAATTAATCACTCGTTGACCATTCCCGGTCGGCTAGCGCGACTAGCTCGGGTGGGGCTTGTCGGGCCCAGTAGTACTACTATAATTTCCCCGCTATTTAACCCAATACTAACGATCCGAGAGTTGGTTGAGGACTTCCGTGATAAAGCTACTTAGTGACCATAACGTATATTAACATTAACTTAGTTACCGAGTAGTTAACGGCGTTAATTTCGCATAACGTAAAAAGATAGAGTTGTAGATTGTATACATGTTTCTCCCCCTGTTGTTTAAAATCGGATAAAATAGGGCCCGTGAACTCACCTTAAATTGCTCGGTTAGAATAAACGCAAAAGAAGCAAATGATGGAACCGCTAATCGCGTCCTAACATGTCAACCGATTTAAAGTTAGTGTGTGAACACACTGACACAAAACCCTACGCATAACTAACACACAGTACAGCACACGTAATAACCAATTCGAAACCATAATCATGTATGCAAAGTATCACCATACAAAATAATGATCAAAGCAACTTTTCATAAACACAGACTAACTCATACAACACTTAGGTACACACAAACGCAAGTTATCATGTTTCAGCTTGTACGCTTATAACTGGGCTGTTTTCGAGGATTTTTATAAAATAGTTCCAACGTTCCAAAAATTCCAACTGTTTATAGGAGGTGTCAATTAGACTGTAGAATTTTGTGTAAAATTTTCAAATCCTAAATCTTTACTGATTATTTATAAACATTTATATACTAGGCTGCAGTCAGATTCGTCGCTTTCTGACTACAGTCCACGAGAAACATTATTTAAAAATCATCGTTCATCCAATTAACAAATTCCAGTGGGAGATTTTCGGAAATTGCCGTCTCCAGTTACTGTACAAATTTGGTGACCTAATCCCATACAAACATGAGATCCGACATGATAAACAACCTGCAAATTCTGCAGAATTTACGCAGCTTCAGCTGTTGCACTAAATGACCAGTTAAAAATAGCAAAACAACCTCAGAAAAATATGAATCCGGTGCCATTTGAAGCGTTTTTCAAAAATAAACGTTTTAGTTTTCAAAAAATCCAATTTTCGATAAATAATGATCAGGTTACAGCCAACTGAAGTTGGCTGTAAATGTCAATCAGCTTACTGTTTTCGACTTTATCGCATTAGAACATGTTTAAACGGTCATGACGCTTAGTTGTATTGATTAACAGCAGGTTACTTGTCAAATATCATCATATATATCAATATGCATGCAAACCCTAAATATATATCTTGATCTTTATCGATAAAACGCAGCCTACGATTTTAGTATTCAACATATCATCACAACCGCAAAGATTCGCATATTCACCGAACTAATCATACACCGCAACACTTTTTCATAGTAATAATCATACAAGCGCGTAATCATGATCAAGATTACACAAAACCTAGTGTGAATCGCAATACAATTAAACCCTAACCTAGAAACGATGATGATTAGCGAACCGGGACAAGCATGGAATCGTTCCGGGAGTGTAGTTTGCGCGACCGAGAGAGGGGGGGGGCTGCCGTCAACCTCACTAGGGTATTAGGGTTTTGTGTTTTTTTTATCACAACATGCATGTATACATAATATAAGAGGGGGTCGCGATAGGGGGGGGCGGTTTGGGTTTAGTGCCTTGGGCCGCAAGTTTAGGTTATTTCCTTGGGCCGCAAGGAGGTGTGGGTCGCAAGGGGGTGTGGGTGGCGGGTTGGGTTTGCTTGGTCGCAAAGTCGAAATGTTTCATAGACTTGGTTCGGTTTATAAATAGAAGTTACTAAAATATTATTCGCGACACGGAGTTTATAAAATATTAAATCACGTATTTGGAGTGAGACGCAATAGATTCACAAACGTCTAATAACACATAGTACGTAATTCAGATACAACCCATCTAATAACACATAGCACGTAATACACCCTATAGATTCACAAAGTTAGCGTAGTTATTGCGAGCGTGTAATTTAATTTTCCGAATTAAATCAGCGTAGGAGTGAATAACCATACAGTAGCGCGTTTAAGATACCTGAAAAACCGGGATGTCACATATTTATAGTATTTTAGGATTAAGGAGGTGATGACAAGTGTCCTCAAGTGTGGATAAAGAACAAGCGCTTCAATTTCAGAAGATCGTTAATGTGTGTTTTGCTAATGATATACATTCTGGTTTGGATTGTAAAACAACTTGGAGGATGTTTGAAAAGAAAGAGAGAAAGAAAAAGGAAGAAAATGAAGCTCGAATTGCAGAACGTACAAGACTAGCATCTTTAAGGAGCTTTCAGTTTGTAAACCGACCTCCTCCGACTGATCAAACACCAATTGCTTTTGAGGAGCGTCGCAAGCCAGTAAAGAGTTTTTTGGTCGTTAGAGTCAAATCTAATTGAAGATTTTTGAAGACTATCCAGACTGCGGCAACATCCAAGGGGTAGTTTGTTGGTGCATAATGTCTATTTCCTACATCTAGGATATGTTTGTAATGTTTATAGAGTTTACACGTCAATGTTTATGTGTTAAAAAGTAATTCTTATATGTTTTTATACTATGCTTCGTACAAAATATATACATCTTTGTACGAGTATCTTACTTGTAGAAACACAAGCCCGTACGAAATATAGTTAGTTGTTTAGCAGGCACTTCGGTACGAGTCATGTCGACCTATAAATAAGGAAGTGTTGGTTAGAACTAGTTAGTGATTTGTCAATTGGTACGGTGAAGCTCTGCCAGTTTGCTTACTCGCATCTGTATTTGAATATCATTAATACAACAGAAGCAGTTAAATAGTAAGTACTATCTTGTTTGTCTTGTCTACCTCTCTAGCAATGAATTCTGCCTCTGCTAGTTGAGCGAGATCAGGTCGATTGCTCATTATGGGAGCTCGATCCCCGTTCACAAGTGGTATCAGAGCCATGAGATCTGATTTACAGACAGACAACAAGTAGTTATAGGCTACTAGGTGTTCAGACTTGGATATTTCATCATCTTCATCATTTTCCAGACCTATATTGGATTTTGGACGAATTTTGAACGAATTCATGGACAAAATGGACTAAGATTGTAGTAATTCAAGTTAATCTTCAATTGATCAATCCATATCATAATTCAGACTTAAAATTGAACTAAATCATGTTGAAATTGATAAAATTATTCAGTTTGGAGACTGAGTTATTCTGTACGAGTTTCGCATCAAAAATTGATTGAACTTTTTTTACTAACGAAATCCTTTATTTCATACGAACGAGTGCTAAAAGTTCATAGAATTTATAATTTTTTAGATTTTCAAAGTAATTCGTACCAAATTTAAATTCATACGAGTATCTTACTCGTACAAATGCTTTGATTTGCACAAAGTATTGTTTGTGAGAAAAATCTATTTTTTTAGAAAAAAACTTGTTTCGTACGAACAATTTGTCTGCACAAAGAATTTTACGATCTGATCAGTTTTTTTTCGAGAAGTGTGTTCTTAATTTTACACAGGAAAAATTCTGAGGAATTCTACAATGCGTTCGCCACATCAGTTGTTACCACTACAGCAGCCCAATATCAATTTAGAGAATGAGATGGGAACAATGATGAAACCGCCAAAGCTTATGAATCTAGAGGACTTTCATAGTTGGAGTGAAAGATTTATGAACTGGGTTCAAGCTAACCACTTTACTTGCTGGTTTGCAATCGAGGCAAAATATATCGCACCAGTTGTAAAGACAAATAAAGAGCTTGTTGACAAACTAGCTGATTCTCTACCACAAGGTGAATGTTCGACTTACTTAACCATACTAAAGAATGGAATTGAGTACAACAATTTCACGCTGCCTCGTTTCATTGAAAGGCTGGAGGCTCATGAATTAGAGATGCAAAAGATGGCAAAAAACAAGACTGTACAAGTTCAACAAGATGTTAATCTTTATTTCAAAAACAGTTCTGCTGCTCAAATCCAAGCGCCAAGGATTCAAACCGCTTTCAGTGCATATAGTTCACCAAGCACACCACCAATTCAGACAAGTGGCTTCCAATCGTTTTCAACAGTTAATCCAAATACACCTTCAAGCCAACAATCTTCTTTCGGATCAAACCAACCTCAGAACAGTCAAACTACTTCATCATGCAATGCAAATCAAAGAGTTTTGCAATGCAACATTGCCATTGCTTTCAGAATGCGCAAAATTTTGATGAAATGACAACAAAGCAACATATTTCTCTACTTGCTTCAGTTCTTGAGTCGATGACAGTCTAGTTGCTGGGAAGATCGGAAATTCTGAAATGACACGTGAAGATTATGATCAAATTGATCCAGTTGAAATGGAGTTAATAGATATAAATTGGTGTATTGCTTTGATCGTTCGACGTGCACAAAGATTTATAGAAATCACTAGTAAAGAAAATATGGGATGTTTAGATGGGAAACTTGGATTTGATAAATCCAAAGTTACATGTTTCAAGTGTCGGGAGAAAGGTCACTTCAAAAGAGAATGTCCAAACCGAGAGGTTAAAGGAAATCATAATCCTTTCGCTGATGACTATTAGAAAAAAGCAATCTACCACCGACCTCAACTAAGAACAAGAATCGTGCCGATTGAAGATAAGCAACTTGAAACTAAAGATAAGGCATTAGCTGTTACACAAGAAAACGAAGGGTTTAATTGGAACAAGTTTATTTTGAAAGGAGAAAGTTTGGCGTTGGTGGCTGAAATTATTGAGGAACCGGAAGAAGAATCGTGGCCATTTTTTGATGAAGGACCTGATGATGACGATTATTACTATTATTACTATTAGAGGAAGAGGAGCTTTTAAATTTGCCTAATGATGTTTTAAAAACTTTTGCAGGATATTTCGCACCTAGCCAACATTCAACAGATGAAGAGCCAAAGAAACCGGTTGAAGATGTCAAAGCTGATGAGAAAAAGGAAATGTTGAAATAAGACATCATTAAAGCTTGCATGGCAAATGGCAATGAGGTAAATAAGTCAACATCTGAGAGTGTGATTGAAAAACCTTGTTTAAAGTGTGCGGAGCCGTGTGGTGAGTGTCTTGTAAAAGACAAAAGATTTGCTGAGTTGCAAAGTTTAACAGACAATTTGTCAAGCGATTACAAATCCACAAAGGAAGCTTATGACAAATTGAGTGTGTCTGTTAAACAGTATAGTAAAGCACTCAGAGAAAATGACACAACACTTACCATGCTTAAAGCAAGAGTGATGGATAAACAAATGGCTATTAATATTCATCTAAACACTATTGCTGAGCTCAGAAGTGAGCTTGAGAAAATGAGAATTGAAACTGAACGGGTTAACAAATTGTTAATCAGTTACTCCACAAGCTCATACGTCATAGATCACATTTTACCGAAAATCAAAAATACTGAAGAATCTAAAAATGGTGAAACAAAAAATGGTAGTTATGATCGAGTTCCATCACCCATGTGGAACAGTTATGCATGCAAAAATCCATCTGGGGTGGAAAAGGCGCTAAATTTAAATTGAAAACTGAACAGTTGCCTTCGGATATCGATCTAACTTACACTAAAAATGATGGTGAATGTGACTCTGAAGTGGTAAATAATGTGGTTGAAAAAGTGTTAAAAAAAGAATCTGAAGTGTCTGAGTCTGAACAATCTGAGAAGTCAAAGTCTGGTGATATATCAGAAAATAGTTTAAATGTTGATCCCAATGTCATAGTTTACAAAATGAAAGGGTCTGATAAACTATTTTTGGATGAGGACTTCCGATCAAGAATGTGAAAAGGATTGTGTAGATAAAATGTTCAAGCTTATGAAGGTAAGTCATGATGATTTAGATAAACATGATGCATCTTTCTATTCTAAATAAAAAACTGACAACCGACCCTACCATCATAAAAATGGAGATTATCCGGAAAACAAACGAGTAGGGTTGGGTTTCCAGAAGCAACATAAAAACAAAAGATCTCAAAAATTGAACTTTACAAAGAAAATCAATTTTGTTTTTGGGACAAAAACAGAGAAAGAAAAGGAGGTCATTGGAACTCAATCAAATGATGATTTTCTTAAAGAAAAAGAGAAACAAGAACAGAAACAGGTTTCGGATACCTCTGTTCATAAGGACAGCAGGACATGCTTTAAATGCAAACAAGTTGGGCATATCGCACAATATTGCTCACAAGAAAAGTCAAAACCAATTTCTTATCCGAAAAATTTCACCAAGGATGAAAAACAAAAAGCACCCATGTTCATGCCAAAACAAATTCTTAAAAGAAATAATGAATCTCATCAAAATGTTAAACCAACTATTCAACCTCAATCTAAATTTGAAATTGGTGAAACATCACACAAAATTCAACAAGTAGAATCAAAATTTTATGTTAATAGGGCTAAACCACAAACACAGAAATGGGTTGCTAAAGTTGTCAAAATCAAATCATCCAAGGTTGAACAAAGACCTTCTTTTACAAACAAAACTTAGCTTAAAAAGATTGATAAAAACAAAGTCGGCCCAAAATTTAACATCCAAACCCACCCAAGGCCAAACAGGCTTAGGTTTCTTTGTTTAAATAAGTTTTGTTAATCATGTGTGCCGGGGCTCCAACGTTAGATATTGTCAAAATGGATCATGGATAGTGGAGTGTCTGCCACATGAAAGGAATGATTGCATTGCTCAATGATGTTAAAGCTATTCGTGGAGGATATGTAGGATTTGCTGGAACGCAGGGAGGTAGAATTGTCGGAGAAGGGATTCTCTCGAACGGAATTGTGTCGCTTGATAAAGTGAACTATATTGCTGAACTTGAGAACAATCTGCTTAGTATCTCGCAAATTTGTGACAAGAAGTTCATGACACATTTCAATGATAAAGAATGTCTAATCTTAAAACCCGGTTTCAGGATTCTAGAAAAATGGATTTTGATGCGAGCTCCGAGAGAAAATGATTTATATGTTCTTGACAAGAGTATCGCTTCTACCACGTAAAAGAAAGTTCAATTCTTTGTTTCCAAAGCTACCGAGAAAGAGTCAATTTTATGGCATCAAAAACTGGGGCACATTCATCTTCGAAAGATGAATTTTCTTGTGCATAACGACTTAGTGGAGGGTGTTAATCTGAAAAGTTTTCATCTATCTGATAATTGTCTTAGCTGCAAAAAGGGGAAGCAGCATAAGAAATGACACCCGAGGGCTGTTGAATTCTAGAAAGCTACCACTAAAAAGGCTACACATGGATCTCTTTGGGCCAGTCAATGTCAAAAGTATTTATGGAGATCTATACTACCTTGTCGTTACAGATGATTATTCTCGATTTTCATGGGTGTTCTTTCTGGAGACTAAGGATGAAACGTTTGAAACTCTTATGATTCTCTTAAGAAAACTCGAAAATTTATATCATTTGCCCATTAAGAGAATTCGCAGTGATAATGGAACGAAGTTTAAGAACAAGAAGATGCAAGAGTTCTGCAATGAAAGGGGATTCTTCATGAATTCAGCGCCCCCTATACTCCACAACAAAATGGAGTAGCTGAACTAAAGAATCGCACACTGATAGAAACTGCAAGAACAATGTTAGCTGATTCGAAATTACCGATCAGTTTTTGGAGTGAAGCAGTAGCATCAGCATGCTATACCCTAAATCGTGTGTTGACGTTAAGCCTCACAAAAAGAATTGTTTCGAGTTACTAAATCAAAGAAAGCCCAACTTAGCATTTTTGGAACCTTTTGGATCACCGTGTACCGTCTTAGACTCGGCTGGTAAATTTAGAGCCAAATCCTTAGAAGGTTTCTTTGTTGGTTACGCTACTCCTCAGAAACGTGTTTTCTTGCCGAGTCTGAACCAGATAGTTCTAGCGCAGCATGTAGATTGTCAAAGATATACAACGCCTACGCAGAAACCTGGGGATCCATGGCTGTTTAACTACCATGGTTTGTGGGATTCATTTGATCTACCAGATGTGCCAACAGAAGAAGAACTTATTATGTTATTTCAACAACATTAATTATCTAATCAAGAACAAGTTCCTAGACCATTGGTGTTTCTCATCGTTCCAGTCAACACATCGATAGTCGGTCACAGCATTATTGTTCAAATGTTATCACAACGTCATACTGCTAGAAACTGGCATCCAATAGTGCTGACTTGATCGTACCACTTTCGACGATGAGGATCTCTGATAGATCTGAAAGTAACTTTTTGAAACAACAGGCTGATAAGTCTAAATGCTAGGAATAAAGCTTCTTCATCTGTACTGGTTTCGATGAAATTATAACAAATTTACAACCACAAGTAGATGTTCCAACCGAAGTGATACCAAGAATACTTTCATATCATCCGTCGGAGAACATCATAGGCAGCTTACAAACTGGAGTGCAAACTCGCAATCAGATCAATAAAGATCTAAGTTGTTTTTATACTAGTATTCCTCCACTTCAAGCTCGATTTTCTCAAAGTTGGTTTGTTTCTCAGGTTGAACTGGAAGCTGGAAAGATGCGTAAAAGAAGAAAGTTGGGTGGATGCAATGCAAGAGGAGTCGCTTCAATTCCAGAAACTTGGAGTCTAGGGAAGCTTGTTGACCTGCAAGATCATCACAAAAAGATTAACACAAGATGGGTCTTCAAGTGCAAAAGAGACGATCAAGGAGTTGTGGTATGCAACAAAGCTCACTTGTGGTTCAAGGTTTTCATCAGCAAGTAGGGATAGATTATACCGAAGTCTATGCCCCAGTTGCTCGTCTTGAAGCGATTCGCTTATTCTTGGCATTTGTCTCATGGAAAGGGTTCAAGGTGTACCAATTAGATGTAAAATCTGCTTTCTTATACGGAAAAGTGAAAGAGGAGGTGTACGTCGGCCAACCACCGGGGTTCGTTGATCCACTGCACAAATATAAAGTCTACCTTCTGAATAAAGCCTTATATGGTCTTCATCAAGCCCGAGAGCTTGTTATGAAACATTATCGAGTCATCTTCTGGACAATGGCTTTATCAGGGGAACAGTAGATTCTACCCTCTTCACAAAGGAAGTAGATAGGCATCTAATCATCGTACAAATATATGTGGATGATATTATCTTTGGATCGACAACTAATAAGCTATGTAAAGACTTTAGGAAGTCATGAAGCACAATTTTGAAATGAGTGCAATGGGGGGAGACGAAGTTCTTTCTAGGACTTCAGGTTGATCAGTTGCCTGATGGTATTTTTTGTGACAACTGTCAAATAACTGGAACTTCTGTACAATGTATTTACTAATTTCAAATTATAATCTCATGCATGATTATCGTAATTTAAATTCAAAACTGAGTCATACGTTATTAGAGCAAGTAAATCTGATCATAACATATACTGGTTTCTGTTACGGCGAGAAACAGACCAAAACAATGCCCTAAAAGTGTTGGTAGAAAGTGCTGAATGCACTAAATGCGGTGACACTAACCGTGTCGGAAAACCCGCTGAAACGAATCAGAACAAAGAATAACGGCATGTTAATGTCATACCTGAGTCCATACAAATGAAAACACATATTTGAGAACAACTATTACAATAATACATAACTTTCCGGTATAACGCCTAAATTGCAAAATTGTCCGTTTCGACCGAAAAGGCGACAAATGGCAATTTGTCCGCAAGACCGATTCTGAGGATTCCGGATGTCAAGATAAGAATAAAACAATGCTAAACATCCTAAAATAATGTGAGAATAGCAAAAATGCATATAACACGTCGTTTCCGGTCATTCGGCAAACAGTGCGTAATTCGACCGGAAAGCGGCCGATCGTCGAAACGACGAATATTTTAGTGGCCGATAGCCTCGTCTGAGCATCTAGTGAACTAGTTAAGCATAATTTGGAACTCGTAAACCATTCAACTAACATGAAGCCACGGAAACACAACTTTCGGAAAAGTTCGACGACGGATCATAAAAGTGCCGATATCGATCGAACGGAAGACATATCGGCAACCCTAATTCATCGTGTATTCATCTAGCGAACTAGTCATGAATATTTTTGGACCGAAAATGCACTAATTTGACACCTTATTAGTTATGGTAATCGAAATCAAATGTTTCCGGTAATAAATATATAGTTCCGTTTATTAGCGAATTCTTCGATGTTGAACGATCTAGCGACATATCTGCCATCCAAAACTTATTTTGGAAGATCATATGGATTAAATGCCATGTAATTACACCCTAAACACAAGTCTTATGCTTAAGATGCTAGAAGATTAACCCTAATCACCATAACTAATTTAATCACCTAAATATCTAGAATTATAACATGTGTAAAAATTAAAACTTACACTTTACCCCCCCATTTACACGGTCATAAAGTGGGTCCCACCCACTTGATTTTGTTGAAATTTTAAGATTAGAAGTATGGTGTTTAGGTGTGTGATGATCTTTGAAAGATAGCATGATTTTTATATATAGAATTCTCATAAAAATTCTTATCATTTCAAGACCAAAATTTTGCAACTTTCCTTCCTTTCTTTCCCCCATCTCACCACCATTAAGCCACCTTAGAACATCACTTTAATCACACTTTGAAGCTTGATCAAGACCTCTAAGGGAGCTTGCATGGATGGAGTTCATTAGGACCTTCTAAGGAGCCTATTTGCTTCCATAATCTTCAAGAATCTTGTGCACCCATTGTGATCTCCTCCATAATCTAACTTATTTTTATGCTTAGATTATTAGTGTACAAGTTGATCATCTTGAAAATCAAGAAAAGATTCATCAAAAACCGTAAAATACAACACAATATTAACAATAAATATTGATTATTTTGTGTTGATTATATGCTTATATGATTGTTAGAATGTATATTGAAGTTGTTTATGTTGATATTATGAGATAAAAGTAAGATGATCTTGTATGATTTAGTATAAAAATAAGGATTTAAACATGATAAGGTTTAAATCTAACCAAGATCATCACTTACATCATCCATGTAAAATACTACAACTTAAATATAATTTTTATACGTAAGAATGATTTTTATAAGAAATAAACATATGTATTTAAGTTGTAATCACATCAAAATTGTGTAGTAATCAAAGAGTTACATGCATGAACTTATTTACATAACATACTAAAGTATTGTTTTGAAAAGAATAATAAACACTAAAAACCACTTGATTTATTAGGGTTTTAAACAACAAAAGTCATGGATGATGAAATGTAAATTATGTTAAATAAATTTAGATGAGTTGTTGATGATGATTATGAGTTTAAACATGTTTTAAATATGTTTTTAAAACGTGGAAAACGCAATAGTTTAGGGGAAACTATGGCGAAATTTTTCTAAAAATCTAATGGGGATTAAAGCCTGATTAGTGGGTGATTAGTGGGACTAAACCTGATTAGTAACTTAAAACGTCATTAAGTGGACTTTAATGACAAGGGTTATCCCTAAATGACCAAGTGTTTAAATAAAGTTACAAGTATATATTTATAAGAAAAATAAACACTTTTACAAATATATATAGATATGTATATTCTTCTTATATGTAAAATAATACAAGTGTTTGTATAAATACTTGTGGCTAATAAATAATGTGTATACATATGTGTATTGTATATGTATGTATTAGAAACTTAGGGTATTCACAATAAAAATACCCCACCATATACAAAATACAAGCACTTGAAATAACACACCAAGTATTGGTGACATGACAAATATATTTCGTTAAGTGTCGAAACAATAAGTCGGACAAATGAAACAAGGCAAACAACGTGTCTAAATATACATTAAGACGTTTAACTTGTTTATATATTATCGATATGAAAAATCCGGAAAGTAAAGTATATAAAAAGTTAGAAAAATTATAAGTAAATTACTTATAATAAAAATGGGCTTCATACATATATATGTGGGCTAGGCCCAAATTGTGAAAACCATATACTAAGGCCCAAATTCCATAAGGTTATGGAAGTGGCCAAAAAATTTACAAAAGCCCAAGAATACAAAAATACATGGGCTAGGCCCAAGGATACAAAAATACATGGGCTAGGCCCAAGGATACAAAAATACATGGGCTAGGCCCAAGGATATAAAAAGACATGGGCTAGGCCCAAAGACAAAAAGACATGGGCTAGACCCAAAGACAAAAAGACATGGGCTTGGCCCAAGGACAAAAAAGACATGGGCTAGGCCCAATGACAATAAAACATGGGCTAGGCCCAAAGACAAAAATTACATGGGCTAGGCCTGGTGACAAGAAAACATGGGCTAGGCCCAATGACATGTGAAAGGCAAGGCCCAGTTCACACATTGTTTGAAAACAATAATATATATATTTGTAAGAAATATATATATATATATATATATATATATATATATATATATATATATAACAATATTAATCGAACAAACAAACTACCAACACTATACTAATATTCTAAGTTGTTCAATCATAACAAAAAACACATAATAAGAATTCAAGATGAACAACGAGT
Organism: Scalesia atractyloides; assembly: GCA_947069175.1. NCBI lineage: Eukaryota > Viridiplantae > Streptophyta > Magnoliopsida > Asterales > Asteraceae > Scalesia > Scalesia atractyloides. The sequence continues at coordinate 50,519,433 of CAMTDV010000013.1, read as the reverse complement.
ACAAGGTCTATTGAGACTTGGGTGTCTAATAAAACCCATACGCATGTAGGTCACATACGTTGTGGACACCGCAAGTTAAACAGTACGACTTATACAGAACGCAAAAACTGTGAGTTCATGTCCCTCCTTTCACTTACTTTAAGTTTTGTTTTAAACTATCGTAGGGAAATACATGTTATGTCAAAACAGTATGTTAGCTATGAGTTAGCAGATAACAGATCACTGTGCGTAAGTAGGAAATAACAGTAGTAACCATTAATCACTTAGTGACCAAGGTGCAAAAGAGGTAGATCTATTGAGTTTGAGACCCGCTCCACCCCTGGTTGGTATACCCATTGGAGTGCTTTTGTGATCCCAACATGTCAAAGAAGTCTCGGTTTGGTTACTTACTTATGGCACTAGTATGTGAGGGTGTTCGCGACACACTGATAGATCCTAAATTAACTTATTGATGCTAATAATATACTTGGATTTCAATACAGGTTTTCAAAGATGACATTTGGGTACGAAAACATTAAACTACATGAACTCACCAACTTTATGTTGACTTTTTAAAATTACATTTGTTTGAGGACGCAGGACTTGAGCTGGTGATGGGATCCGGGTATGGGATTGTCAAGACAACGATGTACTACCTTTTGGAGGGTTTGCCCTTTATATCCCAACCTCATTTGGGTATATAGAGGTCAAAGCCTCAACATGAAACAGTGATGAAAACAATATCCTATTTGGGAACAATGTCTTTTAAACTATGGTTGTAATGGTGATTTGAAATTGATAGCAATCTGACTTTACTTTTGATGATTGTAAATATGAAGTGAAACTTATGAATGGCATGCATCGTTGTTAAATTATAAAGTTTACTATATTGGATGCAATGATTACCTAGTAGTCACACACTTGTGCTTCCGCTACGACCAGGGTGTGATAGGTTAGTATCAGAGCTCCGATTGTAGTGAACCGGGGAGAACTTTTTACTAAAAAGTTGGTCTACAATCACCAGGGGCTCACACATGAAAACAAATTTTCAAACATAATAGAAATGTTTTGAAATTATAACAAGATAACAAAAAGGTTTTCATTGTGTCACGATAACACAAGGATCTATCACATGAGCTCAACTATAAGTAACGAGCAGGATCAATACATGATTAGTCTATAGTGGATTGACATGAAACAGTAAGATTACGTGCGAAAACATAAGAGAACAAATCTTGCATGAGAAATGGTGATTAATAAGAAATATATCATAAGTAATAATATATTACTAACATGAATATAATATATACGCATTGTACGAAATATTTTTCCAAGAACGAAATACCTTCGACTATGGATATTATTATTTTCCTTGACTCGCACAATGAGAATATCGACCTCACGTTTATTGCGGAGCTTATGGCGAACGTGGTTCCTAAGTGAGACCTTAGGTTCGATTCTACCTAAGGTGGTTGCTTTTCCCGCGAATGCGGAGATGCCTGGCTTCAGTAGCGACGAAGAGACGGAGGTGGTAGCCTTGGACGACAACTCTATTAGCGGGATGAGGTCCCAGTGACCCACATTAATCATTAATAACGACATTCTTGTCCAGACAAGGAAAGGTGAAGTACTCATCTTGAAGGTGCCCCTCCAAATGTTATTGTTGCAAATTCTCTCAATTTCTAAATCTGTCTAGCGACGTGCCTTTCGCGAGTAATGTTAAGGGATGATAGCACGTGGACCAACCACGAAGTTCTCTTATATGTTGAAAGTGTGTAGACAATAGCGTCCTCTTTCTGACTGATCATCATCTTTGAACGGTAGGACACTAGGGTGATTATACAAGGCAATTTATTATTACGGGGGCCCACGTAATAATAACTTGCAGTGGATGAGAATCCTGGTGGACTATGCGGTTCAAGTTAAAGATCACTACTCATTCGAAATTGTAAATTTGTTCAGGTTTCTATCTAGTGGGACGCTAACCGAGGTGGTTGTTATAACACCCTACGATACAAAAGCAAACACACGTATTTGTTCACATCTAACGTTCGATCTATATCACAAGTTGATTGAGACTAGTCATCTAAATAGACAAAACTAGTTGGCTACCCAAGGAGGATATTTCCTCAAAGGCCTGAGTTCCTATACATGGGTTGGTCCCATGGTGTCTATGATACCTCATCTTATTTATTGGAAAGAGATTACACTAAAATCCGTCGTTTAGCATTTGTCTTATTCCAAAGGAGAGTATGGCACGAACCATACTTCAACGCCCCCATAGCATTCTATTCGATATCTATGGAAATTATAACAATCTAGCTGGAGCTCAACGTATGCGTCACACGGGTTAGTGTGGCGAAGGATTTTTTTCCCTACTTTGGGTGATCGAAGTCCACTAAGTATGGAATACATGATATAAGGTTGAAGACGACCGTTTAGTTTCTTCTCCTTTACGAGTTATCTCTTTTCCAATTAGACATATGGCCGATACACGTAAGAGGTACTATGAATTTTGAATTGTTGTTATTCACGTTATCTTTGTTTCAAACATGTATGAACAATGCAATCTTGAGGTTCCCATGACCGATGACATCCTTTATTCTTAGGCACATGGTAGACTATATTTATTCAAATATATGTCCAGCTTCTTTTAATCTTGGGTATTTAGAAGGAACATGGTGCCAAAAGGAAGGCCTACACCCAAAAGGGGTTAGTAAATCCATGACTTACTAGGTAAGCCGAACTAGAGTTCTTATGGAAGGACATACGGTTGCAAAAATCGCACCACACAAGGGTAACTTAGTCAACATTAGTGATGAAGCTGGTGGTACTGGTAGTTCAAATGTTTCGGATCCCAACAGATTGGGAACGAGTGGCAGCGCTACACCTGCAGATGCGATCATACAAGGTTTTAAATTCTAAGGCTTTTCTGGACCGTAAGCCGGAGACCTCCCTGGTGCGAGAGGTGCGGTAGGTTATGTCCGCTAAATAAAGACAACGAAGTCGGTTAGCAGTGCGAGTAAATGCACTCCTTAGTAAATGATTAGGTAAACAAAGAGTCTACTGCTGAATGCAACATTAACTTGGTGAAATCCTCCAGTAGAAACTTTAAGGAGTGATACTACGAAGAGGTCATCATGGAGGACTCAGATTCTTATGCGAGAGGAGTATTGCTCGCTGATTGGAATTCCAAGAGTAGAAACGAGGTCCTAGAACTCGATCATGATGGCAGCCAACGTTGTTGGTTACGCTCAACGCTTTCACGATCTCTCAAGGATGGTTCGATACTGGGGAACACCTGATATCAAACACATTGAGCGCTACATTTGGGGTTTAGCCTCTAAGAACCAAAACATGACCACATCATCCCACCCTACCTTCATCACCCAAACAGTAACTCTCGCAGTTAGTCTCACAAAGGATGCGGTGAGAATGGGAAATTATCAAGGAAATGCATGTGAAATCTACTAGCAACGGGAAGCGAAAGGTAACTCCCGTGATGATAGAAACAACGGCAATTGCTGCCATAATTGATGTTAGCACCAAGAAATGACTTACTGAAATGATAAGTGAAAACTTCCTCAAGAGGGTACTTGCAATAAGTTAGTAAGACTTAACCAAGAACAAGGATGTTAAGTGTGGCATGAAGGCCACTTCAAGCATGAACGTCTCAAGAATGAATCAGGCAAGTGAATTAATGTGTGGGTGAGCAAAAACTATGGATACCCCACAAGATCCTGATGTCATTATGCGTACATTCTACTCTACATTCTTTGCGTGTCAATTCTTTTGATACCAACACCGAGCTTAGCTAGTGTCTTTAGATGTTGAGCTTATACACGAATTAGAGTCTTGTAAGTTAGACACGTTATCAAGTTAGCTAATGGAGAATTAGCGTTAGACTCGTCTCGTCGATACGAATAAAATGATATATAATGTCGATTATTTTTCCTAAAAATCACATGATTCTAACCATGCAATCTGTTTGTAAAATTGTTTATGGATAACTTCCCACCTTTTTCAAGTTCAACTCGGAACAGTACCTAATTCGAAACAATAGTCCGAGATGGAAATCCTAATCGCTATCCGAGATGGTGATCCGAGATGGGAATCCGTCTGAAATGAGGTATCCGAGACGTAATTCGGAATAGTAACCCGAGATGGTCTGAAGCAATACCAAAGATCCGAGATACACTGTTTTGATTCCTGAGTCACGGGGAATCATTAAAGGGTCACTGACACGTTTCCTATCAACCAACATCTCGCATCCATCTTGTTGGATACATGTGCCAATTTTAGTTCATCTCCATAAGAATCCTAGATATACTTGACCTAGGGTCAAGTAAGATAAACGTTCCATCATTCTATAGGATTTGCCAACAGAAATTAGTCAATATCAGGGGAAGTTATAGAAGGATGCACTTTGAAACTTGAAGAACGAGAATTTAATATCGATCTTTTACCCATTTATCTGAGCTCTTACGATGTAGCTTTTGGCATAGACTTGTTGACGCTTAAACCGAGCAGAAGTAGGTTGTCCTAAGAAAACTATTCGCATCCCCCCTGTCAGACGAAGAAACACTGGTAGTACACGGAGAGAAGCACAAGACGCCCATACAAATCATTAATTACATGAAGGCCAGAAGTGCCTACAAAAGGGTTGCATCGCCTTTCTAACTTATATAGTCAACAAGGAAACCGAGGAGCCAAAAATTGGAGGAAATAATCATTGTGAAGGAATTCCGTCGAAGTCTTTAATCAGACTTGTCTGGATTACCTCCTCAACGACACGCCAACTTTTGCATTGATTTGGTGCTAGGAGCAGCACCGGTAGTGAAGTTTCCATACCGATTAGCTCCATCATAAATGCAAAAACTTTCTACATGACTTCAAAAGTTGTTAGCCAAAGGGCTCATTAGAACGAGTTCCTCGTCATGGGGAGCTCCGGTGCCCTTTTTTCGAAGAGAAGGATGGAACTTTCCGAATGTGCATAGGCTACTAGGAATAAACAAGTTAACCATCAAGAATCCGTACCCATTACCTAGGATTGATGATCTGTTCGATCAATTACAAGGGTCAAGTTTTTAGTCAAAGATTTATTTAAGATCCAGGTATCATCAATTGAGAATCCAAGAGGAAAGCATTCCTAAGACAGCATTTAGGACTCGCTAGGTTCATTACCAGTTCCTTGTTATGACTTTTGGCCTAACAAACGCCCCTATAGTACTCATGGATCTGATGAACCGGGTATGTAAGCCATACCTCGACAAGTTCGTGACCGTCTTCATTGATGATATTTTGATATACTCACGAACCGAGGAAGAACATGGACAACACCTGAGAACTATTTTGGAATTACTAAAGAAGGAGTAATTATATGTCATGTTCTCAAAATGCGAATTTTGGATTCGCGAAGTACAATTTCTTGGACACGTGGTGAACGAGAACGGAATACATGTTGACCCTTCAAAGATCGAGGCCATAAAGAACTGACCACGCCAAGAACCCCCACGGAAATATGACAATTCCTAGGCTTAGTGGGATATTAAAGGAGATTTATTGAAAAATTCTACAAGATTGCTCAGCCGCTGCCCTCACTTACCGAGAAGGATAGAAACTTTGATCGGAAAAAAAAGGAGAACAAGAATCGGTGTTCCAAGTGTTGAAAGATAAACTATGTAAAGCACCGATACTATCACTCTCGGACGGTACTGATGACTTCATGGTGTACTGTGATGCATCGCATCATGGCTTGGGTTGCGTGTTAATGTAACGTTAAAAAGTCATCGCGTACGCGTCACGGCATTTAAAAGTTCATGAAAGGAATTATACCACGCATGACCTGGAGCTGGGTGCCGTGGTATTTGCCTTGAAGATCTGGCGTCATTATCTATATGGCACTAAGTGTACCATATTCACTGACCATAAAGTCTTCAACATATATTCAACCAAAAAGAACTGAATATGCGCCAACGACATTGGGCAGAACTGTTGAACGATTGTGACTGTGAAATCAAGTATCACCCGGGAAAGGCAAATGTTGTAGCAGATGCCTAACAAACGCCCCTGCAGTACTCATGGATCTGATGAACCAGGTATGTAAGCCATACCTCGACAAGTTCGTGATCGTCTTCATAGATGATATTTTGATATACTCACGAAACGAGGAAGAACATGGACAACACTTGAGAACTATTTTGGAATTGCTAAAGAAGGAGCAATTATATGCCAAGTTCTCAAAATGCGAATTTTGGATTCGCGAAGTACAATTTCTTGGACACGTGGTGAACGAGAACGGAATACATGTTGACCCTTCAAAGATCGAGGCCATAAAGAACTGACCACACCAAGAACCCCCACGGAAATATGACAATTCCTAGGCTTAGCGGGATATTACAGGAGATTTATTGAAAACTTCTCCAAGATTGCTCAGCCGCTAACCTCACTTACCCAGAAGGATAGAAAGTTTGATTGGAAAAAAAAGAGAACAAGAATCGGCGTTCCAAATGTTGAAAGATAAACTATGTAAAGCACCGATACTATCACTCCCGGACGGTACCGATGACTTCATGGTGTACTGTGATGCATCGCATCAAGGCTTGGGTTGCGTGTTAATGCAATGTGAAAAAGTCATCGCGTACGCGTCACGGCTGTTAAAAGTTCATGAAAGGAATTATACCACGCATGACCTGGAGCTGGGTGACGTTGGTAGAACAGTTGAACGATTGTAACTGTGAAATCAAGTATCACCCGGGAAAGGCAAATGTCGTAGCAGATGCCTTGAGCAGAAAAGAACGAGTCAAAACATTACGGGTGCGAGATTGGAGATGACGATCCAGACGAACTTCACAACTCAGGTGCGCGAAGCACAAGGAAGCATTGAAACTAGAAAGCATTCCAGCTCAATCGTTAAAGGGAATGGAAAAGCAATTGGAATCGAACAAGGATGGAACCTTATATTTCATGGGAAGGATCTGGATTCCCTATTATAGGGAGTTGCGAGACTTGGTGCTGGACAAAGCACACAAGTCCAAATATTCGATACACCCAGGATCGGACAAAATGTACCAGGATCTGAGAGATTATTGTTGGTGGCCTAATCTCAAGAGAGATGTTGCGACCTATGTTAGGAAATGCCTAACTTGTGCAAAGGTCAAGGCCGAATACCAAAAGCCATCTGGGCTATTACAACAACCAGAGATTCCAGTTTGGAAATGGGAGCAGCTATCAATGGATTTCATTACAAAGCTACCACGGACCTCTCGAGGTCATGACATGATTTGGGTTATCATCGACCGGCTGACCAAATCAGCTCACTTCCTACCCATCCGCGAGAAAGACAGCACGGAGAAACTAGCGGAACTGTACCTGAAGGAGATTGTGGGACGTCATGGTGTGCCAATCTCCATAATCTCTGATAGAGATGGTCGTTTTGTATCGCGTATATGGCAATCATTCCAAAGCTCATTTGGTTCTCGCTTGGATCTAAGCACAACCTTTCATCCACAGACCAATGGTCAAAGCGAGCGAACCATCCAAACACTAGAAGATATGCTTCAAGCCTATGTGATGGACTTAGGCGGAAACTGGGATACTCATTTGCCACTGGTAGAGCTTTCCTACAATAACAGTTATCATACTAGTATCAAGGCCGCGCCATTTGAAGCACTATATGGACGAAAGTGCCGATCACCGCTATGTTGGGCGGAAGTCGGTGACAAACAACTTATTGGTCCCGAACTAATGCAAGAGACCACAGACAAGATATTTAAGATACGTGAACGTACTAAAGCAGCGGGAGATAGACAAAAGAGCTACGCGGATCGAAGACGCAAACCATTATCCTTCAATGTGGGAGACAAAGTGTTGTTAAAGGTCTCACCTTGGAAAGGCGTAGCTAGGTTCGGGAAGCGCGGAAAGCTCAACCCGAGATATATTGGACCTTTCAAAATTCTGGCAAAGATTGGTACTGTGGCTTACAAGTTAAAACTGCCAGAGGAACTCAGTAATGTACATGACACCTTCCATAATCTGAAGAAAAGTTCAACAAATGACACCGTTATCATTCCAGCCGATGAAATTCATGTAGATGACAAATTACAATTCACCGAAGAACCAATTGAAGTTATGGACTGGAAGATCCAAAAGACAAGAAGAAGCCAAATCAAACTGGTAAAGGTTCGCTGGAATTCGCGTCACGGTCCTGAGTATACGTGGGAGCGTGAAGATCAAATCAAGTCAAAATACCCTCACCTGTTCGAGAAGACTCCTTCAGTGGATGCCTCAAGCTGAATTTCGAGACGAAATTATTTTTAACAGGGGAGTATGTGACAACTGGAAAATAACTGGAACTTCCGTACAATGTAATCACTAATTTCATATTATAATCTCATGCATGATTATCGTAATTTAAATTCAAAACTGATTCATACGTTATTAGGGCAAGTAAATCTGATCATAACATATACTGGTTTCCGTTACGATGAGAAACAGACCAAAAAAATGCCCTTAAAGTGTTCGTAGAAAGTGCTGAATGCACTAAATGCGGTGACACTAACCGTGTCGGAAAACCCGCTGAAACGAATCATAACAAAGAATAACGGCTTGTTAATGTCATACCTGAGTCCATACAAATGAAAACACATATTTGAGAACAACTATTACAATAATACATAACTTTCCGGTATAACGCCTAAATTGCAAAATTGTCCGTTTCGACCGAAAAGGCGACAAATGGCAATTTGTCCGCAAGACCGATTCGGAGGATTCCGGATGTCAAGATAAGAATAAAACAATGCTAAACATACTAAAATAATGTGAGAATAGCAAAAATGCATATAACACGTCGTTTCCGGTCATTCCGCAAACAATGCATAACTCGACCGGAAAGCGGCCGATCGTCGAAACGACGAATATTTTAGTGGCCGATAGCCTCATCCGAGCATCTAGTGAACTAGTTAAGCATAATTTAGAACTCGTAAACCATTCAACTAACATGAGGCCACGGAAACACAGCTTTCGAAAAAGTTTGACGGCGGATCATAAAAGTGCCGATATCGATCGAACGGTCGAACGGAAGACATATCGGCAACCCTAATTCATCGTGTATTCATCTAGCAAACTAGTCGTGAATATTTTTGGACCAGAAATGCACTAATTTGACACCATATTAGTTATGGTAATCGAAATCAAACGCTTCCGTAATAAATATATAGTTTCGTTCATTAGTGAATACTTCGACGATGAACGATCTAGCGACATATCCGCCATCCGAAACTTATTTTGGAAGATCATATGGATTAAATGCCATGTAATTACACCCTAAACACAAGTCTTATGCTTAAGATGCTAGAAAATTAACCCTAATCACCATAACTAATTTAATCACCCAAATATCTAGAATTATAACATGTGTAAAAAATAAAACTTACACTTTACCCCCCCCCCCTCATTTACACGGTCATAAATTGGGTCCCACCCACTTGATTTTGTTGAAATTTTGAGATTAGAAGTATGGTGTTTAGGTGTGTGATGATCTTGAAAAGATAGCATGATTATATATATAGAATTCTCATAAAAATTCTTATCATTTCAAGACCAAAAATTTGCAACTTTCCTTCCTTTCTTTTCACATCTCATGGCTCCATACATCCACCATAGCACCAACATGTGTGATCAAGACCTCTAAGGGAGCTTGCATGGATGGAGTTCATTAGGACCTTCTAAGGAGCTTATTTGCTTCCATAATCTTCAAGAATCTTGTGTACCCATTGTGAGCTAATCTCCTCCATAATCTAACTTATTTTTATGCTTAGATTATTAGTGTACAAGTTGATCATCTTGAAAATCAAGAAAAGATTCATCAAAAACCGTAAAATACAACACAATATTAACAATAAATATTGATTATTTTGTGTTGATTATATGCTTATATGATTGTTAGAATGTATGTTGAAGTTGTTTATGTTGATATTATGAGATAAAAGTAAGATGATCTTGTATGATTTAGTATAAAAATAAGGATTTAAACATGATAAGGTTTAAATCTAACCAAGATCATCACTTACATCATCCATGTAAAATACTACAACTTAAATGTAATTTTTATACATAAGAATGATTTTTATAAGAAATAAACATATACCAAAATTGTGTAGTAATCAAAGAGTTACATGCATGAACTTATTTACATAACATACTAAAGTATTGTTTTGAAAAGAATAATAAACACTAAAAACCCTCTTGATTTATTAGGGTTTTTAACAACAAAAGTCATGGATGATGATATGTAAATTATGTTAAATAAATATTAGATGAGTTGTTGATGATGATTATGAGTTTAAACAAGTTTTAAATACGTTTTTAAAACATGGAAAATGCCATAGTTTAGGGGAAACTATGGCGAAATTTTCTAAAAATCTAATCGCGATTAAAGCATGATTAGTGGGGTGATTAGTGGGATTAAACGTGATTAGTAACTTAAAATGTCAATAAGTGGACTTTAATGACAAAGGTTATCCCTAAATGACCAAATGTTTACATAAAGTCACAAGTATATATTTATAAGAAAAATAAACACTTTTACAAATATATATATGTATATTCTTCTTATATGTAAAATAATACAAGTGTTGTATAAATACTTGTGTCTAATGAATAATGTGTATATATGTGTGTATTGTATATGTATGTATTAGAAACTTAGGGTATTCACAATAAAAATACCCCACCATATACAAAATAAAAACACTTGAAATAACACACCAAGTATTGGTTACATGACAAATATATTTCGTTAAGTGTCGAAACAATAAATCGGACAAATGAAACAAGGCAAACAACGAGTCTAGATATACATTTAGACGTTTAACTTGTTTATATATTATCGATATGATAAAATCCGGAAAGTTAAGTATATAAAAAGTTAGAAAAATTATAAGTAAATTACTTATAATAAAAATGGGCTTCATACATATATATGTGGGCTAGGCCCAAATTGTGAAAACCATATACTAAGGCCAAAATTCCATAAGGTTATGGAAGTGGCCCAAAAAATTATAAAAGCCCAAGAATACAAAAATACATGGGCTAGGCCCAAGGATACAAAAATACATGGGCAAGGCCCAAGGATACAAAAATACATGGGCTAGGGCCAAGGGTAAAAAGTCATGGGCTAGGCCCAAGGGCAAAAAGCCTTGGGCTAGGCCCAAAGACAAATAGACATGGGCTAGTCCCAAGGACAAAAAAAGACATGGGCTAGGCCCAATGATAAGAAAACATTGGCTAGGCCCAAAGACAAAAATTACATGGGCTAGGCCCGGTGACAAGAAAACATGGCATAGGCCTAATGACATGTGAAGGGCAAGGCCCAGTTCACACATTGTTTGAAAACAATAATATATATATTTTTAAGAAATATATATATAACAATATTCATCGAACAAACAAACTACCAACACTATACTAACATTCTAAGTTGTTCAATCATAAGAAATAAACACATAACAAGAATTCAAGATGAACAACGAGTACAAGGTCTATTGAGACCTGGGTGTCTAATAAAACCCATACGCATGTAGGTCACATACATTGTGGACACCTCATGTTAAACAGTACGACTTATACGGAACGCAAAAACTGTGAGTTCATGTCCCTCCTTTCACTTACTTTAAGTTTTGTTTTAAACTATCAAGGGGAAATACATGTTATGTCAAAACAGTATGTTAGCTATGAGTTAGGAGATAACAGATCACTGTGCGTAAGTAGGAAATAACAGTAGTAACCATTAATCACTTAGTGACCATGGTGCAAAAGAGGGAGATCTATTGAGTTTGAGACCCGCTCCACTCCTGGTTGGTATACCCATTGGAGTGCTTTTGTGATCCCAACATGTCAAAGAAGTCTCGGTTTGGTTACTTAATTATGGAACTAGTATGCCAGGGTGTTCGCGACACACTGATAGATCCTAAATTAACTCATTGATGCTAATAACCTACTTGGATTTCAATACAGGTTTTCAAAGATGACATTTGGATACGAAAACATTAAACTACACGAACTCGCCAACTTTATGTTGACTTTTTAAAATTACATGTGTTTCAGGACGTAGGACTTGAGCTGGTGATGGGTCCGGGTATGAGATTGTCAAGACAACGATGTACTACCTTTTGGAGGGTTTGCCCTTTATATCCCAACCTCGTTCGGGTATATAGAGGTCAAAGCCTCAACATGAAACAGTGATGAAAACACTATCCTATTTTGGAACAATGTCTTTTAAACTATGGTTGTAATGGTGATTTGAAACTGATAGGAATCTGACTTTACTTTTGATGATTGTAAATATGAAGTGAAACTTATGAATTGCATGCATCGTTGTTAAATTATAAAGTTTACTATATTGGATGCAATGATTCCTTATTAGTCACACACTTGCGCTTCTGCTACGACCAGGGTGTGACATATTTATTCATCAGATGAAATATGTTCATGATATATTGGAGAAATTCAATATGACAGGAGCTAAACCAGCATCTATCCCGTTAGCTCCAAATCACGGCATTTGTCCAGATCTTATTGGAGAAAGAATTGACGAAACTTTATATCGCTCCATGATCAGATCCTTGATGTATCTTACGGCTTCTCGACCAGATATCATGTATCCAACGTGCCTGTGCTCCCGTTATCAGTCTAATCTGAAAGAGTCACATCTGCTTGTTGTTAAACGCATAATGAGATATCTGAAGGGTTTCCAAGCACCGGCTTGTGGTACCCTAGACATGATGATTTTAATCTTGCAGGATACTCGGATTCTGATTTCGGATGTTTCAAACTGAATATAAAATCTACAACGGCCGGCTGCCAGTTCTTCGGAACCTGTTTGGTAACGTGGCAGTGCAAGAAACAAACTGCGGTCGCTCTCTCTACATGTGAGGCTGAATATGTTTCGGCATCTAGTTGTTGTGCTCAGATTCTCTGGATACAGCAACAGATGAGAGATTTCGGTTTGCAATTTCTTGATACGCCTATATATGTAGATACACAGGCCACGATCGATATCACGAAAAACTCATGCCAACACTCACGTACTAAACATTTCGAGAAAAAGTTGGTGTGGATTGAGAAAATCCACACTGATGACCAAAAGGCAGATTTTTACACCAAAGCTTTTGATAAACCAAATTTTAAAAATTTTGTTAAAGCTAAATGGTTTAAAAAATATGATCTCAGGGGATGTATTTGAGGTTGAGTTTGAGGATGATGACGACCTAATGTGAATTTGTCGTCAGTTAGACGTTTTTCTGTATATTCTTTCTTATAAACTCTTAAAAAATCAAAAAAATATGTTTCTGAATTTAGGGGGAGAATGTTTGAGGAAAATACAAAAACATTAAAAAGGCAAAAATAGTTTTGTGTGAAAGAGTGATCATAGTAAAACAAAAATGATAGTCACAGTATGCTAAAGAAATGTATTGTTTAAAAGTGATTAAGCAAGTCTTACTATGGATATGCCAATAGACTTTACTCGTTCATTAAATTGTATTCAAGATATAAACCTAAAAAGCAAAACTGAATAACTTGTGGGTTAACATCTCTCGGATATATGGACTTAATACTCCGAAATTTTGTTTGAGAGAACGCCAGATTCTGCGATACTAGGTCTTTATATTTGGATATCTGGTGTATTATTCGAGTTCTTCTGATTTTGCGGAAGCAATGGCCTAGAACTCCTATAATACTTTCGCATTATTTTCCCAAAAGCTGCATGAAAATATAGTTATATCTTAAGCAATTACGACATCTGCAGTTCAAAATATTCCTTAATGGAACACCACTTAAAGACGAGCCTTCATCTCTCTGTCTGTACGGAAGTACTAACCTGAGCTCTCAAGGTCTCGCATTCACCCTATATACAGATATTAATTCGATATATTCACCTGTAAAATGACATTATGGGAATCTCGATACGGGAGTATATTCTGAGATGGGAAACACAGTTATTTCATGTTTCTAATATTACATTAACATATCTTGAAACAGTTGAGAAACGAGAAGAGGTTTAAATGGACAAATATACTGGAAATCTAGGTAAATTTGTTTAAAAGCTTAAAGGGTATTTCTAGATCAACGGTACTGATGACTTGTATATATGCTTGAAATGATCCTCTAAAAAATCAAAATTTACCAAAATTTTTTATTACTTTCGAAAAATATCTCAAAACTCAAAAAGATTTTCAGTTTTCTTAGCTTGATAGTCTTATTTTTAGTTTACCGATGATATAGACACTGACGGTTGGATTCATAGAAACATCTTACTGAGGGAAAACTGGAATCATGGGTTGGGAGCTAATTTTATCAAAAAATTACATGAATGTCAATAAAGTTCATTAATTTGTAACTTTACATGTTAAAATAAATCTGTTTGGTCAAATATGGTCAACAAGGGTCATTAACTTGGACTTGGTAGGCAAATTGGATAACCAAGGTCATTAACTTGGACTTGGTTAATCAAGTGGGTTTAAAAATAGTTAAAAATGATTGAAAATCAAAAATCAAAAATAATAAAAATCGAAAAAAAATTCAAAGATTTTCAGTGTTGGTTGGTACAAAACAAAATTTCATACGAAGCATATCATTTTGGTGCGTAACAGGGTAAGTTTTGTGCGATTCAATTGATTCGTATGAAACAAGTCTCTAAGTATAAATACCCTTCGCTTCGCACAGAAAAAAGGTTACCATTTCAAGTTTACTGTTGAGCGATTCAGAGAGTTATTGTGCGAACTGATACTGAAATCTTCATTTCTTGGTTGTTTCTGCTTTCGATTCACATTGTTGAGGTTGATGTGCACACCTCTATCAATTGGAAAGGTAATTTTGACAAATCATGCTGTTATAATGCCAAAATTTGTATTAATCAGAAATAGAACTTATATCTAGGGAAATTGGACCGGTAAAACTTAAAATTGACTCCAAAATCATTAAATCGGCTCTAATAACCTGAAAATCGACTATCAATTTGTTAAAATCAACAAGTTTTGAGTTCGGATTATACTTGGACATTTTGGGACAACGATGAGTTTTGTACAAGGGAATTGATTCGTATGAAAAATGTGTCAAGTTACTTGAAGTTTGTTTCGTACGAAACAATCAATTCATACAAAGAAATTTTAAAAGCTGATTTTCAAAATAAAATTGTGTGATTAATTCGTACAAAAGAACAGGGTCGTATGAAGTAGAGTTTGAAAACAAAAATGTTTAACTTACATAGTAGTTCGTATGAGGAAGATGATCCATATGAATGAAACTTATTTCAAGCTTACATTTTCTGGTTAAGTGTTTGATTCGTAGAAACATATAGTTCATACGAATAATTGAGAAAAATTCTTGAATGTTTAATATTTTATAACGGATGTTTGTTATTTTTATGTACCGGCCAAGAAATCTACGTTCTCTCCATTCCAAAATATTTGTTGTGTCACAGATGCATCGATTCCGGAGATTGCAGCATATAGAGATATTCTGGATTTTCTAACACGGATCCGAGTGACCAAAGCCTTTAAGACAGACACAAAGCATATCAATCTCATGTAGAATATTTTTGGAATGCAGCTGAATACAGTATTGAAGATAACGCTACTATGTCAGCTGTGAAGATTAATGATGTTGATATTTCGGTGAAAATTACTGAGGATCTACTTCGGAAGGTTTTGGATTTTAAAGACAATGAAAACGATCCGACGGGGTTTTCTGAATAAATGGTAAAGGGATGTTTTTATCGAATGGGATATACGGGATTTGTTAACGATGCACCGTTCAAGAAGGGAAACCTAAGCACACCATTTAGATATCTCGCACATGTCATAGCTCATGGTTTAAGTCATCGGAAGGGTGGTTTTGACGATTTAGTTGATTATCAAAGGTGTATGATTACAACATTAGTTTTGAACCTTCCATACAACTTCTGAAAATTTATATTTACTCAGATGGTTCAAAACATTCAGAAAGAAAAGTTTCTGCAGTATCCGAGATTTATTCAGATGTTGTTAGATTTTTTACATCCTGATATGGAGAAATTACAGAATGATATTCTAAGGCTCGAACATATGGATGTCTCGACATTGCGTAAGATGAATGTGCATTTAAAGACTGCTCCAGTAGCAAAACCAATGTTTGGTGCAATTCTCAACAAAGATTACATATCGCCAGCACCAGGTAAGTGGAGAAAAGATGAAAGCAGCGATTATGAAGAAGAGGTTAAAGCATTATCTTTGTTTGTTGCGAAAAGGAGCCCATGGTTTGTGAAAGATGGAGGAAAAGGTGTGAAATCGAAAGCTACATATTCATCAGTTCATAAAGAAAAAATGAGAAAAACTACTTCTGCAGCTGAAGGTTCGGGTCTAAGAGACAAACAGATGTTGAAGAAACTGTTGAAGATATGGCTGAGGAAATCGAGCGTCAAGCTTTTGGTTCTGACAAAGTAGCTGAAGAAGTTCTATCGTCGAGTACTGATTCAAAAGATAGACAAGCTGGTGAGAAGAAAAGAGCAGAAAAGTTAGAGAAGAAACGATAGGCTGAGTTGAAGCGCAAAGAGGAGGAACGTAAACGTAAAGCAACAGGCGAGGATGATACGACTTATGTTCCATCCGAGTCTGACACTGAATCTGTTCTTCGTACTCCAATCAAGAAAAAACAGAGAAGAATGAAGCGACCTACTGCTAGAGTATCTCCAAATGTTATTCTGAAAGAAACTGCTGCTGAGCCTATTGTTGAAGAAAATGTGGATGAACCGTCACAGCATATTCCATCTCCACCACAACCTGTTCAGCCAGAACCAGCTCAACAACAACAAGTTCCTCAACCAGAGCCAGCTCAGCAACAACCGCAACAACAGCCAACTCAGCAACAACCACAACAATAGCCAGCTCAACAACAATCACAGTCATCTCATCCGCAACAATCTCATCCAACACAGCAGCCATATGAGTCACAATCATATTTTGATGATATTGGTTTAGATCATTTACCTTTAGACGATGAGTTTTGATTTGATGATCCAAGGGTAGATGATTTGCAAACACAGGTTATGATGAATATTGTAAGGATAGCTGAATTATAAGAGCAAATCAATGAGCTAACTGCTGAAAAGCTCGAAATGCTGGAACGGATCGGAGGGTTGATTGTTGATAAGCAGCAGTTAGCAGCGATGTTGGCGAGTATTGTATTTGAGAATGAATGGTTGCGATTACGAATGGCAGAATACGAAGAAGAGCGTTTGAGGAACGATTGAAGAATGGATTTGTTTGATAAGATTTTGGAAAAGAAATTGGGTTTGAATATTTTCGCTGAGATAGATGAGATAGAACGAGCAGAAGCACGAGAGCGGGTTGCCGAAAGGGAACGTTTATCTAAGCAGCAATCTGACGCCCAGGGGAAGGGAAAAGAAAAGATAGTGGAGGAACCTGTGATTGACGAAACTATGTTAGAAGCTGAGTCTGAGCCAGTAATGTCACACCCTCAATTTCCACTTGCGGAGTTTTACCGCGAGGCGTGTGTTCAAACTAGAATCTGAGACACTAGTAATATCGAACGACTCTATATAATTTATTTAAACGTTTTCCAAAAACATTTGTTTAACCATTCATAGTTATTTTCAAATTATCTTAGTTTCAAAGTTTAGCGGAAGCATTAGAGTAAAGTAAAGTAACGGGCGCCAACATAAACACCAAAACCAAAAATTCCAAACAATATTCGTAAATAAGACTCGATAAAAATGTCTTGATCAATGCAAGTGAGTGCACCTAGCGCTCCTAGCGTCCTGAGAAACATGTAAAGAAACTAGTGTCAACATTAAAGAAGAGTGAGTTCACAGGTTTTTATAAGTTCACAAGTTCGGTTAAATGTTTGCTTTCCCCATTATCCCTAATCCGGGATAACGATATAGTTCCATTATTCCTAACCCGGAATAATAATGTTGGTTCGTAATTAAGTTCAATGTTAACATGAAGGTAGCGAGCCTAAAGTTACGTCACATAAGAGTTCGCGATCGAAGCTGACTGTTGTTGCCTCAGTGTTGCCAGGCCTATCACTGACCGTGGCGAAAGTTAGGCCAAATTAATCACCCGTTGACCATTCCCGGTCGACTAGCGTGACTAGCTCGGGTGGGGCTTGTCGGGCCCAGTAGTACTACTTATAATTTCCCCGCTATCTAACCCAATACTAACGATCCGAGAGTTTGTTGAGGACTTCCGTGATATAGCTACTTAGTGACCATAACGTACATTAACATTAACTTAGTTACCGAGTAGTTTAACGACGTTAATTTCGCATAACGTAAAAGATAGAGTTATAGAGTGTATACATTTTTCTCCCCCTGTTGTTTAAAACTAGATAAAATAGGGGCCGTGAACTCACCTTTAATTGCTCGGTTAGAGTAACACAAAAGTAGCAAATGATGGGACCGCTAATCGCGTCCTAACATGTCAACCGATTTAAAATTAGTGTGTGAACACACTGATAGAAAACCCTACGCATAACTAACACACAGTGCGGCACACGTAATAACCAATTCGAAAACACAATCATGCATGCAAAGTATCATCATACCAAAATAATGATCAAACCAACTTGTCATAAACACAGATTAACTCATACAACACTTTGGCACACACACAAACACAAGTTATCATATTTCAGCTTGTATGCTCATAACTAGGCTGTTTTCAATGATTTTTATAAAATAGCTCCAACGTTCCAAAAATTCCAATTTTTTTACAGGAGGTGTCAACTAAACTGTAGAATTTTATGTAAAATTTTCAAGTCCTAAAGCCTTACCAATTATTTATAAACATTTATACACTAGGCTGTAGTCAGATTCGTCGCTTTCTGACTGCAGTCCACGGGAAAAATTATTTAAAAATCATCATTAATCCAATTAACAAAATTCCAGTGGGAGTTTTCTGGAAACTCCCGTCTCCAGTTACTGTACAAATTTCGTGATCCAACCCTCTACAGCCTGTGAGATCCGACTCGATAAACAACTAGCAAATTTTGCAAAATTTACGTAGCTTCAACTGCTGCACTAAATGACCACTTAAAAATAGCAAACGACCTCAGAAAAATATGAATCCAGTGCCATTAGAAGCGTTTTTCAAAAATAAACATTTTAGGCTTCAGAAAATACACTTTTCGATAAATAATTATCAGGTTACAGCCAATTGAATTTGGCTGTAAATGTAATTCAGCAAACAGTTTTCGACTTTTATCGCATTAGAACATGCTTAAACGGTCATGACGCTTAATAATAATGATTGACAACAGGTTTATTTCTCAAATATCATCATGTATATCAATATTCATGCAAATCCTAATTATATAACATGATCTTTATCACTAAAACACAGCCTATGATTTTTGTATTCATCATAACATCACAATCGCAAAGATTCGCACAATCATCCAAACTAATCATAAATTAAAACACTTTTCATACCAATAATCCTACCATTACACACAATCATGATCAAGATTATACAAACCCTAATGTGAATCGCAAAACAATTAAACCCTAACCTTGAAACGATGATGATTAGCGAACCGGGACAAGATTGGAATCAATCCTTGGAGAGTTGCGATCGTGAGAGGGGGGGGGGGCTGCCGTCGGTTCTCTTAGGGACTAGGGTTTGTAGTTTTTTTTTTGAAACAATAACATGCATACATACGAATATATAGCACAAGGGAAATAAGGGGAAAGCGGGTGGGGGGGCGGTTTGGGTAAGTAGCTTGGGCCTCAAGTTTAGGTTAGTTCCTTGGGCCGCAAGGAGGTGAGGTCGACACGTTTCGCAGCTCGGTTCGGTTCGGCTATTTATTTATTATTATTTATTTTTTAAATTTTTTTATAACTAATAATCGCGAAATCAAGGCGTGATACAATAATCTACAAAATATACAAACGTTTAATAACACATAGCACGTAATTCACCCAATAAATTCACAAAGTTGGCGTAGTTATTGCGAGCGTGTAATTTAGTTCTCCGAATTAAATCAGCGTAGGAATGAATAACCGTGAAGTAGCGCGTTTAAGATACCTGAAAAGCCGGGATGTCACAAGTAACATATTGGGATATCATGGTTTATGAAGAGCCGAGAAAGTTTATCTTGATAGGACGGCAAACAGATGTGGATATTGCATCGCTTGAAATTACTCAAAGGCATCGGGATTGGCTGTTAAAGAAAACGATTGAGAAAGAAAGTGAAGAACCACTGACGAGATTGAAAAGGAAACAGAGTTAGAGGATACTGATGTTGATATTGATGATTCTAGTAGTTCGGATGGTGATGACAATGATGATAATGTTGGTGGTTCTTGAATTCGTGTAATCGATTCAAATGTTAATGAACTAGTAGACCTTTCTGAGTATCTTGATGATTCTGCGAATCAAACTACTGAAGAAGAAAAAGACGAAAAAAGCCGATGAGTCTGTTGATGCTCAGCAGGCAGGAATTTTCACAGAAAATGTTATATCTTTTGTTCCCGTCGTGCCAAAGCCGTTTGTGTTATATCTTGAGCATGATGTAGAGGAGGGAGAGTTTGTTCACAGATACTCAAAGGAAGAAATAGCAGCAATGCTTGGCATTAGTGAAAAGAAGTTTGATTTTGATTTCGAAGACGAACTAAATGAGATAGATGTTTTTGAACCAAATGCGTATGTCTTCGAAGACGTGGAAGATGCAAATATGTACGACAACGTTGTCGTGGAAAGTGATTCTGATGACGATGCTACTATTGCCAATCAGGGTACAGATGATTTCCCAATGTTTACTGATTTATTTGCGGCAGGAAGTTAAGAGATGTTACAGAGAAAAATATATGAAGCTGCTAAGCAAGGAAACATCCCGCAGAAAATGTCTAAAGCTGAAATTGCTGAACAAAAGAAGAAATGGTTTCGCGTGATTCCAGTTGAGCGTAAATTTAAAAGACCCCTTGCATTCTTTACCAGAGATGCTAATATTTCTCTAGGGGATATTTTGAGCTGGGGATGGATTGAAGAACAAATGTGTATGCGATAAAGAGGGAGTTTGGTATCCAATATTTCAGATATTTGAGCGACTTCAAAATATTGCCGTATTGGGATATAAAAGAGCTTGTTCAAACAAAGATGGTAAATCTAAAGATGAAGTTTCATGACCAAAGGCTTTGGAGATTGATTAAGTTTGAATCTATGCATTGTTTTATACATTGGAAACCTCACTATCCTTGTCACATTATTAAAGTTGATCCAGTATCGAATGAGAAAGATGTTACATTGATTGTGAAGAAGCCGCGTGTGCTGAAGAACATGCCTCTGATTAAAATGGAACAAGATTTCTTCAAGATATTCAAATGGTGGCACTATGATTCGAGTACAGGTGAAGCTGTTATTTGTGTACATCCAGATGATGACTCTTGGAAAATCACTGAGGAATTAACCGAAGCCGTCATAGCGCAAAAAAAAATATATGGTCTATGGCGTGGCATTCGAGTACTAGACCCGATGTGGCTATTCAACTGTTCAAAGAAGGATATAGAATGTTTATTCTATAGTAAGATAAGTTTTGAAGAGAAGGATAAAGAACAAGCGCTTCAATTTCAGAAGATCGTTAATGTGTGTTTTGCAAATGATATACATTCTGGTTCGGATTGGAAAACAACTTGGAGGATGCTTGAAAAGAAAGACACAAAGAAAAAGGAGGAAAATGAAGCTCGAATTGCAGAACGTACAAGAATAGCATCTTTAAGGAGCTTTCAGTTTGTAAACCGACCTCCTCCGACTGATCAAACACCAATTGCTTTTGAGGAGCGTCGCAAGCCAGTAAAGAGATTTTTGGACGTTAGAGTCAAATCTAATTGAAAATTTTTGAAGACTATCCAGACTGCGGCAACATCCAAGGGGGAGTTTGTTGGTGCATAATGTCTATTACCTACGTCTAGGATATGTTTGTAATGTTTATAGAGTTTACACGTCAATGTTTATGTGTTAAAAAGTAATTCTTATATGTTTTTACACTATGCTTCGTACAAAATATATATATCTTTCGTACGAGTATCTTACTTGTATGAAACACAAGCCCGTACAAAATATAGTTAGTTGTTTAGCAGGCACTTCGGTACGAGTCATGTCGACCTATAAATAAGGAAGTGTTGTGTTAGAACTAGTTAGTGATTTGTCAATTGGCACGGTGAAGCTCTGCCAGTTTTGATTACTCGCGTTTGTATTTGAACGTCATTAATACCACAGAAGCAGTTAAACAGTAAGTACTATCTTGTTTGTCTTGTCTACCTCTCTAGCAATGAATTCCGCCTCTGCTAGTTGAGCGAGATCAGGTCGATTGCTCATTATGGGAGCTCGATCCCCATTCACAAGTGGTATCAGAGCCATGAGATATGACTTACAGATAGACAACAAGTAGTTATAGGCTACTAGGTGTTCAGACTTTGATATATCATCATCTTCATCATTTTCCTGACCTATATTGGATTTTGGACGAATTTTGAACGAATTCATGGACAAAATGGACTAGGATTGTAGTAATTTAAATTAATCTTCAATCCATATCAAAATTCGGACTTAAAATTGAACTAAATCATGTTGAAATTGATAAAATTCTTCAGTTTGGAGACTGGGTTATTCTGTACGAGTTTCGCATCAAAAATTGACTGAACTTTTTTTACGAACGAAATCCTTTATTTCATACGAACGAGTGCTAAAAGTTCATAGAATTTATAATTTTTTAGATTTTCAAAGTAATTCGTACCAAATTTAAATTCATACGAGTATCTTACTCGTACAAAATGCTTTGATTCGCACAAAATATTGTTTGTGAGAAAAATCTATTTTTTTAGAAAAAAACTTGTTTCGTACGAACAATTTGTCTGCACAAAGAATTTTACGATCTGATCAGTTTTGTTTTCGAGAAGTGAGAAGTGTGTTCTTAATTTTTCACAGGAAAAATGTGTGAGGAATTCTACAATGCGTTCGCCAAATCAGTTGTTACCACTGCAGCAGCCGAATATAAATTTAGAGAATGAGATGGGAACAATGACGAAACCGCCAAAGCTTATGAATCTAGAGGACTTTGATAGTTGGAGTGAAAGATTTATGAACTGGGTTCAAGCTAACCACTTTACTTGTTGGTTTGCAATCGAGGCAAAGTATATAGCACCAGTTGTAAAGACAAATGAAGAGCTTGTTGACAAACTAGCTGATTCTCTACCACAAGGTGAATGTTCGACTTACTTAACCATACTAAAGAATGGAATTGAGTACAAAAATTTCCCGCTGCCTCGTTTCATTGAAAGGCTGGAGGGTCATGAATTGAGATGCAAAAGATGGCAAAAAACAAGACTGTACAAGTTCAACAAGATGTTAATCTTTATTTCAAAAACAGTTCTGCTGCTCAAATCCAAGCGCCAAGGATTCAAACCGCTTTCAGTGCATATAGTTCACCAAGCTCACCACCAATTCAGACAAGTAGCTTCCAATCATTTTCAACAGTTGATCCAAATACACCTTCAAGCCAACAATCTTCTTTCGGATCAAACCAACCTCATAACAATCAAACTACTTCATCATCCAATGCAAATCAAAGAGTTTTGCAATGCAACATTGTCGTTGACTTTCAGAATGCGCGAAATTTTGATGAAATGACAACAAAGCAACATATTTCTCTACTTGCTTCAGTTCTTGAGTCGTACAACAGTCTTGTTGCTAGGAAGATCGGAAATTCTGAAATGACACGTGAAGATTATGATCAAATTGATCCAGTTGAAATGGAGTTAATAGATATAAAATGGTGTATTGCTTTGATCGTTCGACGTGCACAAATATTTATAGAAATCACTGGTAAAGAATTCGACCAATGGTAGATGCGAATCCCAACTACCACCAAAGTCGATCACACATGCTCTAAGCATATCCTCCAATGTTTGATTTTTCCTTTCAGATTGTCCATCCGTTTGAGGATGATAAGCAGTGCTCATGTTGAATTTGGTGTATTGCTTTGATCAAATTGATCCAGTTGAAATGGAGTTAATAGATATAAAATGGTGTATTGCTTTGATCGTTCGACGTGCACAAAGATTTATAGAAATCACTGGTAAAGAATTCGACCAATGGTAGATGCGAATCCCAACTACCACCAAAGTCGATCACACATGCTCTAAGCATATCTTCCAATGTTTGATTTTTCCTTTCAGATTGTCCATCCGTTTGAGGATGATAAGCAGTGCTCATGTTGAATTTGGTTCCCATGGCAGATTGCATTGTCTTCCAAAAGTGAGATGAGAATCGAGCATCTCGATCGGATATGATGTTCAAAGGAACACCATGACGAGATTCAATCTCATCAACATAGATCTTGGAGAGTTTGTCAGCAGATAGATCCTCACGAATTGCCAAAAGGTGTGCTGACTTTGTTAGACGATCGAAGATTACCCAAATGGCATCATGACCTCTAGGTGTGCGCGGTAGTTTAATGATGAGATCCATCGCAATGTTCTCCCACTTCCATACCGGTATTTGTGGTTTCTCAAGTAAAGCAGATGGGCGTTGATGTTCTGCCTTAACTTTAAGACAAGTTAGGCATTTAGACACATGTAAGGCAATGTCCTTCTTCATACCCCACCACCAATACTGGGTATGGAGATCCTTATACATTTTGCCAGCACCAGGATAGATTGAATAACGAGACTTATGAGCTTCGTCCATCAATAAGGTGTGGAGATTGTCTTGACTACGAATCCACAAACGGTTCTTGTAGTAGAGTAATCTGTTGTCTTTTATTTCGAGTTGAAGTTCGAGATTTTGTGGCAGCTCATTTTCAACAAGCTTTGGTTCACACATGTATGTTGTGCTTGAAGGATACGTGTCTGGATATCAGATTGAGCTCGAACACAATGAAGTTTGACACGTTCCTTATGGCTAAGCTCATCAGCCACAACATTTTCCTTACTAGGATGGTAGCAAACTCGCAGTTGTAGTGGTTCAGAAGTTCGACCCAGCGTCGTTGTCTCATGTTTAGCTCCTTTTGATTGAATATGTGTTGGAGACTTTTGTGGTCAGTGAAAACCACACATTTCGTACCGTAAAGGTAGTGTCTCAAAATTTTGAGAGCAAAAACCACGACTCCTAACTCAAGATCATCAGTTGTGTAGTTCTTCTCATGGATTTTCAATTGTCTTGACGCATAGGCTATGACTTTGTCTCTTTTCATGAGAACACAACCAAGGCTAAGGTTTGATACATCACAATAGACAACGAAATCTTTGTTGCCGTCGAGTAAAGATAAAATAGGAGCATTACAGAGTTTTTGTTTCAGTGTTTGAAAGTCTTCCTCTTGTTTGGGTCCCCACTCGAAAGGTTTATTCTTCTAAGTCAAAGTGGTGAGGGGAACCACGATCTTTGAAAAGTTCGCGATGTATCGTCGATAGTATCCAGCAAGACCAAGATATGAACGAACTTCAGTAGGATTGGTAGGTGTACTCCAATCCTAATCACACTCATTTTGGTGGGATCTACATGTATACCTTGTTCGTTTACAATGTGTCCTAAAATTTAACTTCTTTTAGCCAATATTCACACTTGAAGAATTTGGCGTAAAGTTGTTCTTTCTTCAGGAGTTCCATAGTTAGACGTAGATGTTGTTTCTGATCGGCTCGAGACTTAGAATAAATGAGGATATTGTCGATGAAAACAATAATGAACTTGTCTAAATAAGGTTTACAAACCCTATTAAGTCCATGAAGACGGCAAGAGCATTCGTCAAACCCAAAGTCATAACAGTGAACTCGTAATGGCCGTATCGAGTGGAAAAGTAGTCTTGGGAATATCTTCTTCGAGTACACGAAGTTGATGATACCCAGAACGCAGATTAATCTTTGAAAAACAGGTCACACCTTGTAGCTGATCAAAGAGATCATCAATGTGAGGTAGGGGATATCAATTTTTGATTGTGAGTTTGTTGAGCTCATGATAATCAATACATATATGAAAGGATCCATCCTTCTTTTTCACGAATAGGACATGAGCGCCCCAAGGTGAAAAGCTCAGACGAATGAATCCCTTATCTAAAAGTTCTTGGAGTTTGCTTTGACAACTCTTGCGTTTCAGACGGTGCAAGACGGTAAGGAGATTTGGCAATTGGGTGGCACTAGGTACAAGGTCAATACGAAACTCAACTTGACGAATTGGGGATAAACTAGGTAGCTCTTCAGGAAACACCTCAGGATATTCCCGAACAACGGGATATCCTGAACAATTTTGCCCTTGCTTATTTCCTCTACGATATGTGCCAAGAAGGCTACATAATTCTTCGGTAGGTATTTTTGGGCCTGGGTACAGGTCATTAGTTTTAGGCTACTAGAGGGTTTCTCTTCGTGAACATCTAAGGTTTCGCGAGACGAAAGAGGTATACGAACAACCTTGTCAAAACAGATCACCTTAGCATGGTGTTTGGTTAACCAATCCATTCCTATGATAATGTTAAAACTCCCGAGTTGCATTGGTGTGAGGTCAATGGGAAAAAGGTGGTTATCCAGGTTCAATTGGCAACTACGAATGACATAGTCGAGCACAAGGTGTTCACCACTAGCTATTTCCACCATTGAGGGTTTTCCTAGTTTAGTTCTAGGAATCCTTAGAATAAAACACGAGGGAAAATATGTGAGATTGACATTGGATAATCAAGAGAGTTGTTAAAAATATCGACGAAATATAAGGATGGTGGTCATCGTTGGTTACTTAAAAACAAACAAACGACACAGGGTGACTAATCAAAGTAAATGGGTCTTTATAATGTATCGTGAAGACATGTTTTAGCCTATAAGTGGACACTCACCCCAAGAGTTCCTAGGTAAGACTGGTCCAATAATGCCGATTTGTACGAACACTCTAGCCTTAGATAGAAAACTCAGGGTACATGCATCCACCCTTCTAGATTGCACGTGTTCACATTAATAAAACCCAAACTTTGATGGGATTTTGAAAACTTACAAGGCTTTAAGCCAAAACACATCATCTAAGGATAGATGATTGATTTTCAAAACGAATTTGTAACTTGTGTATTTGTTTTGGTAGTCACCTAAGGATAAGTGATGGTATTGTTTTTAAGAATCTAAACGCAAGATAACTCGCGTTAGCGTCCTAGGAAGGTTATAGTATAGGTCAAAGCATTACTAATAACCTAATTCCCTATAACCATAAACTCTGATATCAATCTTTCTATAACACCCCGACCGCGTAAAACAACGAACCGCGCCGGAAACGTCGGGGAGTCATGTCACAGAACTATTGTTTCACAACTCATGGAATTTAAAATTTTGTTTTCTTAAGTTAAATGTTTACATTGTCTTGGGATAAACAGAAAAAACACATAAATAAATTGTCTTACATGGTTTAAGTCACTAAGGCCCGCGTCCATTCCTACGTGAAGTATGCATCATATTATCAAGCATTGACTCCTGAAACATATGTGAAAAGAGAGTCAGCATAAAAATGTCGGCGATTACTTAGGTTTTGTGAGTGTGTCAAATTCGTGGCTTTGTATATATATTGCAACACCTCCTCCGACTACAAAAGTCGTTAAATAAAAACCTCATATAAAAGTGTTTGATATTGCAATACAATTAACCACCTAAACAAGTTGGTTAGATTTGTGAAAATCTTATAGCCATGAATCTTGACCAAAAGTTTCTTTTGTAAAAACCTTGTAATAGTGTAAATCATTGCGTGACATTGTTCAAAACCATTTGTCCGTGTTATAAACCATTCGTCTGTGTTATAAATCAATCGTCCGTGTCATAAACCAATTGTCCATATCATAAAAAATCGTCCGTGTTTTTAATTTGATAACTTTAGATCGTTGTAATAGATTGATTCAAAAGAAAACTCCATATGGTTTATATCTTTAAGTGAAAATCATTGTGTGACATTGTTCAAAACCATTTGTCCGTGTTATAAATCAATTGTCCGTGTCATAAACCAATTGTCCATGTCATAAACAAATCGTCCGTGTTTTTAATTGTGAAAACTTTGGATCATTCTTTAATGAACACATCCAAACCTATGTTGACTATACCACCAAAGCGTATCTTTAATAGACCACCAAAGGGTCTCTTTAACTATACTAACAAATCAACAAATGATTTGTTATTCAGAAACAGTTCTGTCATTACCCAAACTTCCACCAAATCCAGTGAATAGTCCGATAATGGGATTGTCAGTCCTATGGTATCATAACATACTACTAGTTGGCTCGGCCAAAACTAATTAATGTCATTCGTGTTATGGATAACCCATCAACAAGTAGTTCACATTATTGAAATCGTATTGTTTTATATATAAACCATAGACATTGTTTTTGAAATCTTGAAAATAATTATAGGCACATATGAATCACCCCAAAACATTTAGAAAATGTAAAAGAGGGGAACTATATACTCACATCAAAAAATCATTTTGTATATATAAACCATGTATATTGTTTTGAAATCTTGAAAATAATTATAGGCACATCCGAATCACCCCAAAACATTTAGAAAATGTAAAAGCGAGGAACTATGAACTCACTTTGAAAATCATTTGTACATATAAACCATGTATATTGTTTTGAAATCTTGAAAATAATTATAGGCATATAAGAATCACCCCAAAACATTTAGAAAATGTAAAAGAGGGGAACTATATACTCACTTGGGATTGCGAAAGTGTTCTTGATCAACGAAATAAACAAAGCTCAACATGTCTTAGTGTGTCAGAAATAAATATGTTAGCTTGTCGGGACTGCAAACGGGAGATCGGATAAAATGAAGTCTTATAAACCAAACGAGTGTTGGAACTTATGTGATATGGTTTAACAAACTTAACATTCTGATTTGGAAAGGATCCGAAGTGCCTTTGACCCATTATGACTCGTTAAGGTAGTTTACTCTACGTTAACGGGTCATTAGCGTAAACGTGTGATCGGATGGTTGAACATGTCCTATGATAAGTCTTCAATGCCCAAGAATGTTTGGATATGTTATAATATCAGTATATATGTCAAAAATTTGGTTACATGTGTTTAAAATGGATTTATGCGCGAAAGGGCATTTGGGTCATTTTTTTAAGGACATAGAAGTAACTTTTCATAACACTAATCAAATGACGTGACCATAAGGTACAACCTCAGTAGCTTATTCCCTATGCAAATATGGTCACAAATATGTGTTTGGTCGGATCCTAAGATCGACCAAACGGGTCGGATTCGAATGTCAAAGCGGTGGTCAAGACCGCTCGACTTACTACCCTAAATAATCACTAAACTAGAAGTGACAAGTTAGACATGTCAAAAATATGTCTACCTAAGTTTATAAAACTGATTTGGTATCAAAACTTGGTGTTTTGATACCCAAAAATAGTTTTTTTGTAAAATGCACATCATGCGCATTTTGACCGAAACTTTTAGTCGTCACTTCGACTAGTAAATGTGGTAATCAGAAGGTGAAATCGCTGGGGACTATAACCTTCGTGATTATGATCACATTGAAAAGTCCAATTAAACTTTAACTTGAACAAATATGGTCAGAACCAAAAGTGAATCAGAAAGCCAAATTGTTCGACTTTTAGCTCAAAATAGCTAAAATAATGAAAGAACTAGGAATAGTACTTACTCGTGTTGAAGAACACTTTTGGAACTCAAGATAGGAGGCTTCCAAAGGATAGAAACAAGCTCCAAGAAGGATATAAAGAAGAACTTCACACTTTGCTTTGAAGTGTTTTGAAGTGGTGTGAAAAAAATAGAAGAATCATGGGGTATTTATAGTATTTTAGAATTAAGGAGGTGATGCCAAGTGTCCTCAAGTGTGGATTAGTGTCCTAACATGTGTCAACATCATATTAAGTGTGGCAAAGTGAGTGCTAGGTGTCAAAAATTGGAGATAGGTGGCAAACTTGATGAAGAAGCAAAAATATTTAATATTTTTTTTGACATTTTTGGCCCATGGACTTGTATTTTCACTTGTTTGCCATTTTTAACCTCTTTAACCTAATATTTAGGTTATATATAGGTGTTAAGACGTGTGTAACTTGAATTATGCCCGAAAATGTTGTGGATATCTGTTCATTCGGTTGTACGGTTACGCGTTTCGCAAAAATGCGTAAAACGCTTTAACGAACTCGAAAATGATCGAAATTGGGCAACGATTGACAGTTTTGCATACTCATCAATAAAATACAAGATTTTATTGAATACAAAAATATTTGAAATAAAAACCAGGTATTCAATGAGTACAAATTTTTTTGTAATTGTGCAATGATTGAAAAGGCACAAATGTCACAGAAATGACACAAAATGATCCCCATAATACCGACTTCAGTAACAAGCCTCTTATGCTGGTCAGATTTGAGTATAATATCTGGCAACATAGGATGTTGGAAATTGAACCCTACAAAGAACAGATGATAGAAAGTCAAAATATTCTGGAACCTCTGATCCTTATAATAATTGAACATCTGCTAAAGCCAAGCTCTGTTGAAGACAAAGGTCAAAGGTCTGCTCTAGCAAAGCTCTGTTGAAGATTAAAGCCAAAGGTCTGCCAAGGCAAACCTCTGGTGAAGACTAAAGCTAAAGGTCTCCAACGCAAAGCTCTGCTGAAGACTGAAGCTAAAGGTCTGCCAAGGCACACCTCTTTTGAAGACTAAAGCTAAAGGAATGCCAAGGCAAAGCTCTGCTGAAGCCCCACAGAGGATGTTTCATCAGTGTTTTCCATCAGACTTTGTATTATATAGTTTATAGCAGTGTTTAGCTAGCAGATGTTAGCGTTTGTTTTAGTTTGTTACATGTCACTTTCAATGTGACATCAACATAAGATGCTCAGTGGTTTGCTCTGTATTATAAATAGAACAGGGCGTTACTGTTCTATTCATCACTATCACTTCATCTTGACATTTTGTGTTCAAGGAAATTAGAGTGATCTTAGGCTGAGGGGGAGTTTGTAATCTTTCATGCATGTAAATAATGGATATATAAAAGCACGTTGGTGAAAACAATCTTCCTATTGTTGTGAATACAAAGTTTACTATTTCCGCTGCACTATTCATACATGTTTATCCACTTCGATTAATTTGATCTTAAACATTCACAACAATATCAAACTCAGAACCTAACAATTGGTACCAGAGCTTGGTCAATTGAATTTGATTTAAACAGATCAGCTCTCACTACAAATTCATTTGCTTGTTGGATTGAAAACAGAGTAAAAGTTAATATACATTCAATGTAGTTTAAACAAAAACCTGTTTTACAAACCATAGAAAATGTTACAAATATCACAAGATCCTCACAACATCGGCAACATGTTTAAACCACCGATTCTCGTCAAATCAGAGTACAATAACTTGCAGATATGGATGGGTCATGTTCTTGCTCAGCAAAACACCAGTTGCTGGAAGTCGTTATCTTTGGACCTCATGTTCCAATGATACCGAGTAATAAGGACCCTAAAGTCCAACTACCAAAGAATCCTGAAAATTACTCTGAGCAATATTTCCAAAAGATCGAGTTAGATGCAAAGGCATTTAGCATCGTGGCCTCTACATTGCCAAATGATATCTATGCTGGCATGTTGCAGTGAACAGTGCAATGAGTTATGGGATGCTTTGAAAGAGCAATTCGGTGGGACTAAGTAAGTAATTGAAAATAACAGAGAGGTTTTGAATCAACAATATGAAACATTCTGTCATGTGAAAGGAGAGTCATTAACCCAACAGTTTGAAAGATTTAGCTGTCTCATTAGTGAGCTTAAACTGGTTAATGTTGGGTTTGCAAATTCGACTTTAAATAGTCATTTTCTTAGATCATTACTAGACAAGTGGGACACTATAGCTTTTGTAACTAGAAATTCGATTGGGTTCAAAGAGTTGCGTCTAACTCAGCTTCATGGTAGGCTCCTCACTTATGAGAGAGAGCTGGATAAGAAAAAGAAGCTACAAGAGTCTGGAAAAGTGGCTAATGACTATGCATTCGGTAGTACAACACTTTTTGGCCAAGAAGAAGCCTTTGGCAACTGTAAGGATCAGAGTTATGATCATTTCATTGACATAACCTCTGGTGGTATTTTCAGCTCTGATTCTTACACACCCAATTATGCTTTTACTACTAATGGGGAAAGCCAACCTTCTGATAACTTATCCTTTGAGTTGAATGGCCTTCAACATTTTGACCCTACAAATTTGGAAGAAATGGATATTTTGCACCAGCTTGCCTTGTTGAGTGTTAGAGCTAGTAAGTATTATAAGAGAACTGGTTAAAAGTTCCAAGGGATGCATGGGGGGTTAAAAGTTGGGCTGGATAAGTCAAAGATTAAATGTTTTAAGTGTAATAGGCTAGATAACTTTGCTAGAGAATATAGATCTGAAACATCTGGACCAATTATCACATATCCTAGTCCTAGACCTCAAAACACTCAAAACACAGTCCATGATTCCCAATATACCCCTGCTCCTCCTATGCAACACACTACTCATTTTTCACACCCTGCTACCACTGTTCCTGTGCAATATGTTCAAACCACTGTTCCTCAAATTCAGTATGTTCAAGCACCAGCTCCTCAGGTTCATATGCAACCTGCACAACAAGTTGCTCAAACCACTGCTCCGGCAAAGGTTAATCAACAGACCTTCTATACGCTGGGCTTTGTTGATTGAAGTAGCTTGCCTAAGATCTAGTTGCTAATACTGAAAAGAAACAAAATGATTTTTGCTTTATGGCACTAGAGTCTATAGTTGAGGGTGTTGAATTTGAGGAAGTGGAGTCTAAATCCGTTGTGTCTGATGTTCATGATGAAACAATTGTTACAAAAGAAAATGTTGATGAAGAATTGAGACCTATGTCTAACCCATGGGATGCTAGTGTTTGTGAAGGTGAATGTGATTGTGCCATGATGGTTGCTACTAAGGTATCTCCTTGGGTCTTAAAAGATCTATGTTCAGATAAATGCATCATAGCTTTTGCTAACATAAAAGAGGTGAATGAAAACCTTAGGAATAAGATTTTGGATGATGAGCTGCAGTTTGAAAAGCTATCAAAAGAGCTAAAAGTAAACTGTTTGAAAAAGAATCTGAAAGCAGCGGTTTAAAACATGAAGCCGGCATAACCAAGGACCAACTCCAAACTATTATAGAAAAATATCAGGTTTGCAAAAAGGAGTTGGAATCCACCCAAGTCACTTGTGAAAAATGGGTGGAATCCAGTAAAGGTTAAGAGATTTTGCTAGAAAACCAGGTCAAAAGTAATATAAAATTTGGCATAGGATTCAAGAAAAATGACCAAGTTTCTGAAAATATTACTGGAAATGATTCTGGTATGGCTGAAATTGTTCTGACAAATCTATCTGGTCAAGAAATCAAGGTCACTAATATACATGGAAACAAAATTATTTAGAAAGACATGAAGGATCCTCAACTTTTGAGGAAGTTGAGAATTATCAATTTAAACCCACATGGTCTGATTAATGTGACATCCTTGAGAATTTCAAACCAATGGATTTTTCAACCATTGAAGGTGTCAAAGCACCAAAAGGAAGAATCATTCCCATAACAACATCTGCTGACAAAAAATTTGAAAAAGGGAAAACATCAAAAACCTGTTTTGTGATTTCTGAGAAAAGGAGAACCATGTTACCAAAAACTGTTTTCTTCTAAAAGTTTATGACATTAACAAAACAAGTGTGATCATTGATTCTACAAACTGCACAATTTGTAATAAAACAAATCATAAAACGCAAGAGTGTGTTTATCTCAGAAACTTTGATGTGAAAAATAATAAGTATAAACCCAAAACACTTGAGAGTTCAAAGACTAGTAATTCTAAAGGAGAAGTGTCTCAACAGATGTTACAAAGATCTGTTCAAACCACTGACCATTCTTCTAAATTTGAGACAGACATGTTTGTGACCCCTTCCAAAGCAATTTTGGCTTTGGAAACCCACCTAAACTAATTAATTACTAGTGTGCAGGGAGCTTCCACTTGCCTTGATAGTTTATGGTATGTAGATAGCGGAGGCTCCAGGTACATGTCCGGATGTAGAGCCCTTCTCAAAGACTTCATGGCTCATGTTAGGAAGTGATATATCCTTTGGTAATAATTCAAATGGGAAGGTGCTTGGGTCAGGAACTGTCCAGGCTAGGAAACTCAAATTTGAAAATGTCAATCCTATTGACAATCTGAAATATAATCTTCTTAGTGTTTCACAAATGAGTGACAAGGGCTATGGGTCATTCTTCACTAAGAAAACTTGTCAGATTGTTAGGCCAGAAGTGGTTAGAAAGATTGATCAAATCACAGCTAAGGGCAAATCACAACTTGTTGCTCATAGGAGTGGCAATGTGTACGTGGTTGATATGTTGGAAGATAACCCAATGACTGATGTTTGTCTGTTTTCAGCTGCCTCTAAAAAAGAGACATAACTATGGCAGAGAAGACTTGGGCACACAAATCTTACAACTATCACCACACTCTCTAAACAAGGCCTTGTAAGAGGTCTACCACATTTTTTTTCACAAGAGATGAATATTGTGTTTCCTATTTAAAAGGCAAACAACATAAAAGTTCATACAAGCCCATTGGTGAGTCCAAAACAAGTCAATGCTATAATTGTTGCATATGGACTTGTTTGGCCTTGTAAAAATCATGAGCCTTAAAAAAGGTATTGCCTTGTTATTGTTGATGATTTTTCTAGGTTTACTTGGACTTACTTTTTGCACTCCAAGGATGAGACTGCAGGCATCTTGTAGGGATTTGTGAAACAAGTTGAAAAGCAATTTGACATGCCAGTAAAAGTCTTCAGGATTGACAATGGCAAATAGTTCAGAAATAAAGAGTTGGATGTTTTCTGTTGAAAGAAAAAACAGAACTTTGATTAAAGCTGCTAGAACAATTCTTGCAGACTCAGGTTTACCCTTAGCCTTTTGGGCAGAGGCTGTAAACATTGTGTTCTATGTAGAATCTTGATAAACCCTAGGCATCAAACAATTGCTTATGAAATTTTGTATAAAAACAAACCACTGATCTCATACTTCAAAATCTTTGGCTACCCATGTTTTATTTTGAGCTTAAAAGATTCAATTTCGAAATTTGAAACCAAAGTAGATTGTGGTTATTTTCTAGGATACTCAACCACTGCTAAAGCCTATAGAGTCTTTAATTCAAGGACTAGGTGTGTGGAAGAGACCTTGAATTTAAAGTTCAATGAACATTCTTCATTAAAAATCCCAGCAAACCCGGTAGAATTGTTTGATCTAGATAAATTTACATTTGATGATGTGTCTGTCAAGACTAACCCTGCAGGTACACCACAATCTTCATCACAAGACTATGGATATGTCATTGTGATTCCATAATATAAAGTCACTTCCACAATCAGAGAAATAAACGTTATTAACAACTGTGAAAACTCTGCCACTGCCGGATCAACCACTGCTGATCCTCAATCCTTTGCCAGCTCATAAAATTTAACCTCTGTTGACAAAAGTCCAACCTATATGGATAAAAGTCAACATGTTTCCACACTCTCCCACAATACCTCCACCTCCATTTCAAATGGATGTTGGCTCTTCAAAATTACCAACAGATGTTAGCTTAGATGATTCCTATCCGCAACCTTCACCTCAAAATGCCATTATTCCATATAAGGGAGATCTAATCTACCTTAAAATTATCCATCTGATCAAATCATCAGCAACATCAATGAAGGGGTGCTCACTAGAAGTCAATCCCAAAACATTTGTCTTCTTGCTGGTTTCCTATCTCTCACAAAACCTGTCAAGTACCAAGTAGCACTAAAAGACAACAATTGAGTAGAAGCCATGCAAGAGGAGCTAAAGACAACAAGTATGGGAACTTGTACCATTGTCAAAGGATGTAAGTCCAATTGGCACAAAATAGGTCTTCAAAAACAAAACTGATGAAAGGGGTATGGTTGTCAAGAATAAAGCTAGGCTTGTGGTTCAAGGTTACAGATAAGAAGAAGTCATTGACTATGATGAAACCTTTACTCCTGTAGCAAGATAAGAGCCATCTGACTATTCTTAGCCTTTGCTGCCAACCACAATATCAAGGTGTTTCAAATGGATATCTAAAGTGCTTTCTTGTATGGTAAGATCAAAGAAGAGGTATATGTTTGTCAACCTCCTAGCTTTGAAGATGCATTTTATTCTGATCATGTCTACAGTTTAATAAAGCTTTGTATGGCTTGAAACAAGCACCAAGAGTCTAGTATGAAACTCTCTCCACTTTTCTCTTGTCCATAGGTTTTACAAGAGGTAAAATTGATAAAACTTTGTTTTTAAAATGGAGAGGAAAAGATTTGATTCTTGTCCAAATTTATGTGGATGACATCATTTTTGGAACCACATGCACTACCATGTGTGAAGAATTCAGACAACTCATGGCAGCAGAGTTTGAAATGAATGCTATGGGTGCGCTCCAATGCTTTCTTGGTCTTCAAGTAAAACAATTGCAAAATGGTACTTTCATTCATCAAAGTAAGTATGTCAAAGAACTGCTTACAAAATTTGCTATGAATGATTGTAAACCATGTAGCACACCTATGGAAACCACAAAGCTTGTCACAGTTGATGACAAAGATGACTTGGTTGATCAAACTCTATATAGAAGCATGATAGGTTCTTTATTGTACCTAACTGCATCAAGGCCAGACATCATATTTACAACATGTGTATATGCCAAATCCCAGTCAGCACCTAGGAAGTCCAATCTCATTACTATAAAAAGGATATTCAGATACATAAAAGGTGCTCCCACATTTGGTATCTGGTATCCAGCTAATGGAAATATTGAGCTTTCAGGTTATTCAGATAGTGGTTTTGCTGGATGCCACACCACAAGGAAAGTCAACATCATGAGGCTCTCAATTCCTAGGCAATTTCTTAGTGTCTTGGCAGAGCAAAAAGCAAGCTGCAGTATCAACATCCACAGTAGAGGCTGAGTATATTGCTGCTGTAAACTGCACTTCTCAACTACTATGGCTTCAAAATCAATTGCTGGATTTTGGTGTAATTGATCTAAAGAGTCATTTCATGTTGGATAATCAAGCAGCTGAAAACGTCATAAAAATCCAGTCTCCACTCAACCACAAAGCACATTGACATCAAACATGACTTTGTGAGATATTTCTATGAAAAAGGTTTGATTTCTCTGTATCATGTTCCAACTAAAGATCAACTAGTAGATGTTCTAACAAAAGCATTAGAACATCTACATACGAAAGTCTAATCTCTAGGATTGGTATGCTAAACATGGAATAAAAACAAAATTTGTTTTCCATGTGTAAATAGCATCAAAATGTTTTCAGAAAGTCGAAAATCCACCCTTAAAAATAGCTAAAATTGAAATTTTTCAATAAATCTCTGAAGTTTACTCATAACCACTATCTCTAAAAACCTCTGCTTAGCTTGAAAATCTATACGTTGCTAAATGTGTATCCTCTATTCTACATCCACCATTGGTGAATCACTATTTTCCCAATCCACTGATAATCTATCCTCTGATAGTGTGAAATCACCACTTTTCATTCCACTGTTCAGAACCACTGCTAGTATCCAGGAGAGGTTTCCAAAAAACTGTGCTCCATTATTAATAGAGTTTACACGTGTACATATGTTAGCCATCAGATCTTTTGAAAACCGCTGCCACGTTAGCATTCACTTTTTCCTTTATAAACCATGTTTTATCCAAAATAGAGGTTACTTGTCGTTTTGAATTCAGAATTCCCAAAAGCGGTTACCATTACTCTCATCTTCTTCACAAATTCTCACTATTCTTTTCTCAATCATGAATCTCATCATCAAAACTCCCCACAACTGCCTTCCTATCCTTGAGAAAGCCGATAATAATGCTGCATATCATGCAATGATTGATGTTCTACAAACATCATCATACAAGGATATTTTACTGGCAAAGGCTCCAACTCCAATCTATGTGGATACCCTTAGACAATTTTTGGGCAAATGCTATGGTCGAGATCCAGAACAAAAGGCCATTTGCTATTACGTCAAAGATTGGGCAGTCTCTTGTCCAAATTTCTCCATCAATCTCTACCACATTTAGTCTAAATTACCTAAATGACCCCACTTCATTCTCAAAGAATGATTTACACGATGAATTCATTGAACGTGGTTATGAAGGTCAAATGATAGGTATTACCATCTATAAGGCTGAATTTCCTACTGACATGAAATTCTTTTTCCATACCTTACTATTATACTTGTCAGCCAAGACAACTGCATTTAATGAGATACCTTTCAATATTCAGTATCTGATATATGCTATTTTGACAAAATCTAAGTTTAATTTTCCCCGGTATTGTTTTCTGACTTGGTCGCAAACTATAACAACATTTCAAAAAATAATGGTTTTCTTATACACCCTAGGCTATTGAGTTTTTACCTTCAAAAACAAGTTTCTAAAACCGATTTTCAACAAGGTGTCATTTGTGAAATTGGCAGCCTTAGACATGAAAGTTTCAAGACTCTCGAACGAAAAGCCAAAGGTTTTGAAAACACAAGCAAAGGGGAATGAGCCAGTTTCAGATGCTAACAGATCCATTGCTCAAACCTCTGTTGCTGAGCTCGCTGCTCCTAGTGAACATGGAACTATAACTAGTGTTGTGCAACCCCCACCAGAAAATCCAAAAAGAAACCAACAAAATCCAAGAAGTCCACCAAACAAACCAAAAAGGTAACTCTGGAAGATGAGATCCCAGAGGTTATACCTGTGACAACACAAATGTCACTTGAAACCATTGCTTCTACGTCCTCACAGTAGTTGGAACAAAGATCTCCACCTTGCCAAACTCCTATTGATTCCTCACAAAAGGAACAAGTTGTATCCATAAGGACACCCACATTATGAAGCTCTTGATTCACTTGAATCAATCTTCCACAACCCCTCCCCCAGGGCAATGTCTCTTTCTACACCACAACCCTCTCCCACTTTTCCAATACCACCCACATTTATACCTTTGCTTTATGCAATAGAGAAAACTCAGACAGACATCAGTCCCTCTCACTCATCCATTAAAGAGAGTCAACTTCTACATTTGAATGAGTCTGAGAAAACTCCATCTACTAGCCCATAAGCAATTGAGGAGGTTACCCCTTGAGTTATAAGTAACTCGTGGTTGTAGTTCAAGTGAAGCAGCTACTAGAACTGATGACACAACAGTGTTTCAGTTGGACAGTGGTTACATTAGTAAGACTTCCTTGAAGGCAACCACTGCTGAGGCTACATGTAACGCCTCGTATTTCTGTATTCTTATTTTTAGAAAGTTCGCATTTGCATTCTATTTTTTAGAAACCTTACATTCATATTTCGATTTCAATCTCACAATTCGAGGCGTTAATCATAATGAAATTCATTTTTATACATATACGTGTTACCTTTCATATTTGTATTATGTACGGAATCAATCTTTAAATGCGTGTTTATACAAAAAACCGAAACTTAAAATACACTTTGGATACCTAACAACAAGTTAAAATACAAGAAACGACATAAAATAACCTAGTTACAAAGTGCAGGGACTAAAAGTAAGCAAAACCAAAAACTTTTCCACCTCTTTTCTCCTCCAATCACCTTTCACCATTCTATAGCCAATTAGATTTCACCCTTTTCCACCTCCTTTGTCCTCCAATCACCTTCCACCTTCATTTAAACCCCAACCGCTTAACCCTCTTATAAATACCATCCCTAACACCTTCCAAACACTTGCACCACCCCCAAATAAGTTCCAAACTCTCTCAAATCTCTAAGATTTTCAACTTTGGGCAAAAAGTTCAAGAACCAAAATTGGAAACTTCGGTATTCCATCAACTCAAGACTCATCAAACACACTAAGTGAAAATTTCTTCTCAAACCGTGAGTACACTCGAACACCTTTTTTTACGCTTTACACTTTTGGGTGCAACATGTTAACCTATCAAAAATACACACAATCAAACTTATACTTTTATGCAAACACACAAATAATCCATCATACATGCCATAGTTATGTGATACACGATTCGTATTCTTAGAACAGTCTTATGTGATGTTATTTGTCATTAACTTTGTTTAAAGCCTCCCCATTAACATGTATAGCGCTTTAGAAGTAACGCACCGCTCATATTCTTGATGTCATGTTAGGATTATTCTATTTTTGCGACGACACGCGAGGATTGACTTGTAGATCGCATGCATGTTTACATTAATCTAGTATGCTAACTTAACATGTGGATTTGTTTAAACGATTTCTTACTTATGCTATAATTAAACTTGTGTACTCGTCAATGCTTCTGTGTTGAACTATACTTTTAACATGTTGCAGGTTAAGGATGTTGAACATGATGAAAACTTAGTAGGGACGACATAGAAATGCATCTAGAATGCTAGGTTTTATGTTATAATATTGTTGAACTTGTTGTATTTGGATTTATGTTGTAATTGACTATATGATCAATGAAATGAAACGGGTTTTGAATTTAGTACTGTCGCAATAGTGTTATGATGTCTCGAATAATCTATTTACATCTTCCCCGATGATTATGCCATCGGTTGGGGCATTTGGTTCTGAAAACATTTAGATTCCTCATGTTGATGATCCAAATACAACTATCTCTGATAGGAATTTAGATGATCCTATTAACTTAGGTGATAAATTAAAATACCAAGAATTGATGGAGAGAACCAGTACCATGGAATCATCCATTAATGAAATCAAATCCATGATGAAACAAGTGCTACAAAATTCTCAACCTCAACCATCACCAACTCAAAATGTTGATGAGCTATGGAAAGTTGTGCAACCAATATCTTAGCTCAGAGACAATTAGCAGATATTCAACATGAGACACACATGAAGTTAATCAGAAATATGGTCGAGGCTAGATACAAAGATACACAAGCAGATATTATAGTCATCAAAGATCATTTGCTAAAAACTACTGGATCTACCCGGTTATTTTTCT
Organism: Scalesia atractyloides; assembly: GCA_947069175.1. Classification (NCBI taxonomy): domain Eukaryota; kingdom Viridiplantae; phylum Streptophyta; class Magnoliopsida; order Asterales; family Asteraceae; genus Scalesia; species Scalesia atractyloides. The sequence goes on along the minus strand of CAMTDV010000013.1, from coordinate 50,478,418 downwards.
TCAAGATGAAATTGAAGATGATGCCAAAAAGGCAGAGAAATATTCACTGAGAAAGTTGCAGCCTGATTCAAGTGCTAAACTGAAGGTGCAACAACAGCCAGAGACCACTACTACAGCATCTGATGCAACTTTAGGAAAAGGGTTTGATGAGACCCTAAACAAAGAAGCTGAAAAGATTGCTGATGATAAGCAGAAAAGACAAGATACAATGGAAGCTAAAGCCTCCTTGCTGATTAAAGAAGGAAAAGCCAAACAAATGGAAAAAGAAGATGTTGGTACCTCAAGAAAAAGTAATTCTGCAAGAAAATTTAGACAAACAACTGTCACCACTTCTAAAACTACTGTTGAGGCAAATCTTGATGTATCCTCTGTCCAAACACCACAAAACAACCCAACACATGTTAGGGCAGATGTTGTGACAACAGATGCTGGAACAACAGATGTTCCCCAAACCACTACTCTACTCACATTTCCCTCTTTAACTCAACCATTATCCACACCACCAAGAATTCCAACACATCCACCATTACCAAAGATCAAATTCAAATGCAAAAGAAAAACTTTTGCTGTTGATGAAGATGATGAAGAGATTCCATCATCAATCTCTTTGTCATAACAACCTATTTCCACTCCACCCTCATCATCTCCACATACAGACACTTCATTTTAACCCATACATCTGTCATCATCATTCCTTCCAATGGGTGCCTTATACCCTTTGGAACTTTATGTTGTGAAAGGTGAATTAGAGTCTTTCTATAAGATAGAGGATCCAAAACAAAGAGAATTTCCATCTCTTCTTGGGTATCGAAAGCCTAGAAATCTGGATGAATATCTGATGCTGAAGGGTAGACAAGCTGAGACTATTACAAATGAGCTATCAAAGGATACGGATGACAAGGCTCTATAAAGATCTATGCAATATCAATTGAGCAAAGTGGGAAACATTGAAGATTTTGCTAAGATTTGAGTAAGTCCATGTCAGAAAAGCCTACCAATGATGATCCTGATTTGAAGCAAGACTACCTTGATCATACATTGAAGCACAAGCCTTACAAAGGAACAAGAGCTCAATTCAAAGACTAGTCTGCAAATGAGCTCAAAGAAGAAATTGGCATAATACAAGGCATGCTCAAAGACCCTTTGATAAGGCCTACTCCACCTGTTTGGAAAAAGGCTAGACTTGAAAATCAATACCATGTCTTGAAAATCGAAAGGATGAAGACTGAGCTTGTTGCTGCGCAATATGGAACAACAAGGGAAATTGCAAGGTGGTCTAAGGCAAAAGTTGTTGATACCTACAGAAGGATGGAAGAGCTTAGAAAGAAAGAACCCTCTATTCCAAGAAAGCTAGATTATTCACCAACAACCACTGCTCCTCAACAGATCCATGCCTCTAAAAGACCATCTTCAACCTTTGTCGTACCCACAACTGCCTTGAATCAAGCAAAAAGGAAAAAGTAGATGGAAGAAGAAGATCAACAAAGCTATGAAGAACAAAGAAAAGAGGGAATTAAATGTTAACTTCTTTATCATACTAGTGATGCAAGTGATAAGCTCAGAGAATCTATATCAAGACTTGTTAGCATACCCTCTTCACCAAACTCATCACAAATAACTCTTCTCCTAAGAAAACCATCTGACTCAAAAATTCTAAAATGGAAGTCATCCGCAGACACCCGTGAATTGACTTTGCTCAGGTCAGATGGTAGAGCTCAAAAGATAAGAATGGAGGATGCATATGGTCTGGATGCAGCTGACCTCCAAAGATCTAATGAATCTTGAGCTTGAAAGGGATATTGAAGACATGATCCCTGGACTTTGAACTTCAATTCAAAGGACAAATAAGGGAATAATTGATGAGGAATAAAGATCAAGAATAAATACAGGTTTTGGCATCATCTGTTCTAGGGGGAGATTGTTGGAAATGAATCCTACTAAAGAACAGATAATAGAAAGCCAAAATATTCTAGAACCTCTTATCCTTATAATAATTGAACATATGTTGAAGCCAAGCTCTGTTAAAGACAAAGGTCAAAGGTCTACCCTAGAAAAGCTCTGTTGAAGACTAAAGCTAAAGGTCTTCCAAGGCAAACCTCTGTTGAAGACTAAAGTTAAAGGTTTGCCAAGGCAAAGCTCTGCTGAAGACTAAAGCTAAAGGTCTGCCAAGGCAAACCTCTATTGAAGACTAAAGCTAAAGGTCTGCCAAGGCAAAGCTTTGATGAAGACTAAAGCTAAAGGTCTACTAAGGCAAAAGTCTACTAAGGCAAAGGTCTGCTGAAGCCCAATAGAGGATGTTTCATCAGTGTTTTCTATCAGACTTTGTATTATATAGTTTATAGCAGTGTCTGGCTTAGCAGATGTTAGAGTTTGTTTTAGTTTATTACATGTCACTTTCAATGTGATGTTTGCAAAAGATGCGCATCGGTTTGCTTTGTATTATAATAGAACAGTGTGTACTATTCTATTTATCACTATCACTTCATCTTGACATTGTGTGTATGAGATAATTAGAGTGATCTTAGGCTGAGGGGGAGTTTGTAATATGTCATGCACGTAGACAAATTGATTTATAAAAGCATGTTAGTGAAAGCAATCTTCCTATTGTTTGTAAATACAAAGTTTACTATTTCCGCTGCACTATTCATACATGTTTATCCATTTCCATTGATTTCATCATAAACATTCACAACAATATTAAACTTAGATCTTAACATATGATAGCTCACGTACTTTCACCCATGGGCTACGTAATTAAGTAGCTTGCCAGAGGATTTAACTTATGAAAATTTTGCATTAATGGCAAATGATAGTGATGAACATGCAAAATTTTGTTTTATGGCACTTGAATGTACCTCAGATGAAGCTGACCATGAAGAAAAAGAAAAAAACTGTTAGTAAAAGCTCTAATGGTGAAACTGCTGAAAGTCCTGCATAAAGGATTCAAGAAAATCACCCCAAAAGTCCCACTGAATGCATCAATGTTGATCTTGTGCAAGCTGCTGCTTTCAAGGTATCACCTCAAATTCTCAAAGAATTGTGTTCAGACAAATGCATCATAGCATTTACAAACATTAAATAGGTAAATGAAAACCTTAAGGAGAAGATTCAATTTAGCAAAATTGTAGGACCGGTTTGTACGGTTAGAATTGTGTAGAACAAGAAAAATTGTTTTCCAAGATATCTAGCAGGTCAAAATATGTGTGGAATCCATATTATGATTAAGCATAACACTCGATTTATGAATTCACTGTTTATTGAAATTTAGGTAGCATAACAGTACATAGATCGATTCCTATCAAAAGCTCCAAAAGTGTCAAGTGTTCACTTAAGCCCATGAACCAACCTAGTTTTAGGCATTCCATGAGCATGAGCTCATGCGCGCGTGTGTGACCAGACCTCATATGCACCTATGACTCATGCATGCGTATGAGTCCTTATTACATTTCCAAACACAAAACCCTATGTTATACTACCTATACATTAAACTAGACACAACTAAGATGTAGGCATTATAAATTTTGTATCAACAAACTCCCCTTGGATGACGCTGTAATCTTGTCTTGTTAGTCTTCAACCCTTGCTTCCGAAAACTCTCTTTCTGTATTCCTTTATGTGATCTTCAAAACCCTTACTTGGCGTTTGTTCAGTCAGAGGAGGTTTCTTCATATACTGATATATGGATATGGCAGCTTTCTGTGTTCGATCAACAATCATATAATATGATTAAGCTCCAATTAGAATCTTTGCATAGCACAATCACAGCTTCTCAAGTCTTTTCGTCATGGTACCACCATCTAAATTCTTTGTGAAAATGCTGTTCCATTTCATAAAAAAGGGTATGTTTCTCATCACCTTTGGTCTTTTGTACTTCAACGTTACTTTGTGCTTTCGAGTTTCTTGATCTATTTCAGTCTTGATTACAATTCGCTTCGGCTTCTGAGGTTTCCACCACTTGAATACATTTCTTGTTTGTTGCTTGATAAACCTGACCACATGTTGATTATACTTGTTTTGATCGTAGTTTATAAGCCTCAGCTTACACGATTCTTTTACATCCCACCATGGCAGACTTTTAATATGATTAATATTCTAGAAATACTGAACACCATATTCTCTACGGATAGCAATCACTTTCAGCTTTGAAATCCAACTCCAACTAATTATATCTCCCGGCTACACATCTTTATTTCTTGTGAAAAATGTTAACGGTCTTCGTTATTTTCTTTCAATCAGAACACCTCTAAACCACTTCAATCTTTCTGCTAAAGTCCCTTTTTATCAATCAATGGAAATTTTCCCCGTTTCTCTTTTACTTTTCTCTTCAGTATATCTTTAGCTTCTTCAGCAAACATCTTCGTAAATGTAGAAAATTTTTCATTGTTAGCATATTGAACTTCTACATCATCAAAGTTAACTTCAATTTCGACTTGATCATAATCATTAGCATCAGCAACCAGTTCGAATATGTAAGCTTCTTGTTTATCATCATTCTTTATATTATTCAGTTCGTCTTCAAAGTCAAATACGAACTCTTCTTCATCAATACAACACAACTTAGAAAGTTCTTCTTTAGTATAGTTGTGCACATATTCTCCCTCTTCTATACCATACTCCTCTTCCATAAACTGCTCGGCTATTGGACTTGTAGAACAGACGTGATCAGTACCGCGTCTGTGATGATTCCTATGGTATCTGTTGGTGCATAATGTCTATTGCCTAAGTCTAGGATATATCTGTAATGTTTATATAGTTTACAAGTTAATGTTTAATTGAGAAAATGTTAAATATTATATGTTTGTTCACTGTGATTCGAACGAAATAGAAGCTTGTTTCGTATGAGTGAGTCACTCGTACGAAAGACAGTTTCATACGAAAGATAGTCGTTTGTTTTGCACGCACTTCGGTACGAGTCATGTCGACCTATAAATAAGGAAGTGTTGTGTTAGAGCTAGTTACGGATTTGTCAATTGATACGACGAAGCTCTGTCAGTTTGTTTACTTGCGTCTGTAACTTGAACATCATTAATACATCAGAAGCAGTTAAACAGTAAGTACTATCTTAATTGTCATGTCTACCTCTCTAGCAATGAATTCCGCCTCTGCTAGTTGAGCAAGATCAGGTCGATTGCTCATTTCGGGAGCTCGATCCCCGTTCACAAGTGGTATTAGAGCCATGAGATCTGATCTACAGACAGACAATAAGTAGTTACTTTTCAGACTTGGACATATCTTCATCTTCATCATTTTTCTGACCTTTGCTGGATTTTGGAGAAATTTCGGACGAATTCATGGACAAAATGGACTAGGATTTTAGTAATTCAAGTTAATCTTCAATCTAATCAATCCATACCATAATTCGAACTTAAAACTGAACTAAATCATGTTGAAATCGATAAAATTTGGTCAGTTTTAAGTTTGAATCAGTTTCGTACGAGTTTTGCATGAAATTAAGTTGTTTTGATTTTGGTACGAACCAACTTAAAATTTTCATACAGACAAGTTAAAATTTCATAAAATCTTACAATTTTTCAGATTTTCAACCAGTTTCGTACGAAATTTCATCCGCACAAAATTTACTCATTCGAAAACGTATGTTTCGTACAAAATTACTTGATTCGTACTAAATCATAGTTTCTTGTGCTAAAATTTGAATCGTAAAAAAATCTGTTTCGTGCAAAATTTTGTTCCGTACGAAACATCTTGTCCGCACAAAAAGTTTTCTAATCTGATCTGTTTGTTTTCGAGAAGTGTGTTCTAACTTTTTACAGAAAAATGTCTGAGGAATTTTACAATGCATTCGCCACATCGGTTGTTACCACTGTAGCAGCTCGAAGCATCAATTTAGAGAATGAAATGGGAACAATGACGAAACCTCCAAAGCTTATCAATCTGAAAGACTTTGATAGTTGGAGCGAGAGGTTTATGAACTATGTTCAAGCTAACCATTTTACTTGCTTGTTTGCAATCGAGGCAAAATACATCACACCAGTTGGCAAAAATGGGCTTGAAAAGACCCTTGCTCAATTCTATGATGTTGAACGTGAAAGATTTATCAACGAAAAGAAAATGATGAACATTCTTCAGCAATCGATTATAGAAGACATCTTGGCTTTACTGCAACATGATGATGCGCAATCTTTATGGAATGCTCTTCGACTCAAATTTCAAGGCAGTGCTCAACTCCGCAAAAGCAAAAGGGCATTATTAAGCAAAGAGTTTGACGTATTCACACTGATAAAAAGAGAAACGGCTAAGCAGCTGATTGAGCGATACTGTCATTTGGTGGTTCATATGAAGAGAATGGGAATTATGAAGACAAATGAAGAGCTTGTTGATAAGCTAGCTGATTCTCTGTCACAAGGTGAATGGTCGACTTACTTAACTATCTTGAAGAATGGAGTATAATATAGCAATTTCTCGCTGCCTCGCTTTATTGTAAGATTGGAAGGACATGAATTAGAGATGCAAAAGATGGCTAAAAACAAGACTGTTCAAATGCAACAAGATGTTAATCTTTATTTCAAAAACAGTTATGTTGCTCAAATCCAAGCGCCAAAGATTCAAACTGCGTTCAGTGTAGATAGTTCACCAAGCACACCTCCAACTCAGTCAAGTGGTTTCCAATCATACCCAACAGTTGATCCGAATACACCTTCAAGTCAACAATCTTCTTTCAGATCAAATCATACTCTGAACAATCAAACCACTCCATCATCCAATGCAAGTCAAAGAGTGTTGCAATGCAATATTTCCGTTGACTTTCAAAATGCGCAAAATTTTGATAAAATGACTGCAAAACAACATATGTCTCTACTTGCCTCAGTTCTTGAGTCATATGACAGTCTTGTTGCTGGAAAGATTGGTAATTCTGAAATGACACGTGAAGACTCCGATCAGATTGATCCAGTTGAAATGGAGTTGATAGATATAAATGATGTATGGCTTCAATCATTCGACGAGCACATAGATTTATGGAAATCACTAGTAAAGAAAATTTGGGAGGTTTGGAAGGGAAGCTTGGATTTGATAAATCCAAAGTTACTTGTTTCAAGTGTCGGGAGAAAGGTCACTTTAAAAGAGAATGTCCAAACCGAGAGGTTCAAGGAAATCATAATCCTTTCACCGATGACTATTACAAAAGAGCAATCTACCACTAACCACAACTAAGAACAAGAATTGTGCCGATTGAAGACAAGCAACCTGAAACTAAAGATAAGGCTTTGGTTGTTACACAAGAAGACGAAGGGTTTAATTGGAACAAGTTTATTTCGAAAGGAGAAAGTTTGGCATTGGTGGCGGAAATTATTGAGGAACTAGAAGAAGAATCGGAGGCATCCTTTGATGAAGGACCTGAGGATTACGATTATTATTATCATACTTCATCAAAGGAAGAGGAGCTTTTGAATGGTCCATTCAAACATCTTTTGCCTAATGATGTTTTAAAAACTTTTGTAGGATATTTCGCACCTACCCAACATTCAACAGATGAAGAGCAAAAGAAACCGGTTGAAGATGTCAAAGTGGATGAGAAAAAGGAATTGCTGAAAGAAGACATCATTAAAGCATGCATGGCGAATGGAAATGAGGTAAACAAGTCATCTGAGACTGAAAAATCTTGTTCAAAGTGTGATGAACCATGTGGTGAGTGTCTTGTAAATGACAAAAGATTTGCTGAATTGCAAAGTTTAACAGACAATTTGTCAAGCGATTACAAATCCACAAAGGAAGCTTATGACAAATTGAGTGCGTCTGTTAAACAATATAATAAAGCACTCAGAGAAAATGATGCAACACTTATGATGCTTAAAGCAACATTGATGGATAAGCAAATGGCAATTAATATTCATCTAAACACTATTGCTGAGCTCAAAAGTGAGCTTGAGAAAATGAGAATTGAAACCGAATGAGTTAACAAACTGTTAATTAGTTATTCCACAAGCTCATATGTCATAGATCATATTTTACCAAAAATAAAAAATACTGAGGAATCTAAAAATGTAAAATAAGAAGTGGTAGTTAGATCGAGTTCCTCCACCCATGTGGAACAGTTATGCATGCAAAAATCCATCAGGGGTGGAAACGGCGCTAAATCTTAAATTGAAAACCGAACAACTGCCTGAGGATATCGATGTAACTTACACTAAAAATGATGGTGAATGTGATTCTGAAGTAGTAAAGGATGTGGTTGACAAAGTGTTAAAAAATGAATCTGAAGTGGCTGAGTCTGAAAAATCTGAGAAGTCAAAGTCTGATGATATATATGAAAATAGTTTAAATGATGATCCCAATGTCATAGTTTATAAAATGAAAGGGTCTGATAAACTATTTTCGGATGAGGATTTTCCAATCAAGAATGTGAAAAAGGATTGTGTAGATAAAATGTTCAAGCTGATGGAGGTAAGTCATAATGATTTAGATAAACATGATGCACATTTTTATTCTACTATCGAAAAAATGGTGATTATCCGGAAAATAAACGAGCAGGGTTGGGTTTCCAGAAGCAACATAAAACCAACATGTCCCAAAAATTGAATTTTACAAAGAAAATTAATTTTGTGTTTGGGACAACAACCGAGAAGGAAAAAGAGGTCACCGGAACTCAATCAAATGATGATTTCCTTAAAGAAAAAGAGAAACAAAAGCAGAAACAGGTTTTGGATACCTATGTTCATAAGGACAGCAGGACATGTTTTAAATGCAAGAAAGTTGGACATATCGCATGATATTGCTCACAAGAAAGTTCAAAACCAGTTTCTTCTCCAAAAAAGTTCACTAAAGATGAAAAGCAAAAAACACCCATGTTTATGCCAAAACAAATTCTTAAAAGAAAGACTGAATTTCATCAAAATGTTAAACCAATTATTCAACCTCAATCTAAGTTTGAAATTGGTGAAACATCACACAAAATTCAACAAAAAGATTCAAAATTTTATGTAAAAAGGGCTAAACCACAAATACAGAAATGGGTTGATAAAATTGTTAAAACCAAATCATTTAAGGTTGAACCTAAACCTGATGTTCCAAACAAAATTGAGCTTAAAAAGATTGAAAAGAACAAAGTGGGTCCAAAGTTTGACATTCCAAACCCACCCAAGACCAAACAGGGTTGAGTCTCTTTGTTTAAATGAATTTTGTTAATCATGTGTGCAGGGGCTCAACGTTCGATAATGTCAAAATGGATCATGGATAGTGGAGCATCTCGTCACATGATAGGAACGCTTGCGCTGCTCAATGATGTTAGAGCTATTCGAGGAGGATATTTAGGATTTGATGGAACGTAGGGAGGTAGGATTGTCGAAGAAGGAATTTTCACGAATGGAGTTGTATCGTTTGATAAAGTGAACTATATTGCTGAACTTGAGAACAATCTGCTTAGTATCTCGCAAATTTGTGACAAGAAGTTCACGACACATTTCAATGATAAAGAATGTCTAATTCTAAAACCCGGTTTCAATATTCCAGAAGAATGGATTCTGATGCGAGCTTCGCAAGAAAATGATTTATATGTTCTTGACATGAGCATCACTTCTACCACGTCAAAGAAAGTTCAATGCTTTGTTTCCAAAGCTACCGAGAAAGAGTCAATTTTATGGCATAGAAAAAGGGGCACATTCATCTTCGAAAGATGAATTTTCTTGTGCATAACGACTTCGTGGATGGTGTAAATTTAAAAAGTTTTCATCAATCAGATGATTGTCTTAGCTGCAAAAAGGGGAAGCAGCATAAGAAATCACACCCGAGAAAGCTGTTGAATTTGATAAAGCTACCACTAGAAAGGCTACACATGCATCTCTTTGGACCAGTCAATGTCAAAAGCATTTCTGGAGATCTATCTTGTCTTGTCGTTACAAATGATTATTCTCGATTTTCATGGGTTTTCTTTCTGGAGAGTAAGGATGAAATGTTTGAAACTCTTATGATCCTTTTCAGAAAACTCGAGAATTTATATAATTTGCCCATTAAGAGAATTCGCGGTGATAATGGAACGGAGTTCAAGAACAAGAAGATGCAAGAGTTCTGCAATGAAAAGGGGATTCTTCATGAATTCAGCGCCCCCTATACTCCACAACAAAATGGAGTAGCTGAACGAAAGAATCGCACGTTGATAGAAACTGCCAGAACAATGTTAGCTGATCCAAAATTACCAATCAGTTTTTGGAGTGAAACAGTAGCATCAGCATGCTATACCCTAAATCGTGTGTTGACAGTTAAGCCTCACAAAAAGACATGTTTCGAGTTACTGAATCAACGAAAGACTAACTTAGAATTTTCGGAACCTTTTGGACCACTATGTACCGTTTTGGACCCGGTTGGTAAATTTGGAGCGAAGTCTTTAGAGGGTTTCTTTGTTGGTTACGCTACTCCTCAAAAACGTGTTTTCTTGTCGAGTCTAAACTAGGTAATTCTAGCGCAGCACGTAGATTGTCAAAGATATACAACGCCTGCGCAGAAGCCTGGGGATCCGTGGCTGTTTAACAACGATAGATTGTGGGATTCGTTTGATCTTCCAGATGTGCCAACTGAAGAAGAACTTGTTATGTTATTTCAACAACATCAGTTATCGAATCAAGAACAAGTTCCTTGACCTTTGTTGATTTCTACATCATTACCAGTTAACACGTCTGATGTTGGTCAAAGCTCTTCTGTTCTAAATCCGGTTCCTGCTCCAAATGTCAATGCTGCTGAATCATCTGCCCAGCAAAATATCGAGGCTAACTCTGATCGAGAACCAACTTTCAACGTGGAGGATCCAGTTCTGATGAAGGATCTGAACAAATTGAAGGCTTTCTGAAACAACAGGCTGATCAGTCTAATGCTAGGAATAAAGTTTCTTCATCTGAACCGGTTATCGATGAAATTCTCACAAATTCACAACCACAAGTAGATGTTCCATCTGAAGTGATGCCAAGGATACTTTCATATCAACCTTCAGAGAACATCATAGGCAGCTTACAATCGGAAGTGCAAACTCGCAATCAGATTAATAAAGATCTAAGCTGTTTCTATACTAGTATTGCTCCACTTCGAGTTCGATTTTCTCATAGTTGTTTCGTTTCTCAGGTTGAACCAGGAAGCTGGATGGACGCGTTAAAAGAAGAAAGTTGGGTGGATGTGATGCAGGAAGAGTTACTGCAATTCCAGAAACTTGGAGTCTGGACGCTTGTTGACCTGCCAGATCATCACAAAAAGATTAACACAAGATGGGTCTTCAAGTGTAAAAGAGATGATAGAGGAGTCGTAGTGTGCAACAAAGCTCGACTCGTGGTTCAAGGTTTTCATCAGTAAGAAGGGATAGATTATACAAATGTTTATGCCCCAGTTGCACGTCTTGAAGCAATTCGCATATTCTTGGCCTTTGCATCGTGGAAAGGATTCAAGGTGTACCAATTGGATGTTAAATCTGCTTTCCTTTACGGAAAAGTGAAAGAGGAGGTGTACGTCGGCCAACCACCAGGGTTTGCTGATCCAGTACACAAAGATAAAGTCTACCTCTTGAATAAAGCCTTATATGGTCTTCATCAAGCCCCGAGAGCTTGGTATGAAACATTATCGAGTCATCTTCTGGACAATGGCTTTATCAGGGGAACAGTAGATTCTACCCTCTTCACAAAGGAAGTCGATGGGCATCTAATTATCGTACAGATATATGTGGATGATATTATCTTTGGATCGACAAATGACAAGCTGTGTAGAGACTTTGAAGAAGTCATCAAGCGCAAATTTGAAATGAGCGCAATGGGGGAGATGAAGTTTTTTCTAGGACTTTAGGTTGACCAGTTGCCTGATGCTATTTTCATTCATCAGACAAAATATGTTCATGACATATTGGAGAAATTCAATATGACAGGAGCTAAACCAGCATCGACCCCGTTAGCTCCAAATCACGGCATTTATCCAGATCTTACCGGAGAAAAAGTTGATGAAACTTTATATCGCTCCATGATCGGATCCTTGATGTATCTTACTGCTTCTCAACCAGATATCATGCATCCAACGTGCCTGTGCTCCCGTTATCAGTCCAATCCAAAAGAGTTACACCTGCTTATCGTCAAACGCATAATGAGATATCTGAAGGGTTTTCCAAGCACCGGCTTGTGGTACCCTAGACATGATGATTTTAATCTTGCAGGTTACTCGGATTCTGATTTCGGATGCTACAAACTGAATACAAAGTCTACAACGGCCGGCTGCCAGTTCTTTTAAACTCGTATGGTAACGTGGCAATGCAAGAAACAAACCGCGGTCGCTCTCTACCTGTGAGGTTGAATACGTTTTGGCATCCAGTTGTTGTGCTCAGATTCTCTAGATACAGCAACAGATGAGAGATTTCGGTTTGCAATTTCTTGATACGCCTATATATGTAGATAATCAGGCTACGATCGATATCACCAAAAACTCATGTCAACACTCACGAACTAAACATATCGAGATTCGACACCACTTTATTCGTACGAGAAAAAGTTGGTACGAATTGAGAAAATCCACACTGATGACCAAAAAGCAGATTTTTATACCAAAGCTTTTGATAAAAACAAAGTTTAAAAATTTTCTAAAGCTAAATGGTTTAAAAAAATATGATCTTAGGGATGTGTTTGAGGATGATGACGACTTGATGTGAATTTGTCATCGGTTAAACGTTTGTTGTACATTCTTTCTTATAACTTCTTCAAAAATCCAAAAATATGTTTTTGATTTTTAGGGGGAGAATGTTTGAGGAAAATACAAAAACATTAAAAAAGACAAAACGAGTTTTGTGTAAAAAGAGTGATCATAGTAAATCAAAATGACAGTCACAGTATGCTAAAGAATTGTATTATTTTAAAAGTAATTAAGCAGGTCTTACTATGGATATGCCAATAGACTTCAATCATTTAGTAAATTGTATTCGAGATATAAACCAAAAACACAAAACTATTTAACTTGTGGGTTAACATCTCTCAGATATATGAACTTAGTACTCTGAAATTTCGTTTGAGAGAATGCCAGATTCTACGATACTAGGTCTTTATATTTGAATGATATCTGGGGTATTATTCGAGTTCTTCTGATTTTGTGGAAGCAATGGCCTAGAACTCATATAATACTTTCTCATTATTTCCCCAAAAGCTGCATGAAAAATGATTATGTCTTAAGCAATTATGACATTTGCAATACAAAAGATTCCTTTATGGAACACCACCTAAAGACGAGCCTTCATCTCTTTGTCTGTACTGTAGTACTAACCTGAGCTCTCAAGGTCTCGCATTCACCCTATATACAGATATCAATTCCATATATTCACCTGTAAAATGACATTCTGGAAATCTCGATACGGGAGTATATTCTGAGATGGGAAACACATTTATTTCATGTTTCTAATAATACTTTAACATATCTTGAAACAATTGAGAAACGAGAAGAAGTTTAAATGGACAAATATGTTGGCAATCTAGGTAAATTTGTTTAAAAGCTTAAAGGGTGTTTCTAGACCAACGGTACTGATACTTATATGAATGCTTGAAATGATCCTCTAAAACACAAAATTCACAAAAATGTTATTATTCATTGAAAAATTTCTTAAAAACTCAAAAAGATTTTCAAATTTTCTTAGCTTGATAGTTTTATTTGTGTTTACCGATGATAAAATCACTTATGGTTGGATTCATAGCAACATCTTGCTGAGGAAAGCTTGGAATCATGGGTTGGGAGCTAATTTTAGCAAAAAGTTTACTCAAATGTCAAGAAAGTTCATTAATTTGAAACTTTACATGTTAAAATAAATTTGTTTGGTCAAACATGGTCAACCAAGGTCATTAACTTGGACTTGGAAGGCAAATTGGATGACCAGGGTCATTAACTTGGACTTGGTTAGTCAAGTGGATTTTTGAAACAGATAAAATTACTGATAAAATGAATAAAAAATACAAAAATAAAATTGAAATTGCAAAGTTTCAGTTTTTTAGTTTTGAATCATACAAAATAAAAATTCATGCAAAAAGATACGTTGTTGTACGAAACAAGAGTTAACGTTTTGTGCGATTCATATTGATTTCGTACGAAACAGGGTAAGTATAAATACTCTTTGTCTCGCACAGAAATGAAGTTTATGTTCATTGTGCACTGTTGAGCGACTCAGAGTGTTTTTGTGCGATTCGACTCTAAAAACTTCATTTCTTGGTTCTTGTGCTTGTATTTCACATTGTTGAGGTTGATTTGCACACCTCTTACAATGGGCAAGATAATTTCGTCAAGATCTAACTGTTATAATGTCAAAATTTGATACGATTCGGACTAAAACTTAGATCTAGGAAAATTGGACCGGTAAAACTTAAAATTGATCACAAAATTGTTGAAATCGCTCTAATAACCTGAAAATCAACTATCAATTTGCTAAAAACAACAAGTTTTAGGATCGGATTATACTTGGACAAATTTTGGAACGACGATGAATTTGGTACGACTGAATTGTTTCGCATCAAATAACATTTTGAAAGAAAAATGATTAAGTGCAGAATTTTTGTACGAAGCAAGTGAATCGTATGAAAGCCATGAACTTCAAATTTCAAGTTTTGATCAAATGAATGTTTCGTATGAAACATAGTCTTTGTGAGAAACAAGAAAGAAATTATAAAAATGTTGAAAATTTGTTGACCAAGTGAATTTTTCGTACGAAACAAAAGTTTTTGTACGAAACAAGAGATAGAAACTTTTAAAGTTTAAAATTTTTTGATCAATGTAGTATTTCGTATGAAACAAAGGATTTAGTACGAATCAGTAAAAGTTTTTTGAAAGTTTGAAATTTTTCTAAGGATTGATTGTTATTTTCTTGTACAGGCCAAGAGATCCGGATTTTCTCCAGTGCATAATATATGTTGTATTACAGATGCGTCAATCACAGAAATAGCAGCATATCGAAGTATCTTGGATTTTCTTACAAGGATTAGAGTCACGAAAGCAATAACAGATAAACACACGACATATTTGTCACATGTGGAATATTTCTAGAATGCTGTGGAGTATAGTATTGACGACAATGCCATTAGTTCAGCAATAAAGATTAACGATGTTGATATTCAAGTGACGATTACTGAAGAATTAATTCGGAAAGTGTTGGAGTTTAAGGATAACAAGGATGATCCAACAGCTTCACTGAACATATGGTTAAAGGATGTTTTTATAGGATGGGATATACAGGGTTTGTGAATGCTGCTCCATATAAGAAAGGAAACTTGAGTGCACCATTCAGATATCTTGCACACGTTATTATTCATGGTTTGGGTCATAGGAAGGGAGGTTTTGATGACTTGGTGGATTATCAGATGTACATGATTACTGCTCTAGTACTGAATCTTCCTTATAACTTTTCAAAAGTTATATTTACTAAGATAATACACAATATTCAAAAGGAAAGATTTTTGCAATATCCAAGGTTTATACAGATGATGTTAGACTATTTACATCCTTACTTGAAGAAATCTCCAGACGATGTTCTTAAACATGAGCATATGGATATTCAATCATTACGAAAGATGAATGTGCATTTGAAGTCTCTCCCATTGCTAAACCGTTGTTTGGTGCTATTCTGAATAAAGATAATATTTCACCCACACCTGGAAAGTGGAGGAAGGACGATAGTGGTGACGATGAAGAGGAAGTTAAATCATTATCATTGTTCGTGGCAAAGATAAGTCCATGGTTTGTTAAAGATGGAGAAAAGGGTGGAAAAGCTACATACAAAGGGAGAAAGAGAAAAATTGCATCTGCTGCTGAAAGTTCAGGGTTGAGGGATGAACCTGTAGTTGAAGAAACAGTTGAACCAATGGCTGTAGAGATAGAACATCAGGCTTTTGGAGCTGACAAGACAACTGAAGAAGTACTATCTAGTACTGACTCAGAAGATCGAAGAGCAGGAGAGAAGAAAAGAGCAGAGAAATTAGCAAAGAAACGACAAGATGAGCTGAAACGCAAAGCTGAAGAACGAAAGAGAAAAGCGACAAGCGAAGACGACATAACTTCTGTTCCGTCTGAATCTGATCCTGAATCAGCTTTTCATACACCGGTCAAGAAAAGGCAAAGAAGGATGAATCGATCTGCAGCTCGTATATCTCCGATTGTTAATCCAACAGAAGCTGGTGCTGAACAGAATACTGAAAAAAATATGGAGGAACAAATACAGAGTATTCCGTCTCCACCACATCATATGCATCCAGAGCCATATCAGCAACGAGTTGAACCAGAGACACCTTTTCTACAACCACCAGTTCATGAGCCAGAACAAGAACAACAACAACCAACACCGCAACAGAATCAGAACCTGTTCAACAGTCAATGTCTGATCCAGAACCAGTCCAGCAACCACCACCACAACAGTCGGCTCAACAAAAGCCTCAACCATCTCATGCTCAACAATCTCGTCCTATACCACATCCGTTTGATTCACAAGCATTTTTCGACGAGATTGGTTTAGACGATCTACCAAGAGGAGATGAGTTTCGTTTTGATGATCCTAGAATTGATGATTTGCCGAAACAGGTGACAATGAACGTTGTGCGCATCGTAGAGTTGCAAGAACAGATAAACTTGTTAACAGCTGAGAAGTTTGAAATGCTTGAAAGAATTGGAGGATTAATTGTTGATAAACAGCAGCTTGAAGTGATGATGGCGAGTATTATTTCTGAAAATGAAAGATTACATCTGCGAATGACTGAATATGAGGAAGAACGTTTGAGAAATAATCGTAGAATGGATGTGTTTGAGAAGATTCTTGAAAAGAAGTTTGGTTTGAGTATATCTGCAGCGATGGATGAAATTGAACGTGTAGAAGCTAGGGAAACAGTTGCAGAACGAGAACGATTGGCTAAACAGCAATCTGATGTGTTAGGAAAGGTAAGGGTAAGGTTGTGGACGATTCCGTGATCGATGAAGCTGTGCTAGAAGCTGAATCTGGGCCAGTACAATATTCGGATATTGTAGTGTATGAAGAACCAAAGAATTTTATCTTGATAGGAAAACCATCTGATGTGGATATAGATTCACTTGATATTTCTCAAAGACATCGAGAGTGGTTGATGAAGAAAAAGACAGGAAAAGATAGTAAAGAAACGGTTGAAGAAAAAAAAAGGAAATAGAAGCACAGGATACTGAAGATGTTGATGTTGATGATCAAGATTCTAGTAGTTCGGATGTTAATGATGATGATAATGTTGAAGGATCGGGTATTCGTGTAATAGATTCAAATGTTAATGAATTAGTTGATCTTTGCGAGTATTTTGATGATTCTGCGAACTAAACGACTGAAGAAAAAAGGATGGATAAAGCTGATGAGTCAATAGACGCTCAGCAGGCAGGAATTTTCACAGAAAATGTTACATCTTCTGTTCCTGTCATGCAAAAGCCATTTGTTTTATATCGTGAGCATAATGTTGAAGAAGGGGAGTTTGTGCATAGTTATTCGAAAGAAGAGATAGCCAAAATGCTCGGTATTAGTGAAAAAAGTTCGATTTTGATTTTGAAGACGAACTGAATGAGATAGATGTTTTCGAACCAAATGCTTATGTTTTTGAAGATATAGAGGATGCAAACGTATATGATAACGTTGTCGTGGAAAGTGATTCTGATGAAGATGCTAATGATGCCATTCAGGGTACAGAGGATTTCCCAACGTTTATCGATTTATTTGCAGCAGAAAGCTCCGAGATGTTACAAAGGAAAGTATCGGAAGCTGTAAAAGAAGGAACAATTCCTGAAAAGATGTCTACAGCTAGATTATTGAACAAAATAAGAATTGGTTTCGTGAAAGTTCAGCTGAGTGAAAGTTTAAAAGACCCCTAGCATTTTTCACAAGAGATGCTGATATTTCTTTAGGGGATATTTTGAGTTGGGGTTGGATTGAAGAGCTAAATGTTTATGTGATTAAAAGAGAATTTGGGATTCAATACTTCCGATATCTGAGTGACATCAAAACACTGCCTTATTGGGAAATAAAGGAACTTGTGCAAACAAAGATGATAAACCTAAAGATGAAGTTCCATGACCAAAAGTTGTGGAGGTTGATCAAGTTTGAAGCTAAGCATGATTTTATTCATTGGAAACCTCATTATCCACGTCGTATTGTCAAGGTAGATCCAGTGACAAAGGAAAAAGATATTACTTTGATTGTGGAGAAACCACGGGTGATGAAAAACATGTCGCTGATCAAAATGGAGCAAGATTTTTATGCGATCTTCATGTGGTGGCATTATGATTCGAATACAGGAGAGGTTGTTATATGTGTACACCCAGATAAAGATACGTGGAAGATTACAGAGGAATTAACCGAAGCCGTCATAGCACACAAAAGAATATATGGGCTGTGGCGAGGCATTCGAGTACTAGACCCATGTGGCTAGTAAATTGTTCAAAGTAAGACATAGAATGTTTATTCTATTGTAAGATAAGCTTCGAAGAAAAGATCAAGAGCAAGCACTTCAATTTCAAAAGATCGTGAATGTGTGCTTTGCGAATGATATTCATTCTGGATCTAATTGGAAAACAAATTGGAGAAAGCTTGAGAAGAAGGAATCGAAGAAAACAGAAGAAAAAGAAGCTCGAATTGCTGAACATTCAAGAATAGCATCGTTAAGGAGCTTTCAGTTTTTGAAGTGACGTCCTCTGACTGATCAAACGGCAATTGCTTCTGAGGAACGTTGAAAGCCGGTAAAGAGGTTCTTTGGGCGTTATAGTCAAATCAAGTAGAAGATATTGAAGATTATCGAGACTGCGGCAACATCCAAGGGGGAGTTTGTTGGTGCATAATGTCTATTGCCTACGTCTAGGATATATCTGTAATGTTTATATAGTTTACAAGTTAATGTTTAATTGAGAAAATGTTAAATATTATTGTTTGTTCACTATGATTCACAAGAAACAGAAGCATGTTTCGTACGAGTGAGTCACTCGTACGAAATACAGTTTCGTACGAAACATAGTTGTTTGTTTTGCACGCACTTCGGTACGATTCATGTCAACCTATAAATAGGGAAGTGTTGTGTTAGAGCTAGTTACGGATTTGTCAATTGATACGGCGAAGCTCTGTAGTTTGTTTACTTGCGTCTGTAACTTGAACGCCATTAATACATCAGAAGCAGTTAAACAGTAAGTACTATCTTGTTTGTCATGTCTACCTCTCTAGCAATGAATTCCGCCTCTCCCAGTTGAGCGAGATCAGGTTGATTGCTCATTTCGGGAGCTCGATCCCCGTTCACAGTATCCTCACCAGCATCTTTCACTCCTTCTCCTAACTCCCCCTAAACATCACATACATCTTCTGTTGGTCAGCTTCTGTTTGAGTTTCAGGAATTTCTCATTCAGTTGATGTTTTACTTGTAGTAACACCAGCATATTAACCTTGATGATGATGATGATGATCATCATCATCATCATTAGTATCATCATTATCTTTGAAATCATTAGAATTACTGAAATCAAACTTTTCTTCATCATCTTCGTTATCTTTTTCTACCTCATCCTCCTGTTCTTTGTTCTCTGGGCCATACAAAGCATCTGTTATCTTCTTATCTTGAGAAATAAGCAATGGTTCAACTGATTGTTCTACTTCAACTTCTGCTTCATTTTCTTGTACAGACTCAACATCTAGTACAGTCTTAGATATAGCAACTTCAACTTTAGGTTTAATCATAGATACAGGTTTATTTGGAGATTTCATAGAAGCTTCTAGAACACCATCTTCAGGCTTCTTTCCATCAGTTTTGAACTTAGCAGTTTCAGTAACTTCTTCTACAAGAACTGCATTCTCTGCCTCTATTTCCTTCATTAAAGCTACCTCATCATCAACATTAATATGTAGTTTATTCTCCAACACATTTAAATAATTCATGTACTTGATCAACAAGCTTCTGAGCTTGTTGTTTCTCATTATGAATCCTTAGTCTCTCATTTTCTTCAACCAAACTCTTAACCTTAACATTCAGAACTTCAACTTGTTTCTCCAACTCTATGATCTTTTCATTATTTAGCTCGTTAAACTAATAATAATCAATATCCATATCCTCAAGCCTCGAAGTCTGTTGTTGATTAGATGAAGGTCCAACTTGTTCAAGCTTCTTCGATGTTGTTTTTGGTGTTTGCTGAGATGGTAATCACGTCGGTGTTTTAATGTGAACACTCTCTTTTGTTTAGATATCTATCACTTCTTCCACAACATGAGTTCCTTTCTTGAATTTAACTGGTTCATCAGTAGGTATATCACCTTAAACATTCTCTTCTGGTTCATCAATAAGTTTCAAACTAGTATTCTTTCTCTTCTATGTAGCAGGTGAACTTGTTGTCTTGAAGATAGGTTTAGCTTTGCTTTTCTTTCTTCCACTGGTCATCTCTCTCAACCATGGTTACTTCAGGTACATAATTAGCATCTTGTTCTTCATCTTTTTTTCTTCTTCTAACCATCTCTATTTCACGAGGAACGTATGGTTTCGATTTAGTTTTTTCATTATCAGAATTCTTTTCTTCTTTATATTTATCTGAGGTAGCATATACAACAACCTCTTCTTCAACAACCAATGTTTCAACATCTATTACTTTCTTGGCAGGATTTCTCTTGCATATCTTCTAAGCACTCTTGTGGAAGGGGATCGACTCTCCTCCGTGAGCACCGAACGGACTTGACTCATATAACAGTGGCGGAATTCACTTTTAGAGAGTTTGATAAACAAACAATAGAGTATACTACTTAAATTTCATTACTTCTTCTATTAACAAAAGTGGAAAATTATAGACGCGTAAACAGACGGACAGGGCTTCGCCTCAGTCACACATCAACAGTTGTTGACACAACACCCAAGCTCCACATATATAGGCTAACATGGCTCGCACAAGGAGTGGGAGTGCTGACTCGTACGAGTGGTGCTCCATACGAGTGACAAAGTGTCACTCGTACAAGCTACATATGCTCACTCGTACGGGCTACTTAACTTTTGACAAATATAAGCCCTATTTACACAACCGACATATCCTAGACGTAGGCAATAGACATTGTGCACCAACAAACTCCCTCTTGGATGTTGTTGCAGTCTTGGATGGTCTTCAAAATTCTTCAAAAGCTGTTGACGTTTAGCATCCAAAGAAATGCTTTGGCGGCTTACGACGCTCCTCGGATGGTATCTGCGTTTGATCTGTAGGAGGAGGTCGATTGTAAGTGTTGCTAAACTGAAAACTTCGCAGGGATGCAATCCTAGACCTTTCAGCAATCCTTGCTTTGTTCTTGTCTTTTCTACATTGCTCTTTTCCTTCAATCTTTCTCCAATAAGTGTTCCATGCTTTACCTGAATGAATATCGTTAGCAAAACAAACATTAACAATCTTCTGGAACTGCAACGCCTGCTCTTTGTCTCTGTCTTCATAACTGATCTTTATGTAGAATAGACATCTAATATCCTTCTTAGAGCAGTTTACTAGCCATATTGGGCCTAGCACTCGAATTCCACGCCATAAACCATAAATCTGTTGTGTGCAATCACGGGTTCTGTTAGTTCCTCGGTGATTTTCCATGAGTCTTCATCTAGCTGGACACATGTCACTGCTTTGCCAGTACCTGAGTTGTACTGTCACCATTTGAAGATCTTGTGAAAATCTTGCTCCATCTTGATTAACAGCATGTTCTTTATCACATGTGGCTTCTTCACAATCAGTGTAATATCCTTTTCTTGAGTCACTGGACTGATATTTGTAATTCTTTGAGGAAGTGCGGCTTCCAGCGATTGAATCCATGTGCGGCTTCGTACTTTATCAACTTCCACAGCCGTTGATCATGATATTTCATCTTTAGATTGATCATCTTTGTTTGCAATAGTTCCTTAATATCCCAGAATGGCAAAGTCTTTAAGTTACTCAGGTATCTAAAGTAATCTATCCCATATTCCCTATTGATTGCTTATACGTCTAACTCTTCAATCCATGCCCAACTGATAATGTCACCCCAGATAAACATGAGGATCACATGTAAAGAATGCTAGGGGACGTTTGAACTTTCGTTCTTTGGGTACCTCTTTGAACTATAACTTTCTTATCTCTGCAATTTCCTCTTTAGATGAACGTTTGGGCACACTACCTTGTTTTACAGCCTTTTCCACTTTTGCTTGAACAAATCAACATTAGCGGCTGAAAACATCTCATCGAAGTTTGGGAAGTCATATGTACCATCACTGGCGTATTTGGCAGTAGCATCACTATCGGAATCATCCTCCTAGCATTTTAGCAACTTCTTTTTTGTATAGTTGTGGATGTATTATCCTTCCTCAACATCATGTTCCAAGTAAAAGATCCTTGGCTTTGGCACAGTAGGAACAGTCGACGTAGAAGTCACTGTGAGGATTCCTGCTTGATAAGTATCCTGCGCTGCGTCATGAGGCTCCCCCTGAACCTGTTCAGTATCAAGTTGGTTCCTCATCCAAGTACACAGAAACATCGATATTATCATTAACACCAGAATCTGTTACAAGTACACCCGATCACCCTAACTACTGTCATCGTCTTTCCTACCATTATCCGTTCCTTTCCAGACGCTTCACCATCTTCATATTTATCTTCATCATCCTCCTCAAAGTTTTCGTCAAAAGAATCAATCATCTCATCGATTTCCATGAACATCTTCCTTTTCTCTAATAATTTCCTTTGCTTCTCAGGAAGACTCGCCATATTAACTTCCATCTCTCTTGGTTGCCCTATCAAACAAAATTGATTGGGGCCACATATACAACCATAGTAGTAGATTCTGGCACAGACTCAGCTTCTAGCACAAACTTTTCTATCAAGGGATCATGTCCAATCTTTTGCTTACCTTTGGCAAGTCTTTCACGCTCAGCTACCTTTTCTCTAGCCTCCTCCTTTTCAATCTCATCGACCTCTGCTGCAAAGTTAATACCAAGTTTCTTGATGAGAATCTTCTGGAATATATCCATCTGTCTTTGGTTTCTCAGGCATTCTTCATCGTATTCCACAATAAGCTTTCAAATGTCACACCCTGGTCGTAGCAGAAGCGCAAGTGTGTGACTATGAGGTAATCATTGCATCCAATTAAGTCAACAAGTCTAAATCAACAACGATGCCATGCCGATATAAATTGTATTCCAATATTTACAACCAACCAAAAGTAATTTCATAGTTTTTGCTGATTTCACATTATCATCATAAACGTAGTTTGAAATACATTACTTCAAATAAATATTGTCTCTGACATAAATGCATAATGAGATTTTGACCCCTATATGCCCATACTAGGTTGGGATATAAGAGGCAAATCCTGCAAAAGTTGGCACTCGTTGTCTTGTCATTTCCAAGAACCCGAATTGTAGCACCAGCTCATGCCTTGCGTCCTGAAATACATGTAATTTTAAAAAGTCAACAAAAGTTGGTGAGTTCATGTAGTTAATGTTTTCGTATAAAATGTCATCCTTCTAATCAAGTAATGAAATGTGAGTATGTTATAGGAATCTGGGAGTTTAAGGATATATCAGTGTGTCGCGACCGCCCTGACATATGTGCCATAAGTAAGCAACCAAACCAAGACAACTTTGACATCATTGGGATCACACAAGCACTCCTAAAGGTTTACCAACCAGGAGTGGAGCACCTGGTCACTAAGTGATTAATGGATACTCTTGTCATGATCCTACTTACGCACATTGATCGTGTTATCATCTAAACCCATAGCTCACATACCATTTCTTATGACATGTATTTCCCCTCATTAGTTTTAAGACAAAACTTTGAAATAATTGAAAGGAGGGACATGAACTCACAGCTTTACATTTCGTACGTCATACTTATCAATGTTCGGTGTTCGTACACGTGTGTAACCTACATGTGTATTACTTCATTAGACACCTAGGTCTCGTTGGACCTCGTACTAGTTTTTCATCTTGAATTCTTGTTGTGTATATATTTATCACATTAGAACAACTTTTAATGTTATCATAGTGTTGGTAGTTCGTTTGTTCGATAAATATTTTTATACATATATTTCTCAAATATATGTGCTTTGTTATTCTTAGATCGTGTGTAACGGCCTCGCCCTTCACATGTCCTTGTGCCTTGCACGCGTGTCATTGGGGCTAACCCATGTCATGTATGTCATTGAGCCTAGCCCATGTCTTCATATGATAGAGCCTAGCCCATGTAATTTATGTCATTGGGCCTCGCCCATGTCTTTAGGTGATTGGCCTAGCCCATGTAATTTATGTCATTGGGCCTAGCCCATGTAATTTATGTCATTTTGGCTTAGCCCATGTATCTTATGTTTTTGTGTAGTTGGGCCTTGCCCATGTCTTTTATATAGTGGGCCTAGCCCAATTTATTTTCAAGAGTCCAAATATTTATAAGTCTTACACTTATAAAATTTTACTAAGTATTGTCTTTTAAGTATATTCATATACTTTTATAAAACCACTTAGTAATTCTTATACATTTTAACTTTCCTAATTTTGATATCGTTAATATATGTATACATTAGGTCTCTATAATATATTATTTTAGACATGATATCATTGTAGTTTAATATATACTTTCTCGCGTCGAAAATTGCCCCAACGTCGTAGTACTCTTCTTGTTGGCGAATTGTTCGTTGGTCGACGATGCGACGATGTATTGTGTACATTCGCCGATCGTCTGCGTTACTCCGTTCGTCCGATCATTTTGTCAACATATTGTAAAATTGTATGTGCTTTGGTAATTCTTTCAAGTGTTTGAAGTATTCATATACGTTGGGTATTGGTGGATTATATCCTAAACTTCTAGATACATACACATACATACACATGTATTTACACATAACTTTTTGGGACAAAATATGCATATATATATATATATATATATATATATATATATATATATATATATATATATATATAAACACTTGTTAAACTCTTGGGTGGCTAGGGTTTAACCCTTGTCATTAAAACCTCCTTAATGACGGTTTAGGTCACTAATTGCGTTTAGTCCCGTTAATCACCCCGTTAATCATACTTTAATCTTGATTAGAGTTTTAGAAAATTTCGCCATAGTATCCCCTAAACTATGGCGTTTTCCATGTTTTAAAAACGTATTTAAATCATGTTTAAACCCATAATCAATATCAATTATCAACTTAAGATTACATACCACTTTGTTTACAACTTATGCACCTCATCTTCCATGATATTTGTAAATATATTCTTACTACTTTTCTTAAAAACAATGAGATTCTAATATATTTATTAGAATTTCTAAGCCACGACTTTTATTATAACTTTAAATCAAGTCTTCCACTCTAAACCCCCTTTGTTTACTAAACTTTTTAAGATGATCACATCTTAAATCATGGTGTTTATTCTTTATAAAAATTACACATATGTAGTAAATCATTTTTAAGTTGTAGTAATCTTCATGGATCATGAGGTAGATGATCTTGTTTAGATTTAAACATCACCATGTTTAAATCATCATTTATATTATTATTCATACAAGAGCAACTACTTTAACATCTTACTTTATCAAAATCAACATCATCATGCTAACTAGTTAATAAATAAGCACATAATCAACACATAATAAGCTATATTTAGTGTTATTATTAAGGTGAGGTTTAGGGTTTTTGAGTTGTATTTTCTTTACTTTCAAGATGATCAACTTGTACTTCCTTAAACTAGACTTTATAAAAAGCTTACATCTGAAGAAAAATAAACTTACAAAGTTGCACAAGATTAGTGAAGATCGAGGAAGAAGATGAAGCTCCAAGAAAGCCCTAATGATCCTCCATCCTTGCTAGCACTTTGGATGATCTTGTAATGGCTTTAAAGTGTATAAAATGGGGTGTTTAGTGGTGAAAATGTGGAGGTTTATGGAGGTGGTAGTGAGCCGTGGGGAGACAGACTAGAGGGAAGCTTGTTTAATTTTTTTTTTTTTTTTGAAGAAAAAATGATGGAAGACATGGTGTAAGATCATGTATATATATTTGCTATCTTTAAAAGATCACAACATAATCATACACCATTCTATAAGCTCCCAATTACAACACAAATCAAGTGGGTGTGGGACCCACTTGAATCTGCCAAAATGAAAGGGGGTTAATATTTTTTTATAACATGTGTTAATATGTTAGATATTTAGGTAATTAATTTAAGTATGATGATTAGGGGTTGATCTTGTATCATTATCAAGTAATTAGGGTTTAGGGTGTTAATCTATGTTAATTAATCCTCTTGCTAATTGGTATAACATTCAGATAACGAAAACGTCACTAGTTCGCTCATCGGTACAATATCGGCTAATAAACAAACTTTATGATTTCGTACCGGAAGCTTTTGTTTTTGACCACCATAAGTGCCATGGCATTTATTTAGGACACTTCTGACCTAGAAATATGCTTAACTAGTTTGCTAGCCGAATATAGTTTGAGTTAGGATGGCCGAAGAGATTTCCGCTCAATCGTTTGCTCGATATCGGCACTTAGATATTTTGCCGTCGAACATTTCCGGAAGTTGTGCTTTCATGACCTCAAAGTAGTTGAAAGCACTTCGAGTCCCAAATGAGGCTTAACTAGTTCTCTAGACGGATGCGTGAGGCTATCGGCCATTAAAATTTTCGTCGGTTCGACGAACGGTCGCTTTCCAGCCAAGTTGTGCACTTTTTGTCGTATGACCGGAAACGATGCCTTTTATGTATTTCTACTGTTCTCATATTGTTTTAGGGTGTTCAACATTGCTTTGTTAAAATTCTGGAATCCGAAAAATACCGAATTAATGTTATGGACAAACTGAAATTGTCACCTTTTTTGTCGAAACAGACAATTTTGTAATTTAGGCGTTTTACCAGAAAGTTATGTATTTTGAAATATGTGTTCCCACATTAGTGTTTTCATATATATATATGGACTCAATTATGGCATTATCATGCCGTTATTCGTTGTTTTGTTTCATTGTAACGGTTTTGTTGACCTCTATTTTGCAACCGCGAATAGTGTGCCCAACACTTTTAGGGCATTGTTTAATTTGTTTCGCGTCATAACGGAAACTAGTATATGTTATGATCTGATTTACTTGTCTTAATACTTGTGATATGACGTACGACTCAGTTACGACATCCAGTTACGATAAAATGCATGAGATTATGTAATATAAGTAGTGATAGCTTGTACGGAATTGCCAGTTATTTGCCATTTGTCACATCAAAGCCTTTCATTTTCAGACAGAAAACTTGTTAACACAGCTTTTAGATTTTTCAAGATACTTGATACGATCCTCAGCTGAGCACTCTTCACATTGGCTAACATAATTTGGTTCTCTAACTCTGTCATCTTTGAATCGTTGAACATGACAGCAGTGAAATCTTCTGCCCTTGGAATCTCCCCGAAGTCAAAGTCGAACTGAGCTTCCAACCTTGAACTACTTGTAACCTGTGGATGAGGTTAAGTTGGATGTGGTTGTGGAGTTGGTTGTGTAGTAGGTTGTGGTGGTGGTGGTGATGGAGGTGGTTGGAGAATTGACTCAATACTATGTGTAACAACTGATACTTCAACAGGCTTTCTCTTTAGTCCGAACTTCGAACATGCTGCTAGTGAATCTGTTTTCTTGGTTGTCGGTCTCTTTGAACGCTTTGCTGTTGGCTTCTTAGCAGGTTTAATAACAGAAATATCACCTTCAGAATCTGACGGAACGTATGTCGCATCATCATCTCCGGTCTCTTTTCGCTTTTCTCTTTCTCTCTTCAACTCGTCGTCGTTCATCTTCCTGGCGCTTAAATTCCTTCTCTTTCTCCCTTTCCCTTTGGCTTGCTATCCTATCCTTAGTATCTGTACTTGAGGAGGACGGCCCTTGATCACCACCATCTTCTCCTTTAATTCCTCCTAACGCTTGTTGCTCAATATCTGCAGCAACAGTTTCAACTTTCTCTTCAGTCTAAACTGGTTCTTCAACCTGTATCTCTTCAACTTCTGGTTCATCAATCAGACATGTTCTAACTGTAGCACGCTTCCTTTGGCGAGGAGTAGAGGATGAGTATCCGACAACTTGCTTTCTCTTAGTACCCTTGCACGTGTGTCATTGGGGCTAACTCATGTCATGTATGACATTGAGCCTAGCCCAGGTCTTCATATGATTGGGCCTAGCCCATGTCTTCAGGTGATTGGGCCTAGCCCATGTAATTTATGTCATTGGGCCTAGCCCATGTAATTTTTGTCATTTGGGCTTAGCCCATATATCTTATGTTTTTGTGTAGTTGGGCCTTGCACATGTCTTTTATATAGTGGGCCTAGCCCAATTTATTTTCAAGAGTCCAAATATTTATAAGTCTTACACTTAAAAAATTTTACTAAGTATTGTCTGTTAAGTATATTCGTATACTTTTATAAAACCACTTAGTAATTCTTATACATTTTAACTTTCCTGATTTTGATATCGTTAATATACGTATACGTTAGGTGTCTAAAATATATTATTTTAGACATTATATCATTGTAGTTTAATATATACTTTCTCACGTCGAAAATTGCCCCAACGTCGTAGTACTCTTCTTGTTGGCGATTTGTTCGTTGGTCGACGATGCGACGATGTACCGTGTACATTCGCGGATCGTCTGCATTACTCCGTTCGTCCGATAATTCTTTCAACATATTGAAAAATTGTATGTGCTTTGTGTTATCTACACTTGGTAATTCTTTCAAGTGTTTGAAGTATTCATATACGTTGGGTATTGGTGGATTATATCCTAAACTTCTAGATACATACACATACATACACATGTATTTACACATAACTTTTTGGGACAAAATATGCATATATATAATATATATATATAAACACTTGTTAAACTCTTGGGTGGTTAGTGTTTAAACTTTGTCATTAAAACCTCCTTAATGGAGGTTTAGGTCACTAATTGCGTTTAGTCCCGTTAATCACCCTGTTAATCATACTTTAATCTTGATTAGATTTTTAGAAAATTTTGCCATAGTTTTCCCGAAACTATGGCGTTTTCCATGTTTTAAAAACGTATTTAAACCATGTTTAAACCCATAATCAATATCAATTATCAACTTAAGATTACATATCACTTTGTTTACAACTTATGCACCTCATCTTCCATGATCTTTGTAAATATATTATTATTACTTTTCTTAAAAACAATGAGATTCTAATATGTTTATTTGAATTTCTAAGCCACGACTTTTGTTATATCTTTAAATCAAGTGTTCCACTCTAAATCCCCTTTGTTTACTACACTTTTTAAGATGATCACATCTTAAATCATTGTGTTTATTCTTTATAAAAATTACGCATATGTAGTAAATCATTTTTAAGTTGTAGTAATCTTCATGTATCATGAGGTAGATGATCTTGTTTAGATTTAAACATCACCATGTTTAAATCATCATTTATATTATTATTCATACAAGATCAACTACTTTAACATCTTACTTTATCAAAATCAACATCATCATGCTAACTAGTTAACAAATAAGCACATAATCAACACATAATAAGCTATATTTAGTGTTATTATTAAGGTGAGGTTTAGGGTTTTTGAGTTGTATTTTCTTTACTTTCAAGATGATCAACTTGTACTTCCTTAAGCTAGACATTATAAAAAGCTTACATCTGAAGAAAAATAAACTTACAAAGTTGCACAAGATTAGTGAAGATCTAGGAAGAAGTTGAAGCTCCAAGAAAGCCCTAATGATCCTCCATCCTTGCTAGCACTTTGGATGATCTTGTAATGGCTTTAAAGTGTATAAAATGGGGTGTTTAGTGGTGAAAATGTGGAGGTGAAGTGAGCCGTGGGAGAGAGAGTCTAGAGGGAAGCATGTTTAATTTTTTTTTTGAAGTAAAATGATGGAAGACAAGGTGTAAGATCATGTATATATCTTTGCTATCTTTAAAAGATCACAACATAATCATACACCATACTATAAGCTCACCATTTCAACAGAAATCAAGTGGGTGTGGGACCCACTTGAATTCGCCAAAATGAAAGGGGGTTAAGTGTAATATTTATTTATAACATGTGTTAATATGTTAGATATTTAGGTAATTAACTTAAGTATGATGATTAGGGGTTGATCTTGTATCATTAGCAAGTAATTAGGGTTTAGGGTGTTAATCCATGTTAATTAATCCTCTTGACTAATTGGTATAAGATTCAGATAACGAAAACGTCACTAGTTCGCTCATCGGTACAATATCGGCTAATATAAGAACTTTATGATTTCGTAACGGAAGCTTTGGTTTTTGACCACCATAAGTGCCATGACGTTTATTTAGGACACTTCTGACCTAGAAATATGATTAACTAGTTTGCTAACCAAATATATGTTGAGTTAGGATGGCCGAAAAGCTTTCCGTTCAATCGTTCGCTCGATATCAGCCGTCGAACATTTCCGGAAGTTGTGCTTCAGTGACCTCAAGGTAGTTGAAAGGACTTCGAGTCCCAAATGAGGCTTAACTAGTTCTCTAGACGGATGCGTGAGGCTATCGGCCATTAAAATTGTCGTCGGTTTGACAAACGGTCGCTTTCCAGTCAAGTTGTGCACTTTTTGTCGTATGACCGGAAACGATGCCTTTTATGTATTTCTGCTATAATCATATTGTTTTAGGGTGTTCAACATTGTTTTGTTAAAATTTGGAATCCGAAAAATACCGAATTAATGTTGTGGACAAGCTGAAATTGTCACCTTTTTGGTCGAAACAGACAATTTTGTAATTTAGGCGTTGTACTAGAAAGTTATGTATTTTGAAATATGTGTTCCCACATTAGGGTTTTCATATATATATATATGGACTTAATTATGGCATTATCATGCCGTTATTCGTTGTTCTGTTTCATTGTAGCGGTTTTGCTGACCTCAATTTTGCAACCGCGAATAGTGTGCCCAACACTTTTAGGGCATGTTTGATTTGTTTCGCGTCATAACGGAAACTAGTATATGTTATGATCTGATTTACTTGTCGTAATACTTGTGATATGACGTACGACTCAGTTACGACATCCAGTTACGATAAAATGCATGAGATTATGTAATATAAGTAGTGATAGTTTGTACGGAATTACCAGTTATTTGCCATTTGTCACATCAAAGCCTTTCATTTTCAGACAGAAAACTTGTTAACACAGCTTCCAGATTTTTCAAGATACTTGATACGATCCTCAGCTCACACTCTTCACATTGTCTAACATAATTTGGTTCTATAACTTTGTCATCTTTGAATCGTTGAACATGACAGTAGTGAAATCTTTTCCCCCTGGAATCTCACCGAAGTCAAAGTCAAACTGAGCTTCCAACCTCGAACTACTTGTAACCTATGGATGAGGTTAAGTTGGATCTGGTTGTGGAGTTGGTTGTGTAGTAGGTTGTGGTGGTGGTGGTGGTGATGGAGGTGGTTGTAGAAT
Source organism: Scalesia atractyloides (assembly GCA_947069175.1). Classification (NCBI taxonomy): domain Eukaryota; kingdom Viridiplantae; phylum Streptophyta; class Magnoliopsida; order Asterales; family Asteraceae; genus Scalesia; species Scalesia atractyloides. The sequence goes on along the minus strand of CAMTDV010000013.1, from coordinate 50,447,026 downwards.
TGATTCAATACTATGTGTAACAACTGATACTGGCTTTCTCTTCAGTCCAAACTTCGAACGTGCTGCTGGTGAATCTGTTTTCTTGGTTGTCGGTCTCTTTGAACGCTTTGCTGTTGGCTTCTTAGCAGGTTTAATAACAGAAATATCACCTTCAGAATCTGACGGAACGTATGTCGCATCATCATCTCCGGTCTCTTTTCTCTTTTCTCTTTCTCTCTTCAACTCGTCGTCGTTCATCTTCCTGGCGCTTAAATTCCTTCTCTTTCTCCCTTTCCCTTTGGCTTGCTATCCATCCTTAGTATCTGTTCTTGAGGAGGACGGCCCTTCATCATCACCATCTTCTCCTTTAATTCCTCCTAATGCTTGTTGCTCAATATCTGCAGCAACAGTTTCAACATTCTCTTCAGTCTAAACTGGTTCTTTAGCCTGTACCTCTTCAACTTCTGGTTCATCAATCAGACATGTTCTAACTGTAGCACGCTTCCTTTGGCGAGGAGTAGAGGATGAGTATCCAACAACTTGATTTTTCTTAGTACCCTTGCTCTTTTTTGTGTCTTCCTTTGTAAACCAGGCTTCACTTCGATACAAAATCATCTAAAGCTTCAAGCTTGTCATTCTCATCACCACTAGAATCTTTTCTCCACTTCCCCTATGGAGGCGCCACATAGTCTTTATCAATGATTGCTCCAAACAACGGCTTGGCATTCGGAAAAAACTTTTGAATGTAAAATCATCTTCTTCAGCGTAGATACATCCATATGTTCAAGCTTCAGAATATCCTCTTTCTCTTTCTTCAAATTCTTGTGAAGATGATCCAGCAACATCTAAACAAATCTTGGGTACTGTAGGAATTTCTCTTTGTCTGTATTCCGTACTATCTGCATGAAGATTAACTTGGAGAAGTTATATGGCAGATTGAGGATTAGTGTTGCTATCATGCACATCTTGTAGTCGACCATATCATCAAACCCTCCTTTCCGGTGACTAAGTGTGTGAATGACGTAGTGTGCAATGTATCCGAATGGTGCACTAAGATTTCCCTTCTTAAACGGCGCTGCGTTAACATAACTAGCATATCACATCCTGTAAAAACAACACTTAACCATATACTCTAGGTATCCAGTCGGTTCTTTCACACTGTCTTTTAACTCTAACACCTTTCCGAATCAAATCTTCAGTAATCTTAACCTGAATATCTTCATTGTTAATCCGTACCACAGAAAGGATAGCATTTTCTTCTTCATTATACTCATCTGCATGCTAGAAATATTCAACATGCGATCTGTAGGCCGTATGTTTATCTGTTAAGGCCTTTATAATCGGTAGTTGTCCCAAAAATTCAAGAACTTCTCGGTATGCGGCAATCTCCAGAATATTCTCGCCAAGCAAACAGTAAATGTTGTGGAACGGAGAAAATGGCGACTTCTTTACCTGCGCACACGAAAAAAATTTCCAACACTTCGAAAATTTTTCAAACTTTTTCAAAAATTTGTCACTCGTACGAGTCATCATTCGTACGAGATAAATTGGCACTTAGACAACAATTCAAGTTTGAACAGACTTGCTCGTACGAGTGACTTCTCATACGAGTCAATGAATTAATTAACATAAAAGTCTTACTCGTGCGAGCGACCACTCATACGAGTGATGAGTCGCACAAATAACACCTTTTCAATTTGAATTTAAAATGTGTAAAATTTAACAAATTGAATGATGATTTAGGAACCAAAAGTGTCAATATATACGATTAATTGTTCTACATTTTACCGGTTCAATTAACCTAAATCTGTGTTTAGGTCCTTAAGGTCCGAATTCGGCATTATAACGGCTCAAATCTTGGATTAGTACCTTTCCCATCGTCAGAGGTGTGCTAATCGACCTCCCCGAAGTGTCAAAGATACATGATTCGGTCTAGATATGAGATGAAAGAACTTGGATCGGACAAGGATTCTCTTCAGTCTCAAAAAGTTACTTATGTGACTCGTGCGAGTGAGTGTCCTTTTTATATACACCATGTCACTCATACGAGTCATTATTCGTACGAGTAATGTTGTTTATCACTTGGACGAGTCACATTGTCACTCGTACAAGCCAGTTATTTACACTTGGTTTCTTTTCAAACTATTGCGAATTTATCTACTTTAATGACCCACTCAGTTGACCGAGTCGAAGTTAATGACCCCAATTAACCGATTTGCCTACCAAGTCCAAGTTAATGACCTTGGTTGACCAAAACATATATTTTTTGTGAATTATTAAGTTTCAAGTTAATGAACTTTTTAGTATTTCAGGACTCTCTCTTTCCAGATTAGTTCCCAACCCGTAATTTTTCAGCTTTCCTTCAACAACTATCGCTTTGGACTTGGACAACAATATTTCCATCATCGGTAGTCAAAAAAAGTAAGATAGAAATCAAATATTTTTTGTATTAATGATTTTGTTAAAAATACACTAAAAATCGTTTTGGGTTTTTTAAAAAAGAAAAATAAAGTAAGTAAACACATATTTATAGATATATTTTTGTGAGTTTGTGTTAGATAATCATATCAGTTTTTTAGACAAATCACCAGTACCGTTGATCTTGGTAAAACTTAAGTTCCCAAACAGATTTACCTAGATTTCTAGAATACTGATCCACTTAAACCTCTACACATTTTTCAATTGTTTTAAGATATGTTACGTATTTTTAAGGAACATGAAGTAACTGTGTTTCCCATCTCAGAATATACTCCTGCATTAAGATTCCCATAATTTCATTTCACAGGTGAATATATCTAACTAATATCTGTAAATGGGGTGAATGCGAGGCCTTGAAGCTCAGGTTAGTACTTCCATACAGAGAAAGAGATGAAGGCTCGACTTTAGATGGTGTTCCGTTTTGGAATCTTTTTGTACTGCAGATGTCATATCTTTTTATGACATATTCTCATTTTTATGTAGCTTTTGGGGATGAATAATGTGCAAAGTATTATACAGGTTCTAGACCATTGTCAAAGCAAATCAGAAGAACTCGGGAAATCACCAACGGTCTTGAAACTTGTTCCTGATTGGAGATTTAATGCTGTTGATATAGCATGACAAGTTCTTCCTCGGAAGGTACTTCTGGTAGGTCGAATGAGTTCCACAACCCGTCGTAATTAAACAGCCAAGGATCCCTAGGTTTCTGCATAGGCGTTGTATATCTCAGGCAATCAACATGTTGGGCTACAATAACAAGGTTTGGGCTCGGCAAGAAGACTCTCTTTTGCGAACTAGCATATCCCACGAAAAATCCTTCCAAGGATTTGGCCCAAATTTACCGTCCGGGTCTATAACAGTACACGGCGATCCAAATGGTTCCAAATACTAGATTTCAGCTTACTTGGTTCAGTAGTCCAAAACATGTCTTTTTGTGAGACTTGACTATCAAAACACGGTTAAGGGTGTAACACACAGAAGCGATCGCTTCGCTCTAAAAACTAAAATAGGAAGTTTTGAATCAGCGAGCATTGTTCTTGCAGTCTCAATCAGTGTGCGATTCTTACGTTCAGCTACTCCATTTTGTTGAGGAGTATAGGGGGCGCGGAATTCGTGAAGAAACCCTTATCATGGCATAATTCAAGCATTTTCCTGTTCTTAAACTCAGTACCATTATCGCTTCGGATTCTCTTGATTGATAAGTAATATAGGTTTCGAGCTTTCTAAAGGGAACCCTAAGATTTTCAAATGTTTCATCCTTACTCTCTTGAAAGAGAACCCATGAGAATCTTGAGTAGTCATTTGTCACGACTAGGTAGTATAGATCTCTAGAGATACTTTTCACGTTTACTGGTCCAAAGAGATCTATATGAAGCCTTTCTAGTGGAAGCTTGATGGAGTTAAGCAGCTTTCTCAGGTGTGATTTCTTGTGTTGATCCCCTTTTTGTAGCTAAGACAATCATCTATCAAGTGAAAATTCTTGAGATTAGCACCCTCCACTAAGTTGTTATGCACCAAATAGTTCATCTTTCTTAGGTGAATGTGCCCCATCTTACGATGCCATAGAATTCACTCTTTCTCGGTAGCTTTTGATACAAAGCATTGAACCTTCTTTGAAGTAGTGGATGAGACTCATGTCTAAGACATAGAGATCATTTTCTCGCGGAGCGCACATGACGATTCACTCCTCGGGAATTTTGAATCCTGGTTTAAGAATTAGGCATTCCTTGTTGTTGAAGTGGGTAGTGAATTTCTTGTCACAAATTTGCGAGATGCTTAGTAAGTTGTTCTCAAGCTCCACGAGATAGTTCACTTTGTTGAAGGACACCACTCCGTTAGTGAGAATACCTTCACCCATGATCCCTGCCTCCTTGTGTATCTACAAACCCAACATATCCTCCTCGGATAGCTTTCACATCGTACAATAACGCTAGCATCCCTGTCATGTGTCGAGAAGCTCCACTATCCATAATCCATTTGAAATAATTGACCTTGGGAGCCCCTGCACACATGTGAATAAGAAATTACTTAAACAAAAAAACCCAAGCCATTTTGGTCTTGGTTGGGTTTGGGATATCACACTTTGGCTCGGCATTTTTCTTAACCTCTTTCTTCACCTCCACCCATTGTTCAACCTTTGATCCCTTTTCAGTTTTAGGTTTAGTTGGAACATTGGTGTGTTCACAGCAATGGAAGATGATTTGTTCTTAATAACCCAGGTTTGTGCACTTGAAAAAGCTTTCTTTGAGTATAACTTAGGATTCTTTTGTTCATTTTTCTTTGATGATTCACCAACTTCAAAATTTGAAAAATTTGCAGTGATTGGTTTCACATATAAGTTGGACTCAGCATTTCATTTCATTTAAAAAATTTTTTGGCACAAACTCTGGACCTTTCTGTTTATCATCTTTTGTGCATTTTCTAACTTCATGAGCAGGTTTTGTTTTGTTTGGCTTACATTGACGTGCAATGTGCCCAACTTTGTTACATTTGTAACATGTCCTACTGTCATTTCCAACAGAGGCTTCCAAAACTTGCTCACGGAGTTCTCTTTCTTGCTCAAATTCTTTGTTTTATTGTTTACCAATGATTTCCTTTTCATTAACATTGTTAGTTTCGTAAACAATGTCAATTTTCTTTGTAACATTTTGCTTTTAGAATTTTTTGTTTTCTTCTTTACATACCATATCCCATCCCTTTTGTACTCAGGATAATTTCTACCACTCGGATGTATGTTTCTATGAGACCTTTTTGGTTTTGAGTAAAAAGCGGCATCTTGCTTATCAAGATCAGAGGTGTTGACTTCTACTAGCTTAAAGAGCTTGTCAACACGGTCTAAGTTTACATTCTGGATTGGAAATTCCTTATCAGTGTATAGTTTATCTGATCCTTTCAATTTGTAGACGACTACATTAGGATCATTATTTAAACCATTCTCTGATGCTGAATTGAAGTTCTTGTGAAAGCTTTTCTCACTTCTAGAAAGTGAACCTGACTCAGACTTCTCATTACTTGACTCCGCACTTTCATAAATTATGTTGTCAGACTCATTTTCGAAAACATTTTCAACCACTTTGGTTACCATATCAGATTCGCAATCTTTTTCTGTTTGGTAAAAGTTACATCGATGTTTTGAGGAACACGATAGTAACCTTTAGCTCATTATCTTTTTAGTAAACAAATTTAAGTTTAGCGCCTTTGCCACCCAATATTGCTTTTCCTTTGCATAGCCATTCCACATGGGTGGTGGAACATGATAGTAACCTTTACCTCGGTTATTAACAACTTTCTTACCTTGTTTAACCTTGATTTTCAGAAGAATGTGATCAATGACATATGAACTGGTAGAGTAACTAATTAACAATTTGTTAACCCGTTCAGTTTCAATTTTCATTTTCTATAGTTCACCTTTTAGCTCAGCGATCATATTTATATGCATGTTTATGGCCATTTGTTTGTCCTTAACGTTGCTTTGAGCATAGAAAATGTATTGTCATCTTCTTTGATTGCTTTCTCATATTGTCGAATTGTTTTGCTTAATCTGTCATGTGACATCCCGGTTTTTTCAGATATCTTAAACGCACTACTTCACGGTTATTTGTTCCTACGTTAATTTGGTTCGGAGACTTAAATTGCACGCTCGAAATAATTACGATAATTTCGTGAACTTGTCAAATGAATTACGTGCTATGTGTATTAAACGTTTATAAGTTGGTGAATTATTATGTGATGTTCGATTTCGTGATTGTTTTAGTTATGAAATATATAAAATAGTCGAATCGAACCGAACCCGACACGAGCCGGCCTCATTGCTTACGACTCAAGTAGTTCATCTAAACTTGAGGACCAAGTGTTAGACCCAAACCAACCCACCCAAACCCTTTCGGCCGCGAGCACACACCCAACCGCAACCCTTCCCTTTTCCCTTTTATCCCTTACCTATATATACACACACATGCATGAGCTTGCTTCACAAAAACAAAACACAAAACCCTAGTTGAGAAAACAACCGACGGCAGCCCTCATTCATCTCCTCGATCGCAAACAGCCTTGATACACCCCTCTCGGTCGCAACAAGTCTTCCTCACTCTTTGCTCTCGGTCGCGATCTCCTTCATCATATCCGAATCGGCTCTTGTCCAACTCTCGGCTCATTGATCTTGTTATTAAAGGTTAGGATTTATCATTGTTTGCAAGATCACATTCGGATTTATATGTTTGAATGTAGTGTTATGTTAGCCGATTTATTTATGATGTTTGCAAGTTTGATGTTTTTCGAAATCTAGAAACATAGGCTGTGTTTTGTTGATTAAAACTGTAGGTTATGATTAGGGTTTGCATGATATGATGTATATGATGATATATGATTGGAAAAATCTGTTCTTGATCGTTTACATTAACATATCAATTGTTTAAGCGTGTTAGATTGCGATAAAATACTGAAATCAGGATGCTGAATGTTGTTTACAGCCAACTTCAACTGGCTGTAAATTGGTTATTATTTATCGAAAAACGGATTTTTGAAGTCTAAAACGTAGAGTTTTGAAAAACGCTTCTAATGGCGCTGGATTCATATTTTTCTGAAGTCGTTTGATATTTTTAAGTGGCCAATTAAGTTCAGTAACTGACGCTGTGAAAATTCTAAAAAATTGTTAGTTGTTTATCGAGTCGGATCTAATAATCTGTAAAGAGTCGAATCATGAAATTTGTACAGCAACTAGATATGGAAATTTCCGGAAACTCTCACTGAATTTTGTTAATTGGACAAACGGTGATTTTTAAATAAATTCTTCCGTGGACTGCAGTCAGAAAGCGACGAATCTGACTGCAGCCTAGTATATTAATGTTTATGAATAATTGGTAAAGTGTTAGGACTTGAAAAATTTATACAAAATTCTACAGTATAGTTTTTCCTTCTGTAAAATAATTGGAATTTTTGGAACATTGGAACTATTTTATAAAAATCCTTGAAAACAGCCTAATTATGAGTATATAAGCTGAAACTTGATAACTTGCGAATGTATGTACCAAAGTGTTGTATGAATTGATTGTGTTCATGATAAGTTGTTTTGATCACTATATTGGCATGATGATACTTGCATGCATGATTTGAATTTTAGGAATTGTCATTGTATGAACCGCATTGTGTGTTAGTATGTGTAAGACTTGTATCAGTGTGATCGCACACTAACCCTAAATCAATTGACTTGTTAGGACGCAATTAGCGGTCCCATCATTTGCAACTTCTGTGTTACACTAACCGAGCAACTAAAGGTGAGTTCACGGCCCCTAACTTTATCCAGTTTTAAACAACAGGGGGAGAAACATGTATACACTCTACAACTCTATCTCTTTAGTTATACGAAATTAACGTCACTTAACTATTCGGTAACTAAGTTAATGTTAATGTACGTTATGGTCACTAAGCAGCTATATCACACAAGTCCTCGACAATCTCTCGGATCGTTATATTGGGTTTAAATAGCGGGGAAATTATAAGTAGTACTACTGGGCCCGACAAGCCCCATCCGAGCTAGTCGCGCTAGCCGACCGGGTATGGTCAACGGGTGAATAATTTGGCCTAACTTCGCCATGGTCAGTGATAGGCCTGGCAACACGGAGGCACAACAGTCAGCTTCGATCGCGAACACTTACGTGACATAACTTTAGGCTAAGCTACCTATATATATTAACATTAACTTAATTACGAATCAACAATATTATCCCGGGTTAGGGATAATGGAACCAACAACTTTATTATTCCGGGTAAGGAATAATGGAACTATCATTATTATTCCGGGTAAGGAATAATGGAACTATCAGTATTATTCCGGTTGGGAATAATGGAACTAAATCATTATCCTGGGTTAGGGATAACGGGGGAAACAAACTTATATCCGAACAAACGAACTTATGAAAACCTGTGAACTCACTCTTCTTTAATGTTGACACTTGTTTCTTTACATGTTTCTCAGGACGCTAGGAGCTCTAGGTGCACTCACTTGCATTGATCAAGACACCTTTTATCGAGTCTCATTTACAAACATTGTTTGGGTTTTTCATTTGTTTTGGCGTTTGTGTTGGCGCCCGTTTCTCTACTTATTTTTATGCTTCCGCTCAACCATAAAAACTAATGCTTCCGCTAAACATTGGAAACTAACTAAGACAATATAAAATCTACAATGAATGGTTAAACAAATGATTTTGGAAAACGTATTATCAAATCATATAGAGTCGTTCGACGTACTAGTGTTTCAGATTCTGGTTTGTTCACAAGCCTCGCGGTAAAACTCCGCAAGTGGAAATTGAGGGTGTGACAGATTGGTATCAGAGCCTCTAGCTATAGAGAACCAGGTTTGCATTAAAGGTAGACCTAAACTATAGCTGATTACACGACACTAGACTTAGTTTGGCACTGAACTGTTATATCTTGTTATGTGTTGTACTACAACTATATTATGTAAAATATAGATGTACATTGTGATGAACGCAACTCGTAACTAACTACACAACCCAATAGGCAATGTCATCATCATCATCCGACAAACTTACGCAACCAAGGGCGCCAGGAAAGGCACCTATAGTCGAACCCTCACCACCTCATGGCGTGGAGACATGCTCAGCTGCTAGGAAAAGACTCGCTCTAGGGGAGGAGTCGTCATCACGCCCAACCATCGCTGTGCCGGTCAAACCGGTTAACTCGGTAGAAGTAGGAAACGACCTACTTAGAGATATGATACGGAAACAACAAGAACAATTAGAAAGAATGCATGAAACCATCCTAGCACGGGGATGGATGATACGACAACTGACAGGTAAAACTGGATCGCTCGAGGAAGAGCAACATACGAGTAAGATAGCTCGTAACACTTTAGCCAGAGATCTTCGTGCTGAGCAGCTAAGGGCTGACTGGCAAGAAGACAGAGTTCTTGAGTCTAGCTGGAGAATTCAAGAACTAGAACAGAATCAGGCACCTGTACCAGTACCTGCACCAGCACCGGCCCCTCTAGTGCCGGTAGAGGAAGAAGAGGAGGATCCAGAGGAGGATCCAAAGGAAGATCCGGAGGAGGATCCGGAGGAAGAAGAGCCAGAACAAGACCCGGCTGTTGAAGCTGAAAACGCTGAAGAGGATGACAGCAGTGATAGCGACCTGGGAGATGGAGACATAGATGACTAACTCGTCTCGCCAATCTCCGTTTTGTTTCCCTTAGATCTAAAATGGCAACTGGACGTCGCGGAAATCTCAACATGACGCCTTAAGAATTAGCCGCAATGATCCAAGAACACGCGAATGCTGCTCTGGCAGGTGTTCAAAACCCACCAGCAGCAGGAGGGGTCTTAACCCCTACAAGATGTTCCTCGACGCGAAGCCAAGTAAATTCACGGGGGCAGAAGGACCCATAGGATTGGTGCGCTGGATCGAAAAATCTGAATCAGTATTTGAAATGTGCAACTGTCTGGAGGCCAACAAGGTTAAGTATGGAGCCTCAACACTGGTAGATGGGGCACTAACCTGGTGGAATGTGCAAGTCCAAACGCGTGGACTTATTGCTCAAATGCAATGGCCTGGGCCGAGTTTAAGGCCCTAATCAAAGAAGAGTACTGTCCGCGAGACAGAGTTCAACAGTTGGAGCAAACATTATGGAACCACAAGATGGTGGGATCTGAAATCGAAGCATACACAGCAAAACATCTAGATTTCGTATTTCTATGTCCCGATCTGGCCAACACTGTTGAGAAACGACTCGAGTTCTACCTTGGGGGTCTGGTCCCGGAGATTCAGGGTATGGTGATGGCTAGCAACCCTGCAACCGAACATCAAGCAATCAGGTTGGCGCACAAACTCACCGATAAGGCGGTGGAACAAAAGAAGTTGCCGGCTCGGGGTACAACTGAAGTTGCCCCTGATAATAAAAGAAAGTTTGAAGACTCGTCTATTCGACAGTCTTCGTCATCCCAGCCACAACAGGGGAACCAAAACGGTTCAATCATTACAACAGCCACCGGGGTCACCAAAATCAACCCGCCAACAACAACCAGAACGCAAGCGGCTATGTAGGTCGAAAGCCGCAGTGCAATCGCTGTAATCTTCATCATCACGGCCCTTGTGCCGGAAATCGCTGCCAACGATGTGGCAAGGTGGGACATGCGGCAAAGGATTGTCGCGGGGAAATCATGTCCCGACAAAACCAAAATCAACCCCAGGGCCAGCAACAGGGTGTTAACCGGGGATGCTATCAGTGTGGTAGCACTGCCCACTTCAAAAGAGACTGCCCACAGCTCCGTAACAACAACAACAACAATGGTGGGAACAACCACAACCACAATAACCACAATAACAACAATAACAACAACAATAATGGAAATGGTGGCACTGGAGGTGCCAAGGGTCGCGCATTTACGCTGGGCCGCGGAGAGGCCAGAAACGACTCGAACGTGGTCACCGGTAAGTTTCCCCTTAATGAACATTTTGCTACTGTGCTTTTTGATACGGGTGCGGATAGGAGTTTTATATCTGAGTCTTTTAGGAAGAACCTAAATCTCACGCCTAAACCCTTAGAGACCCCTTATATCATAGAACTAGCCGATGGTAAATCTGTAGACGTGACCCATATAGTATCCGGCTGTCAACTCAAACTCGCGGGTCACACCTTTACCATTGATCTGATGACAACTACCCTGGGAAGTTTTGACGTGGTAGTCGGAATGGACTGGCTATCCGACGTCCGAGCTGAAGTTCTCTGTTTCAAAAAATCTATCCGTATTCCGCTCTCAAACGACGAAATCTTGACGGTGCAAGGCGAGAAGGCAGGCGCCGTCACAAACATCATCTCTTACATGCAAGCGCAGAAGTATCTTCGGAAGAAGAACTCTTTCGCTTTACTCGCACTGGTTACCAAACAGCCTAAGGACGAGAAACGTATAGAAGACATCCCCGTCGTCCGTGATTTTTCTGATGTATTCCCAGAGGAGTTACCTGGTCTCCCACCCCATCGACAATTTGAGTTTGAAATTGAATTGGCGAACTATGCAACTCCCATCGCCAAGGCCCCATACCGCCTAGCTCCAGCCGAGCTGCAGGAGCTGTCTACCCAACTTCAGGAGCTGTTAGAAAAGGGATTTCTCCGACCAAGCGCTTCGCCATGGGGAGCTCCAGTCCTTTTTGTCAAGAAGAAGGACGGGACCTTCCGCATGTGCATCGACTACAGGGAACTCAACAAGGTTACTGTAAAAAACCGATACCCGTTACCTTGCATCGACGATCTCTTCGACCAACTTCAAGGGTCAAGCTACTACTACAAGATTGATCTACGGTCCGGTTACCACCAGCTACGCGTCAGGGAGGAGGATATCGCTAAGACGGCATTTCGTACTTGGTATGGCCATTATGAGTTCTTGGTCATGCCCTTCGGTCTCACTAACGCACCCGCGGTGTTCATGGACCTCATGAACCGTGTGTGTAAACCATACCTCGACAAGTTTGTCATTGTGTTCATCGATGACATACTCATCTACTCTAAAGGTGAAGAAGAACATGCTGAACATCTACGATTACTGCTGGGATTACTTCAACAGGAGAAACTATATGCCAAGCTTTCAAAGTGTGATTTCTGGATTCGGGAAGTTCAGTTCCTCGGTCATATCGTAAATGAAAAGGGTATCCACGTCGACCCTGCCAAGATTGAAGCTATCAAAAACTGGGAAGCACCTAGGACACCGACGGAGATCCGCCAATTTTTGGGTTTGGCTGGTTACTACAGACGTTTCATGGAGGGATTTTCAAAGATCGCACAACTGCTTACTACACTCACCCAGAAAGGCATCAAGTATGTTTGGGGTGACAAGCAGGAAGCAGCATTTCAATTGCTGAAACAGAAACTTTGCAGTGCACCCATTCTGTCCTTGCCGGAAGGGACAGATGACTTTGTAGTATATTGTGATCCTTCCATTCAGGGGTTGGGATGCGTACTCATGCAACGCGAAAAGGTCATCGCGTATGCGTCCCGACAATTGAAGGTTCACGAGAAAAATTACACCACACATGACCTGGAATTGGGAGCAGTGGTGTTTGCACTTAAGATTTGGAGACACTACCTCTATGGAACGAAGTGCACAATCTTTACAGACCACAAGAGCCTCCAACACATCTTTGATCAGAAGGAGTTGAACATGCGACAGCGTCGCTGGGTCGAACTCTTGAACGATTATGAATTTGCCATTCGGTATCACCCGGGTAAAGCTAACGTGGTAGCTGATGCCCTCAGTAGGAAGGAACACTTGAAACCTCGTCGGGTAAGAGCATTACAGCTCACCATTCATTCGGGGTTACCCGAACAGATACGCGACGCGCAGTTAGAAGTAGTTAAGGAAGAAAACATCAAGGCCGAATCGGTGGGAAAAATGGAACGCGATTGGGAAGTAAAACCCAATGGAGCCCGGTATTTCATGAATCGCATATGGGTACCTCTCTACGGAAACCTCAGAGAGCTAGTCATGGACGAAGCTCACAAATCTCGATACTCTGTCCATCCTGGTTCGGATAAGATGTATCAAGACCTTAAAGCTGCGTATTGGTGGACAACATGAAAGCTGATATAGCCACCTACATGAGTAAGTGTTTGACTTGTGCAAAAGTCAAGGTAGAGTATCAAAAGCCATCGGGGCTACTCCAACAACCTGAGATCCCAGTGTGGAAATGGGATCAGATCTTGATGAATTTCATCACTAAACTCCCGCGAACTTTGGGTGGTTGCGATACCATCTGGGTAATCGTGGATCGTTTAACTAAGTCCGCACACTTCCTAGCTATTAAAGAAACAGATAAGATGGAGAAGTTGACTCGCATCTACATTAAGGAAGTAGTTTCTCGGCACGGAGTGCCAACGTCCATCATATCAGACAGAGATGCTCGCTTCACGTCCAACTTTTGGCAGTCACTTCAGAAAGCGTTGGGCACACGCTTAGATATGAGCACAGCTTATCACCCTCAGACTAATGGTCAAAGCGAAAGGACCATACAGACCTTGGAGAACATGCTTAGGGCATGCGTAGTAGACTTCAGGAATAGTTGGGAAATCCACCTGCCTTTAGTGGAATTCTCGTATAACAACAGTTACCATACGAGTAAATCGGCAGCACCATTTGAGGCATTATACGGTCGTAAATGTAGATCACCGGTTTGTTGGGCAGAAGTCGGTGACAGTCAACTCACAGGCCCTGAGTTGATAATTGAGGCTACTGAAAAGATTGTACAAATCAGAAACCGCATGGCGGCGGCACGAGATTGACAGAAAAGCTACGCTGATCAACGACGCAAACCGCTCGAATTTCAAGTAGGCGACCGCGTCCTACTGAAGGTGTCACCCTGGAAGGGTGTAATCCGCTTTGGAAAATGAGGCAAACTGAACCCACGGTACGTAGGTCCGTTTGTGATCTTGAAACGTATCGGACCCGTAGCTTATAAATTAGACCTTCCTGCCGAACTCAGTGGAGTTCACAACGTTTTTCACGTGTCAAATCTGAAGAAGTGTCTATCAGATGAAACCCTAGTCATTCCATTGGATGAGATCCAAGTGGATGAACAACTGCACTTTGTGGAACAGCCTATCGAGATCATGGATCGTGAGATCAAGACTCGAAGGCACAGCAAGATTCCGATCGTTAAGGTTCGTTGGGACTATAAGCGTGGACCGGAGTTCACGTGGGAAAGAGAGGACCAAATGAAAAGCAAATACCCACACCTCTTTGCAGCTGAGCAGCAAACTAACGATACCAGCAACTAAATTTTCGGGACGAAAATTCTTTCAACATGGGGATGATGTGACAACCTGGGAATTTCTCATAATTTCGCGTACCATTATTAACTAAATCCTTGTGCATGGCACTTGGGAATCTTTGTGCATGGCACTTGGGAATTCCTTGTAATTTCGCGTACCATTGTTAACGAACTAAATCTTTGTGCGTGGCACTCTAAACATGTACGCTGCATTCTAAACCGCGTTTACTCAATTTTCGGGACGAAAATTCTTTCAACATGGGGATAATGTGACATCCCGGTTTTTCAGATATCTTAAAAGCACTACTTCACGGTTATTTGTTACTACGTTAATTTGGTTCGGAGACTTAAATTGCACGCTCGAAATAATTACGATAATTTCGTGAACTTGTCAAATGAATTACGTGCTATGTGTATTAAACGTTTATAAGTTGGTGAATTATTATGTGATGTTCGATTTCGTGATTTGTTTTAGTTATGAAATATATATAGTAAATATATAATCGAATCGAACCGAACCGCGACACGAGCCGGCCTCATTGCCTTACGACTCAAGTAGTTCATCTAAACTTGAGGACCAAGTGTTAGACCCAAACCAACCCACCCAAACCCTTTCGGCCGCGAGCACACACCCAACCGCAACCCTTCCCTTTTCCCTTTCATCCCTTACCCTATATATACACACACATGCATGAGCTTGCTTCACAAAAACAAAACACAAAACCCTAGTTGAGAAAACAACCGACGGCAGCCCTCATTCATCTCCACGATCGCAAACAGCCTTGATACACCCCTCTCGGTCGCAACAAGTCTTCCTCACTCTTTGCTCTCGGTCGCGATCTCCTTCATCATATCCGAATCGGCTCTTGTCCAAGTCTCGGCTCATTGATCTTGTTATTTAAGGTTAGGATTTATCATTGTTTGCAAGATCACATTCGGATTTATATGTTTGAATGTAGTGTTATGTTAGCCGATTTATTTATGATGTTTGCAAGTTTGATGTTTTTCGAAATCTAGAAACATCGGCTGTGCTTTGTTGATAAAAACTGTAGGTTATGATTAGGGTTTGCATGAGTATGATGTATATGATGATATATGATTGGAAAAATCTGTTCTTGATCGTTTACATTAACATATCGATTGTTTAAGCGTGTTAGATTGCGATAAAATGTTGAAATCAGGATGCTGAATGTTGTTTACAGCCAACTTCAACTGGCTGTAACTTGGTTATTATTTATCGAAAAACGGATTTTCTGAAGTCTAAAACGTAGAGTTTTGAAAAACGCTTCTAATGGCACTAGATTCATATTTTTCTGAAGTCGTTTGATATTTTTAAGTGGCCAATTAAGTTCAGTAACTGACGCTGTGAAAATTCTGAAACATTGTTAGTTGTTTATCGAGTCGGATCTAATAATCTGTAGAGAGTCGAATCATGAAATTTGTACAGCGACTAGATATGGAAATTTCCGGGAAACTCTCACTGGAATTTTGTTAATTGGACAAACGGTGATTTTTAAATAAATTCTTCCGTGGACAGCAGTCAGAAAGCGACGAATCTGACTGCAGCCTAGTATATTAATGTTTATGAATAATTGGTAAAGTGTTAGGACTTGAAAAATTTATACAAAATTATACAGTATAGTTGTTACCTTCTATAAAA
This sequence comes from Scalesia atractyloides, assembly GCA_947069175.1. Classification (NCBI taxonomy): domain Eukaryota; kingdom Viridiplantae; phylum Streptophyta; class Magnoliopsida; order Asterales; family Asteraceae; genus Scalesia; species Scalesia atractyloides. The sequence goes on along the minus strand of CAMTDV010000013.1, from coordinate 50,431,134 downwards.
TAATTGGAATCTTTGGAACATTGGAACTATTTTATAAAAATCCTTGAAAACAGCCTAATTATGAGTATATAAGCTGAAACTTGATAACTTACGAATGTATGTACCAAAGTGTTGTATGAATTGATTGTGTTCATGATAAGTTGTTTTGATCACTATATTGGCATGATGATACTTGCATGCATGATTTGAGTTTTAGGAATTGTCATTGTATGAACCGCATTGTGTGTTAGTATGTGTAAGACTTGTATCAGTGTGATCGCACACTAACCCTAAATCAATTGACTTGTTAGGACGCAATTAGCGGTCCCATCATTTGCAACTTCTGTGTTACACTAACCGAGAAACTAAAGGTGAGTTCACGGCCCTAACTTTATCCGGTTTTAAACAACAGGGGGAGAAACATGTATACACTCTACAACTCTATCTCTTTACGTTATACGAAATTAACGTCACTTAACTATTCGGTAACTAAGTTAATGTTAATGTACGTTATGGTCACTAAGCAGCTATATCACACAAGTCCTCGACAATCTCTCGGATCGTTAGTATTGGGTTTAAATAGCGGGGAAATTATAAGTAGTACTACTGGGCCCGACAAGCCCCATCCGAGCTAGTCGTGCTAGCCGACCGGGTATGGTCAACGGGTGAATAATTTGGCCTAACTTCGCCATGGTCAGTGATAGGCCTGGCAACACGGAGGCACAACAGTCAGCTTCAATCGCGAACACTTACGTGACATAACTTTAGGCTAGCTACCTATATATATTAACATTGAACTTAATTACGAATCAACAATATTATCCCGGGTTAGGGATAATGGAACCAACAACTTTATTATTCCGGGTAAGAAATAATGGAACTATCATTATTATTCCGGGTAAGGAATAATGGAACTATCATTATTATTCCGGGTAAGGAATAATGGAACTATCAGTATTATTCCGGGTTGGGAATAATGGAACTAAATCGTTATCCCGGGTTAGGGATAACGGGGGAAACAAACTTATATCCGAACAAACGAACTTATGAAAACCTGTGAACTCACTCTTCTTTAATGTTGACACTTGTTTCTTTACATGTTTCTCAGGACGCTAGGAGCTCTAGGTGCACTCACTTGCATTGATCAAGACACCTTTTATCGAGTCTCATTTACAAACATTGTTTGGGTTTTTCATTTGTTTTGGCGTTTGTGTTGGCGCCCGTTTCTCTACTTATTTTTATGCTTCCGCTCAACCATAAAAACTAATGCTCCCGCTAAACATTGGAAACTAACTAAGACAATATAAAATCTACAATGAATGGTTAAACAAATGATTTTGGAAAACGTATTATCAAATCATATACAGTCGTTCGACGTACTAGTGTTTCAGATTCTGGTTTGTTCACACGCCTCGCGGTAAAACTCCGCAAGTGGAAATTGAGGGTGTGACATGTCATATGCTTCTTTTGTTGTGATATAATCATATGACAAATGATCTGCATGTGTTTTGAGCTCTTTATATTTCTCGTCTTTTTCAACACACTCCTTGCATGGTAATTTGCATTTTATGCATGGAGTTTCCAATTCGACTATCTTCATTCTTTTTCACAGTTTCACTTACCGACTTATTTACCAATTCAACACTTTCTACCTGGGCTTGCTCAATAACTACCTCGTTTAAATTTGCCATTAAAACTCTATCAGCAATATTAGTCAGAGTTTTGACAATCATCTCCTTGGTTACATCAATCAATTCGACAACTTCTGACATTGGTTCTTCCTCACATGTTGGTTGATGGCTTGAATTGGAATATCCTACAAAAGTTTTAACAATATCAGTAGGCAAAAGATGTTTAAAAGCATTGTTTAGAAGTTCTTCTTCCTCGGATGAAGTTCCATAAAATTCGTCAGATGCCTCATCAAAGGATGCCTCTGCATATTCTTCAGTATGTTCAGGTTCTTCAATAATTTCAGTTACAAATGCCAGACTTTCACTCTTTGTGATGTACTTGTTCCAATTAAAACTTTCGTCTTCTTGAGTGACAACGAGTGCTTTATCTTTTGAGTTTAACAGACCATCTTCAATCTGCACCATTTAGTTTGAGGTTAAGGTTGATGATATATGGGCTTTTTGTAGTAATCATCTGCAAAAGGGTTATGATTGCCCTTGACCTCTCGATTTAGACATTCTCTTTTGAAATGCCCCTTCTCACGGCATTTGAAGCACGTAACCTTGGACTTATTAAAGCCCAGTTTGCCGTCTAGTCCTCCCAAATTATCTCTTCCAGTAATTTCCATAAAGCGTTGAGCTCTTCGGACAATGGAAGCCATACACCACTTGATATCGATCAATTCCATTTCAACTGGATCAATTTGATTCCCAATTCTTCCAGCTACCAAACTTTTGTACGATTCCAGTACTGAGGCAAGTAGGGCCATGTGTTGCTTTGCGGTATTTTCATCAAATTCTTGGGCATTCGGAGGTTTACTGTGATATTGCATTATAGGATTATTGATTGGGATTAGACTGATTGTGCTGGCTGTTATGTGGATTGCTTGAGTTTTGGGATGATTGTGGTCCTTGAGGCGTATTTGGATTGAAGGAAGCAAAAGATTGAAATCCACTGGTTTGGCTTGAATATGGACTTGGTGTGTTGTTGGCACTGAAGGCAATTTGAGTCTTGGGACTCTGTATGTTTACGGCAGGACTACCCTTGTAGTATAGATTCACATCCTGTTGTATCTATGTGCCTTTTCTTTTTGCCCTCTTTTGCATTTCCCGCTCATGCCCTTCTAATCTTTCGATGAATCTAAGCAATGGAAATTACTATACTCGGTGGCCGTTCTTTAGAATAGTCAAATAAGTGGACCATTCTGCTTCAGGTAGAGAATCTGCAAGTTTATCGACCAAGTGACAGTACCTTTCAATCAACTGTACCACCAGGTGACAGTACCTTTCAATCAACTGTTTCACTGTCTCTCCCTTGATAAGAGTAAAAATATCAAATTCTTTACTCAGTAGCGCTCTCTTTCCCTTTCGCAGTTGCGAACTTTCTTGGAATTTTAAACGTAAGGCATTCCATAAAGACTGAGCATCGTCATCATGCTGTAATAGTGCCAAGATATCTTCTTTTATGGCTTGCTACAAAATATTGATCATCTTCTTTTCATTAATGAATTTTTCTCTTTCAAGCTCTGAGAGTTGTGCTAGCGTTTTCTCAAGACTACCTTCTCCAACAGGAGCCTAATATTTAGACTCAATCGCAAACCAGCAAGTGAAGTGGTTAGCTTGAACCCAGTTCAGGAACATTTCGCTCTAGTATTGTAATCTTCTAGACTCATAAGCTTTGGAGGCTTCGTCATTGTTCCCATTTCATTCTCGAGATTCATATTTTGTGTTGCGGTAGTAGTAACAGCTGAAGCAACAAATGCATTATAAAATTTTTTTTCGGTTATATCTGCTATTTTTCAGAAAAAAACTTTCGACAACACTGATTAGATGTAATTTGACAAGAACACGATAGTTAAGAAAATCTTTAGAATGTCCTCGAGCGAGTGAACTAAGACTCGTGCGAGTCAGGTGCCTCGTGCTAGCAAGGTCGTGCGAGGAGACAAAAATAGTTTTTTTTTATAAATTTACTCATGCGAGTGACTCTTCGTGTGAATCACTATCCGTACGAGTGATTGTTTTAGAAATTTAAATTTTTAGGGAAAATTGTTTTCTTGCGAGTGACTAGTCATACGAGTGGTTATTCGTAGGAATGGCTATTTGTACGAGTTATCCTTCTGCTCATACGAGTAGCTCAGGTCATCAAACGGATGTTTTCTGCAATTTTCGTCATGATTTTTTTTTATTTTAGATCTGTAAGTTTCAGGGGTTTGTTAATGTTGATTTTCACGTGTTATACTAAAATCTTGGTCCAATTTGTCCATGAAATTCTTTAGATCTGAAGTATGTATAAAGAAAGAGTAGATATAGAAATCTTCAATGGTAGAATCTTGATTTTTAAATGCTGAAACTTGTTGTTTGTTCTCAAGTCAGGCCTCAAGGCTCTGATACCACTTGTGGAAGGGGATCGACTCTCCTCCGTGAGCACCAGACCGACTTGACTCAGCTAACAGAGGCGGAATTCACTGTTAGAGATTTTGACAAACAAAAAATAGAGTATACTGCTTAAACATCGCTACTTCTTCTATTAATAAACATGGAAAGCTACAGATGCGTAAACAAACGGACAGGGCTTCGCCTCAGTCACACATCAACAGTTGTTGATAGAATACCCAAGCTCCACTATATATAGGCCAACATGGCTCGCACAAGGAGTGGGAGTGCTGACTTGTACTAGTGGTGCTCCGTACGAGTGACAAAGTGTCACTCGTACGAGCTACATATGCTCACTCGTACAAGCCATCTAAAAACCTATCAAACTTAACTTTTCACAAATATAAGCCATATTTACACAACTGACATATCCTAGATGTAGGCAATAGACATTGTGCACCAACAAACTCCCCCTTGGATGTTGCCGCAGTCTTGGATAGTCTTCAAAAATTTCTTCAAATGTCTCCAAAAGCATTTGACATTTAGCGTCCAAAGAAATGCTTTGGCGGCTTACGATGCTCCTCGGATGGTATCTGCATTTGATCTGTAGGAGGAGGTCGATTGTAAGTGTTGCCCGACTGAAAACTTCGCAGGGATGCAATCCTAGACCTTTCAGCAATCCTTGCTATGTTCTTGTCTTTTCTACGTTGCTCTTTTTCTTCAATCTTTTTCCAAGAAGTGTTCCATGCTTTGCCTGAATGAATATCGTTACCAAAACAAACATTAACAATCTTCTGGAACTACAACGCCTACTCTTTGTCTCTGTCTTCATAACTGATATTTATGTAGAATAGACATTCAATATCCCTCTTAGAGTAGTTTACTAGCCATATTGTGTCTAGCACTCGAATTTCACACCTACTCCTTTCTCTGTCTTCATAACTGATCTTTATGTAGAATAGACATTCAATATCCCTCTTAGAGCAGTTTACTAGCCATATTGGGTCTACCACTCGAATTCCACGCCATAAACCATAATCCACTTGTGTGCAATCACAGATTCTGTTAGTTCCTTGGTGATTTTCCATGAGTCTTCAACTAGGTGGACGCATATCACTACTTCGCCAATACCTGAGTCGTAATGCCACCGTTTGAAGATCTTGTGAAAATCTTGCTCCATCTTGATTAATGGCATGTTCTTTATCACCTGTGGCTTCTTCACAATCAGTGTTATATTCTTTTCTTGAGTCACTGGATCGGTCTTTGTAATTCTTTGAGGAATGTGCGGGTACATAATACATTTCTTGTCACCCATGTTGCTCTTCAGATTATTAATATCATCGCTGAGAAATTAAACTTTAGAATCAACATCAGCCATCAATAGCACTCATCTGATAGTCTGTAGCCACATCATAACCTCCATTTCTATGCATCAAGAACTTGTATGGTTTCGGTGGGCAACTCTTCGCGTAACTTGTGGCATTTAGATATTTGTTGTAATCCATTCTAAGAAAACAACCTTTAACCTGCCTTTCATCTAGAAATTCTAGATCTATAGATTCGTCTTTGAAATCTAACACTTCACCGATTAAAGCTTCAGTAATAAAAATCTTTTCCTTCTAGACTTACGTAATTGCCTTGAAGATTCTTCCAAAAAAACATGTATAATCTTTTCATAAGGTTTTCGAACTTCTTTAATCGCCTTGAAGATTCTTGATTCTTTCAAGAAAGGCTAATTGGTACAAATGGCTTCGCTTTCTCATTAAGTATGCTACAATATTGTACTTTAGGTCACAATCCTTTTCCTTATCAGATTCATCATCTACACAACACAACGCAACACACAACACAAAACACATATAAATCTGACAATTTTGAAAAATTTTAACACTTAGAAAAATTTAATATTTTTTCAGGCATGAGCACTAAACGTTCGAACAAGACATGTATGAACACTCTGCATATGAACAAGACATGTATGATCACTCTGTGTATGAGCACTAAAAGGTATGAACATTTTAAAAGAGTCTTCAGACTTATAAACGTATGTGATACAATCCAAGGATGAACACTTGTACACGTCTGTGGTCTTTGAAATGAATGATCATTTATAAGCGTATAATCAGTTTAACACAGATGTAAACTTCAAATCGTATGAACCATGAACATATATCAAACGTATGAGCTCAAACTCACGTATAGCTCATCAGTTGAACATGAACACAACGTATAATCACAAATCAAATTATTCAACACCTACAATTTTTACAATCAAGATGCATAATAATATTTAGAAACATCTGATTTAACAAACACATGTGTCTATTATGAATTTTAAAGTTAGGGTTTTAAGTTTCAAATATCATTGATTCGATTCTAATTAACAGGATTTATACCTTGAATTTTGTAACCACCCAAACCCGCGACGGAATCGTCGGGAGTCACATTACAAGTTGCTCATAACACATGGTACTAAAGTTTCATTATATTGATTATATTTTTTTACAAACACAAAGTAGTACAAGTATTTGTTTTTAGATTTAAAAGCAATCTAAGGCCCGAGTGCATTCCGGTGTGTAGCATGCTTGAAATGTCGATGCCTGAAACATATGTGAAAATAGACGGTCAACAATAATATTGGTGAGTGACATAAGTTTTTTGGCCAAATTTATGGCAAAAGGTTTGGTATTGAAATACATTGTCCAACTACACGAGTTGTCAAATGAAAATAGATTTTCATAGCCAATATATGGAAAAAAGTTTAGTATTGCAACACATTGTTTTTATAGTAAAATTTGTGACAAAAATGTATTGTAAATGGCAATATGTATAAACCCAAGTAATTTTTGTGTTAACATAAATTGTACATTGTTTCTTGTTTCACTTGTACTTTGTTTCATTATAACATAGAATCATCAAGTGATTTTGGATAACGCTGCGATGAGTAATACAACAAGAGCACTTATATATAGGATGTACCAGCGGCGTATCCACCATGCCCTTATCGTATTACGCTTGCTTCGTTATCCTATATCACTCTAGATTCTATGTTATAACACCACACAACACATAACCAATTGTACATTGTTTCAGCAAACTAGATTTGCACATAAACATTTTGCATAGAAGTCGACCAAGAACTTGTGGAAGTACTCTTAGAAATCCAATCAAGGATTTAAAATAGTACTTTGAGTATTCATTAAGTATCCAACTATTTATATAGGAAGATCTTACAAGTATTTGGGATTTGTACTTTGTTTCACCAAAACATAGAATCTTCAAGTGATTTCGATAATGCTCCGATGAGTAATACAATAAGAGCACGTATAATATAGGAAGTACTAGCGGCATATCCACCATGCTCTTATCTTATTACACTCGTTTTGTTATCTAAATCACTCTAGATTCTATACTATAACACTACACAACCATATACATAACCACTTGTACTTTGTTTCATTACATAAGTTGTATACACAAAAGCACTTAGTAAAAACATATGCCTTACATGTTATTTGAGAAAATGGTTAGCATATATGAATCACCCAAAACATTTGAAAAAACATAAAAGAGGGGAACTGTGTACTCACGGGTTGCTTACATGATGTTCCTACACGTGCTCGCAAAGCTCAACTGTTTTCCTATAAATAAGGATTTATTCTTCAAAGTTTTGTTGTGATCATGATTGTGGATGAATATGGGTTATGGAAACATCATAACTTTGAAAAATTTTAGATCTTTTGCGAGATAAGAATTTTGGCAGCCTTCTATGTTGTTTTTGTAAAATACATTAAAAATAGTAAACGTAGTCAAATAAAATTATAAAAATTTCCAGTTTACTAGCTCAAAATGTGTTCTACAACTTTCATTTAGAATTTTTTTCTGTTTTGAATCTGAAATATGGTCAAAACCAAATGATCTTTAAAATTTGTCAAGTTTTGACCTTTAGATTGGTTTTAGACATTGAGAGACCAAACGGAGGTGTTTGTTGATGTATCATACATCGTTGAAAAGGTATTTCTATAAACTGAATAAAATGTAAGAGTTTACTTGGTTTGGTTAAGTTTTAACCAAGTTATGACTCGTTAAAATAGCAACACAGAATCTGTCCAAATAGGGAGTTTTTGTCGAAACTTGATTAATTGCGCATACTATGCATTTGATGAAAGAGTGAATAGAATGTGGTTTATAACCATACGAGCAAGGGATCTCATGTAACATGGTTGGTTAAACCTAATATTCTAATTGGAAAGTGTTTGAAAGAGTTTTGACTCGTTATGGCTAGTTTACTCTAATTAACTAGCCGTATGCGCAAACACGGGTCCGAAAGGTCGAACGAGTCTTATGACGAATCTAACATGTCAAAACAAATTTATTTATGTTATACGATCACTCTTGGTGTAAAAAATATAGCTAATATAAGTTTTAAACCATTTTATTTGAAAAAGGGTATTTTTGACATTTTAAAGGTATAATAGTTTCCTCGTCATTTGACCTCTCAAATGATATGACCATATAGTATAACCTCAAGGATATATTCCCTATATTACTATGGTCATATTATTGGGATTGGTTGGGTCCAAAAGTTGACCAAACATGTCAGATTTGAAAGTCAAAGAAAAAGTCAAACTGCTCGACTTTCGACTAAGAAATGAACACTAAACTAGAAATGACGAATTAGACATGTTAAGACATGTCTAATAATGTTACATAAACTTATTTGGTGTCAAAATTGTAAGTTTTAATAATTGAAAACTCATTCATTGTAAAATGCATATTTTTACATTTTTTACTTTTATTTCGTAAAAGTTTGACTAGTCATTTCGCCTACTAAACGTGATGATTAGAGGGTGTAAGCACAAGGGATTAACACCTTCATTACTACGATCACATAGCAAAGTTCATTTTGAACTTTGTCTTGACCGAAATGGTCAGAACCGAAAGTTAAAGCAAAAGTCAATTTGCTTGACTTTTTGCCCATAACTAATTAAATAAAATGGAATGGACTAGGAGAAACACTTACTAGTGTTAGAATGAAAGCTTGAACTGAGAAAAGGAGGCTCAAATGGCTAGAGCAAGCTCCAAAAAGTTTGTGAAGTGAAGAATGAATGGTGTGAGGAAAATGGTTCAAGAACACACCTAATGGAGGATCAAGGAGAGCTTGACATGTGTTACCAAGTGTTCATAGATGTTAATTAGTGTCCTAACATGTGTCCTAACCAGATTAGAGGTGGCAAAGAATGTGCTAAGTGGCATCAAATGAAGAAACGTGGCAAAACGTGGAGCCTAAAGAAAACTGCTACATCTGGGTACCCCTTACGAACCATAACCAATGCCTTACGGTCTGTTAGGCACTCTGACGCGCAAAATTTTGTTTTTTGATAGTTTTGGCCCCATGGACTTGTATGATAAGATTTTTGATATTTTTGACCCTTCTAACTTATTATTTAAGTTGTGTGAAGGGTATTAGGGTATGTGTAACTTATATTTTTGTCTCGACATGTACGTTGCGTTAAAATCATTATGTCTATATATCGGTTAACACAATGCTTATGAAAAAATAGAAAAGTTTTTAAAGGTTCGTAATTTTCACGAGGGTTACATTTTTATGTCAAACTGATCACAAACACTCTAAGAACAATCTTAGAATAAAAAACAAAAGGTCCCTTCCTAATCAGAAATTTTGCACATCTTCAATAGTAGTGCGAATGAGCATGAACGTATGAGCTTGACCCTTTTATACCAGACGAATGGCTCATATGTGCGTATGTGACATACGCGCGTATGAATCATCCTTTGGGAACTCAACGTCCCAAATGACTATGCCACATTTGTTCAACCAAGTTCAAGTTAATGCCCTTGGTTAAACATTTTGGTCTTTCAACATTCTGATTATATAAAAACTTCAATTTTCCAGTCCAAATTAATGACCTTGGATTCAAATTCAAATTAATGAACTTGGTTTTATGCCTGTTATAGAATCCCAGTTTATCAAAACTTATCAGATTAACACCCAGCCAGTTGTGCAAAAGCTTGTCCATCATTTTGAAGAAATGATTTAGTGTCCCATTATCGGTTATCAAAATTAAATGGAAAAATAAAATCTTTTTAACTTTCTACAACTTTAAGCTGAAACACACTAAAAATCTTTTTTGTTTTGTAAATCAAACTAAACTGTATACTATTTACAAACAAACATATTATTGTGAGATTGTGCTAAGAGGATCATTTCAGTTTCTTTGAGACAAATCAACTGCATCGTAAAGCTTTAATATGATACTGCTTAGGTAATTTTATAACAATATTATTTTTCCACTTAAACTCAACAAGTTATTTATCCACTTAAACTCAAATAGCTCACATCGATTATTAGTATTATTTATCCACTTAAACTCAACAAGTTATATCATTGCTTAATATGATATTGCTTAGGTAATTTTATAACAGCTTAAACAATGGTTCCCATTACACGACATATTCTCGTATCCGGACATGCACAAGAATATCATCATACAGTTGATATATTGAGTTTACATTTTTAGGATAATATAAGAGCTTCACTGACTCAGGTTAGTACCACCTATAGACAAAGTGTATGAAGTTCGACTTTTAAAGTAGTGTACCTCATAGGTATCTTTTGAGCACAAATTCTTAGCATTCGATAATCATTTAGCTTTTGAGGGTTTACGCATTTTAGCTTTGCATATAAAGTATTATAGAAGTTCTAGGTTAACACCATTGTGTACACAAAAGAAGTTGTATAATACCCTAGATGTTAAATTAATATAAAGACCTAGTATCTTAGTATCTTGGCAATTTTGTCAAACGAAATTACATGCTAAGACCATATGCCAATGAAATGTGACACAGACTTAGTTAATTGTTTGGTTATGTTTGTATCATTTATGCAACCCTTTGATTAAGAGTGAACCTAGTGATAGATCAATTAGTGAGACTGTTATCAACTTTTAACACTTTCCAATTCTTTAGCGTACACTGATAGTCCACTGATGTACTATCATTTCCTTTATTTTAGCAACAAACTCATTTTATCAATTTACGGTTTTTGATTTTTGACTTTTTCAATGTTTATGCATTTTATCATTTTCAATGTTTTTTTATTTTTCTTACAAATTCTTCCATTAAAATTGAAAACAAATATATTTTTGATTTTTCAGAAAGAAAACATAAGAAAATAATTAGAAAAAAATTGATTCCCAACGAGGTTTACTTGTTTTAAGGTTCACAAATCTTGGTACCCACTGTTTCACCCCCTAAATTTAGCTCTCAAATTGTGTTTTGTCAAAGGCTTTGGTAAAAAGATCTGCTTTTATTATCAGTATGAATTTTGACCACTTGTATCAACTTATTTTTGTAGCAGTCATGAATGAAGATGATTCTATATGTCTTGTTTTAGAGGGGTTTACCAGATTTTAAGTTACTGAAATTGCAGCTTCGCTATCTATGTGAATAGGAGTAGATAGAAACTGCAAACCGTAATCTCTCATCTGTTATGAATCCACAAAACTTGTGAACAGTAACTCAAAGCCGCCAAATATTCTACTTCACGCGCGGAGAGAGAAACAATCATTTATTTCTTGAAATGCCATGTCACCAACTGACTACCAAAGACCTAACACCTGGCTGTCGTAGATTTAGCATTTAGCTTGCCACTGCCAAAGTCTGAATCTGAGAAAGCTTGTAACACGAACTCGTTGTTTTTTGATACCATAAGCCTTTAGTAGGATAACCCTTGAGATAACGAAGAATCTTTTTCACAGCAATCATGTGAGAAGCACGAGGACTAGACTGATATCTTGCACACAAACACATTGGGACATAATATCTAGGCATGATGATGTAAGGTACATAAGAGAACTGATCATGTTGCGATCTTCTATGACATCTACCTTTTATCCCATCGGATCAAGGTTGAAGTTATGGTTGTGAGCTAGAGGAGTACTAGCAGTTGATGTTTCTGTCATTTTGAACTTCGTGAGAATATCATTGACGTACTTCGTTTGGTGAATAAAAATACCCAACGGTTGTTTACCCTATGAAAAATTTCATCTCCCCCATCGAACTTATCACTAATTTCTGTCACATCACGTCCTAAAACTCTTTGCATAACGCTTCGTTTGTTGACCCAAATATAATGTCGTTCACATAAATCTGTACAATCAATATGTGACCATTTGGCTCTCGTGTAAAAAGGGTGCAATCAACTGTACCTCTAATGAATTTATTGCTAAGCACGTACTGGGACAGTGTTTCACACCAAACACATGGTGCTTGATGCAGACCATAAAGAGCTTTATCCAGAAGATACACTTTGTCTTTGTTGTAAGGATCGACAAACCCCGACGGTTGTCCAACATAGACTTCTTCTTTAGCCTTCCCATATAGAAAAGCAGACTTGACATCTAGTTGGTATACTTTGAACCCTTTCTAAGAAGCAAAAGCTAAGAATATCATGATAGCTTCAAGTCTCGCCCTTGGGACGTATACTTCCGTAAAGTCAATCCCTTCTTGTTGACAGAACCCCTGCACAACCAACCTGGCTTTATTTTGTACAATCACACCTCTATCATCTTTTTTGAATTTGAATACCCACTTGGTGTTTATCTTTTAATGATTATCAGGTAGATCTACAAGCTTCCAGATGCCTAGCTTCTCAAATTGTAACAGCTCCTTGATGTATTGAATAATACATCCATTTATCGTGTACAGTTTGTAGTGTTTTAGTTGATATTCGTTTCGGTTTGTCAAGAATATATCTACTTTTACTCCAAGTACGTTTTGCAGGTCTTGGTTCGTGAAAGTAGCTGAAAAGACGGGAAAAATGAGCTGAAATGGTGAACGAAACCAAGCCGAATCGTAGTTGGAAGCCGAGAGAAGAAACGAGTCAAAAAACAGGTGATAACACCCGATGGCGGCCCGCGACCGCCATGTATAATGCCTCTGCGGCCAGCGAGAGGCTGTGATTCAACCGGAGTTGTATTTCTCGGTCGCTGGGCGCGACCGACATCTAAATCCATCTCACGGGTGGCAAGAGGGTAGTATTGCCAGAAACTTTCGTAAACTTATTAGTTTGATGAAGGATAAGTTTATAAGTTAGAGTTTAACGACAATTACAACATACTTTGACGAATCTTGAAGTTAGAGAGCAAAAATTCTGGATCTTTAGAGCTGGTATTTGGAGTTTAAGCTGCTAGGAATCATCAAGTTGGAGCAAGAAGCTTGGAGATCAAAGCAAACACGGGTTATATTGCGAAATTCCTTCACTTTTATGTTCCCGTTGTTCTTAATCTTGATGAATTCTATTTTAACTTTGTTTTGATTGTTTTTAAGACCATGTTAATTGGCTAAACTTATGTTGCTACCTAGGTTTTGATTATTTTATTATGAAAGTTTAGAACTTGTTTTGATTTAATAATGTTTGAATGGGATTTTTAGTAAAGTAAACAACTTTCATCACTTGATTTGGTGTATTTGCATGATTTGAGTTAGTTATTGATTAATTAATTGTTTTACATGAATCTTGTTGGATGTCTTCCATAGAATTGGTATATGTTGATTGTCGGGTCTTAACGGGTTTGGGTAGTCGTTCGGTAGAATTGGCCAATAAACCGGAAAAACAATTAAGTAAATTATATAATTAATTCTTAACATTATACTAAAATCAATTATTGAGAAATAATAATTTATTAACTGAATTGATTAGGTAACTTGCTAGATTTAGGTTTTGAGAAAATACCGGTTCTATTTTACTTGCCATACTCGAGTCGGTTAAACTAAATCAAGAGTCATAGTTGGTCTAGGCTTTCTATTGAGAGGTAGTTAGCCAATTTAGGCACTTTGCTAAATATTAGATAACCGAAAGGAAGTCTTAAAAACCGGTAAACTTAACTACTTTTAGGATATCATAGGTGTCTTCCAGAGAAGGGTCGAGGGTCCTGTTCGGTATTCCTTAGAGTCTAGTATTTCAAGATCTCGGGTTCCCATTCACACTATTAATCAATTAAAAGACCCAAACAATAGTAATAGAAAATCTAACCTAGGTAGCCATTTCACCATCCTTGAATTAATCTTTAATTTTAAAAGTCCATTGTAATTCGCTTTAATTAAGTAATTTTACTTTAATTATAAATTTAGAATTATTAGCAACCCCCCCCCCCCCAAAAAAAAATAAACAAGTGTGTTAATTCAGTCTAGAACGAGTCATTAACATAATTAGAGAGTCTCGTGGGTTCGATAATCCGGACATCCTTAAGCTATTCTACAATTGAGCGGTCCACTTGCCGGTTAGTAGTTTAGTAAAATTTAGGAGTCTAGAATATAATTTTAGTCTAGAATTAGGGTAATTTTAATTGTTTTTAATTGACTACTTTTAGAACATCAAGTCTTTGGCGCCGTTTCTGGGGACTCTCGTTGGCAATTGCGTTGATTACTTTATTTAGGCTTAATTGTTTCATACGTGTTTGCTGTTTTTTATTTGCGTCGTAGGAGTCTAAATAATTTAATTAGTTTAATATGTTTTTAGTGTCTTTCAGAATTTTCTTACTTGTCTCGTTTCCGGTTTTTAGTGGATGCCCCATACGCGTTCGCAAGGACCTCCGCCGAAGCCGCCACCAGACACGACTTTTTCTCCCGCGCCAAAGGTTAGTACTTCTTCATCCTCATTTTCCGGTTTATTTCCAAGTCGTCCCTCCCATTTATACCACCCGACTTTGACTTTAAACCAAAGCCCTCACTGCCTAATTCCCCATCGCCCCGTATAGTTCATAGAAACACAAGTCCACCACCTGTTTTCCACATGGCCAATAACCAAACCGTTTACCAATGGGCAACCACAGGTTTCACTGGTGTGAACTCACCCATCACTTTTCCCCCTATGAATAATGACAAAGCTTGGCAAATCCCATCTTACATCATGACCGCTATAACCAACCCGTGCCAATTCCACGGTTGTGATGACGAGAATGCGCCTGCCCAAATTAACCGCCTTACCCGCCCCTATCACACTTTCAACATGGAAGGTGTTTGCAACGATGCATGTTTCCTTCAAGTCTTTCCCTTTTCTCTTGGAGGTCGAGTCGCCGTCTGACTTGACTCTCAACCACCCGGTACTTTCACTACTTGGGCCACTCTACGAGATGCTTTCCTTAAGAAATATTTTCCACCCGCAAAAGCATCTCGCCTTCGTGATCAGATCCATTCATTCCGGATGGAACCTGTTGAGCTTTACCATTTAGCATGGGAGCGTTTCCAAACCTTAGTGTCCCGTTGCTCTCAACACGGTCTGTCGGATTGGGCACTTGTAGAGAAATTCTACAACGGTCTCACCCCTGAAACCCGATCCCGATTTGACACCTCTACTAGTGGACACCTAATGGGAAAGAAGACGTTGTTGAGTGTAACGACCTTTTCGAAAGCTTCGCACATTCGGACATAGACTACATCGCTGCCGACAGGAATTCAATCCCTGTTTCTTGTACTACCCCGGTTAATCGGGGGTTACACCAAGTTAGCTTGGAAACTACAGTAGCGGCTGCATTAGATAACTTTAAGTGTGAGGTCACTAAGGAGATTCAGGAGTTGAAAAAGATAGTGGATAGGTGTGAGGTATGTCGAGGGGGTCATGATACGATAGAGTGTCCTACGCTCACTGTTGAGCAAGTAGAGTTCATTACGGGTCAGAGTAGAAGCCAAACGAACCCCTATAATAATAATAACTCTAATTATAACCCTAACTGGCATAATAATAATAATAACTTCCACTCTTCCGATAACCCACCTGGTTTCCAGTCAGGTTCATATCAAAACAGGGGGTAGGGTCATTACTCTAGTGGAGATTAAGGTCATACAGGTCAGTTTAGTGGTGGGGATTCAAACCAAGAGGGTCAGAATAGGAGTGGAGGTTCGGAGGGTAGTTTAGATAGGATTGAGGAGCTTTTGTCTCAATTAATGGTTAAGGATCAAGCTACCCAGAAAACTCTAGCGGAACATGATCTTCTCTTTAAAAATTAGCAATCCGCACTCTTAGATCTTCAGAGATCAGTAGGTAGTATCGCTAAGCATCTGCAAGAGGTCAGTTCTCGGGTAACACTCAACCTAACCCGGCGAACCAACATGCGAAAGCGATAACTACACGTAGCGGTAAGAGTTTAAAAGAAGTGGGTAAAGAGGGGGTAGAATTAGATGATCAGGATGAGCAGGTAGATGAGGAGATAGAGTTGGAGGCTCCACCTAGGGTGCAAATTAGGCTAGACCCAGCAAGTACTGCACCAAACAGTGGACCTTCAGTCGAGAGTAGAGGAGAAAAGAAACCGGTAGAGGTTAGGCCATCACCATACGTAGATCCTTCACGCCTACCCTACCCGGTCCATCTTAAACAGCAAAAATATGTTAAGGAATACGGAAATTTCCTTGATATGTTTAATTAGTTTAAAATCAATCTCCCGTTCATTGAGGCCCTCCAGCATATGCCAAAATATGCTAAGTTTTTGAAAGACCTTCTTAAACGAAAAATAGGCTGGGGGAGGTTTCAAATGTTCCGTTAACTGGAGGGTGTTCCGCTGTAGTTCTGAATAAGTTACCGGAGAAACTCACTGATCCGGGTATCTTTACTATTCCATGCTTATTCGGTGGTTCCATCGCTCCAGCTCATGCATTAGCCGATCTAGGGGCTAGCATCAATCTGATGCCCTTCTCGCTTTATGAGAAATTAGGTCTAGGGGATCTCACTCCTACTCATATGTCACTGTCTCTAGCCGATCGGTCCGTTAAGTATCCGTGGGGAATTACAGTGAACTTTTTAGTTAAGGTTGATAAATTCATTTTCCCCATGGATTTCGTTATCTTAGATATGGAGGCCGACGAGAAAGTGCCCATCATCTTTGGTCGTCCATTCCTCCATACCGCGAAAGCGATTATTGATGTTCATGATGGAAAAACCACACTTCGCGTCAGGGATGAGAACGTCACCTTTGAAATCGCTAGGTAGATTCAACACCCTAGCGGTGGAGATAGCGATAGTGGCCCATGTCATTCTGTCTATTTTCTCAATTCATTCATGTCGTGTGTAGATCATTGTATCGAGTGTATTAGTGGAGCCGATTTAGTAAATGAGGGAGTAGTAGCTGAGGAGAGCGAGAGAGAGGATGTAGAGGATGACCCACTATGGGTCCCTAAGACTCTAGATATTTGTGAGGTTAGTGCAGCGAGTGAGGGTACTCCTATAGATACTCCAGCCCCCTTAGAGCTTAAGGTCCCTCCCTCCCACTTAGAGTATGCCTTTTTAGGTGACAATTCGAGCTTACCCGTTATAATTTCTTTGAAATTGTCGACAGAGGAGAAGGTGAGATTGATAGATGTTCTTAAGAAAAATAGGGAGGCCATTGCTTGGAAACTTTCCGATATCAAGGTGTTTAGCCCTACCTTCTGTACTCACCGTATCCTCATGGAGGATATCTTTAAGCCTGTGGTGCAACCTCAGCGACGCCTGGACCCGAATATGCAAGAGGTCGTTAAGAAAGAGGTGCTCAAGCTGATGGAAGCCGATCTCAACTACCCGATATCTGATTCTGCATGGGTGAGTCCTACTCAGGTTGTTCCCAAGAAGGGGGAAATGATAGTGGTCATGAATGAGAAAAAGGAACTCATCCCATCGCGTACGGTCACTAGTTGGCGGGTGTGAATTGATTACAGAAAATTAAATGACGCAACCCAAAAAGACCACTTTCCACTCCCGTTTATCGATTAGATGATGGAGCGTCTCGCGGGTCATCAATTTTATTGTTTTCTTGACGGGTTTTCAGGTTACTTCCAGATTCCCATCACTCCGGAGGATCAAGAAAAGACGACCTTTACATGTCCTTACGGCACGTACACCTATCGTTGCATGCCCTTTGGATTACGTAATGCTCCAACTACATTTCAGCGATGCATGGTCGCTATTTTTAAGATATGATCGAGACTTCGATGGAGATTTTCATGGATGACTTCTCTGTCTATGGAAACACTTTCAATCAGTGCCCTCTTAACCTTGATGCGATGATGAAGTGGTGTGTAGAGACTAGACTGATGTTGAATTGGGAGAAGTGTCACTTCATGGTGACAGAGGGGATAGTGCTAGGTCACAAGATATCTCGCGCCGATATAGAGGTTGATAGAGCTAAGATAGATACTATAAGTAGACTTCCTCCACCGACGAGCGTGAAATCTATCCGTAGCTTCCTCGGTCATGCGGGTTTCTATAGACGATTCATTAAGGATTTCTCTAAGATTACACGACCCATGACCCGACTCCTAGAGAAGGATATCCCCTTCGTCTTCGACGGAGAATGCTTGAGGGCCTTTGCTATCCTAAAGGAGAAGCTCGTGAGTGCCTCCATTCTTGCCTCACCCGACTGGAACTTGCCTTTCGAGCTCCTGTGTGATGCGAGCGACTATGCAGTCGGCGCAGTTTTGGGCCAAAGACGAGATAAGCATTTCCACCCCATCTACTATGCTAGCAAAACCCTGAATGACGCCCAAGAGAATTATACCACTACTGAGAAGGAGCTCCTAGTTGTAGTTTTCGCATTCAATAAGTTCCGCTCCTATCTCGTCCTTTCCAAAACCATAGTCTTTACTAATCATGCGGCTTTGCGTTACCACTTCTAAAAGAAGGACGTGAAGCCGCGTCTTATTAGGTGGATTCTCCTACTTTTTGAGTTTGATATAGAGATTAAAGATAAGAAGGGAGTCGAGAATGTAGCCACGATCATCTATCCCGATTAGAAGATCAAAGTAGAGAAGAAATTAGAGAGAGGAAATCGGTGATAGATTCCCTCATGAGTCAGTAGAGTTTGTGGCGGCAGAGAAGGAGGGTATGCCGTGGTCTCGGATTTTTCGAACTACCTTGCAAATAGAGTGCTTCTGAAGGGTATGACCACTCAGCAGAAGAAGAAATTCTTCTGTGATGTTAGAGAATGCATTTGGGACGACTTGTTTTTATTTAGGGCAGTAGGTGATCGAATTCTTAGGCGATGTGTGAGTCGAGAGGAGGGGGTAGAGATCCTCAGGCACGTGCATGAGGGGTTAACAGGAGGTCATCATGGTCCTCACATTACCGCACAAAAGGTCTTTAATTGCGGTTTTAACTGGCCCTCGGTAGTTAAGGATGCCTTAGAGTTCGTTAGGACATGTGATCGTTGCCAACGCACCGGCAACATCTAATCCAAAGACGAGATGCCCCAAAACCCAATCCAAATTCTTGAAGTCTTTGATGTTTGGGGGATTGACTTCATGGGACCGTTTCCCGTCTCTAGCGGGAATCAGTACATCTTCGTGGCAATTGATTACGTTTCTAAGTGGGTGGAAGCTCAAGCTTTACCCACAGATGACGCCCGAGTGGTGGTGAGATTTCTGAAGAAGCTATTCACTCGCTTCGGTACACCATGAGCCATCATTAGTGACCGTGGAACTCATTTCTGTAATGCTGTAATGGAGAAGGCATTAGCACGCTATGGTGTCACTCGTCGTTTCTCCACCACTTATCATCCTCAAACAATCGGTCAAGTGGAGAATGTGAACCGAGGAGTGAAGAGGATATTAGAGAAGACGTTAGGCAATAGTAGGAAGGATTGGTCCGATAAACTAGACGATGCATTATGGGCATTTAGAACCGCCTATAAGACACCTTTAGGTGCCACACCCTTCATGATTGTCTATGGCAAAGCTTGCCATCTTCCAGTTGAACTCGAGCATCGAGCATTGTGGGCCCTCAAAACTGTGAATTTAGACCTCACCAAAGCTGCTAGGAAACGATATTTCTAAATTCATGAGTTAGAGGCGCTTCGAGATGCAGCCTATGAGCGTTCATGGAGTATCAAAGAGAAAACCAAGGCTTTTCATGATAGGAGATTGAGAGGAGTGAAGGAGTTTAAGATCGGCGATAAAGTGCTTCTATACAATTCACAACTAAAATTAATTGCCGGAAAGCTGAAGTCCAAGTGGACGGGTCCGTATGTGGTGAATGAAGTTTTTCCATACGGGACAGTGGAGTTGAAAGATGAAGCCGACGAAGGCACTTGGAATGTCAACGGCCATAGATTGAAACATTATTTAGGAGGGCCGCTCGATTCCACCGAGATGGAGGAAACTCCTCTCGAAGTTCCACCTCGCACCGCATAGGATTTTGAGTGTGAGCTCAAGTGTAGAGTTTGTAATATTTGGTAATCGTTTGCATTTCATACTTTTTATAGTGCTAATTCTTGTTTACCATAGTTTTTGTTTTCTTTGTTTTTGTGTCGCTTAGCTGTTTGTAGTTATATCACCAACGTGGAGCCACCATCGACGAAGAATTAGCGTTTGCAGGTAAGGTCTCATACGTAATCGAGTGTCAGGGATTTTCACTAATTGAAACCAAAAATTTCCTAAGGCAAAACACTAACCAAATTTCGAAACTTTCTGTCAAAATACCTTTCTTGCGGGCCGCGAGTGTTGGTGCATTATGCCTATTGCCTACGTCTAGGATGTGTCTGTATTGTTTATAGTGCTTAAGTGTTGAATGTGTATTTGTTAAATGTTTATTTTATATGTTTTGTATGGCTCGTCCGAGCGAGATTGTATAACTTCTCGTTACAAATCACATATTTGTTTAACACACACTCAGTACAAGTCATGTCGAACTATATAAAGAGGAGTGTTGTGTCAGAGCTAGTGAGTCAGTTCAGTTAGTACGGCGAAGCCCTGCTAGTTTGTTTACTTGCGTCTGTACTTTTCATGTCTTTGAATACAACCGAGCAGTTAAACAGTAAGTTCTATCTTGTTCGTTTTGTCAACCTCTCTAGCAATGAATTCCGCCTCTACTAGTTGAGTTAGATCAGATCAGTTGCTCATCTGAGAAGCATGATCCTCCTTCTCAAGTGGTATCAGAGCTTTAAGGTCTGATCTGCTGACAAACGACAAGTAATTGCAGGCTACCAGCTATTTCAGACTTGGATTCATCTTCTTCTACACATTCCTGAACTGAACTGGTTTTTGGACGAATTTACGGACGAAATGGGCTAGGATTCTAGGAATTCATGTTAAACTACATTCTAATAAATCCTTAACAAATTCAGACCAAAAATCGGACTTAATCATGTCGAAATCAGTAAAATTCATCCATTTGGAGACGTAGCTGTTTAGTACGAGTAGAGAGACCACTCGCACAAACAACTTTTGTTAAAATTTGAACCATTCGTACGAACAAGTTACCAGAAGTTTCTAAAATTTACAAGTTTAAAAATTTGCAAATGTGATTCGCACAAACCTTACATCCATACGAGCATCTCACTCGTATGAACGAATCTTGATCACTCGCACGAACTTCTTGCTCACATGAGTAACTGTTTTGTGCAAATCATCTTGTTGTCACTAATTTCTGGTTCGTACGAACGGATCTCATTCGCAAAATTGTCTTGTCATCCGCACGAAGGAATTTTTCTGCACTAATCAGTTTGTTCAAAAGTGTGTTTTTGAATTTTCATAGAAAATGTCTGAAGAATTTTACAACGCATTCGCTATATCAGCTGTCACAACCACAGCGGCTCAGAACATAAATCTCGAAAACGAGATGGGGACAATGACCAAACCACCGAAGTTAATGAATCTAGAAAACTTCGACGGCTAGAGTGAGCGGTTCATGAATTGGCTCCAGGCAAATCACTTTACTTGCTGGTTCGCAATTGAAGCTAAATATTAAGCGCCGGTAGGAGAAAATGGCCTCGAGAAGACTCTTGCTCAACTCTCAGATGTTGAAAGGGAATGGTTTATTAACGAGAAGAAAATGATGAATATTCTGCAACAATCTATTAAAGAAGATATTCTGGCATTACTTCAACACGATGATGATGCTCAATCATTGTAGAATGCTCTCCGTTTGAAGTTTCAGGGAACTGGTCAGCTTTGAAAGAGTAAACGGGCGTTGCTCAGTAAAGAGTTTGATATCTTCACACTGATTAAAGGAGAAACTGTGAAGCAATTGATCGAGAGATACTGTCATTTGGTGGTTCAGATGAAAAGAATGGGAATCATGAAGGCCAACGAAGAACTTGTTGATAATTTAGCAGATGCTCTTCCGCAAGGCGAATGGTCTACTTATTTGACCATATTGAAGAATGGAACCGAGTATAGTAATTTCTCATTACCGCGTTTCATTGAAAGGCTGGAGGGACACGAACTCGAAATGTAGAAGATGGCAAAGAACAAAACTGTCCAAGTACAACAAGATGTTACTCTGTACTTCAAGAACAATTCTCCTACTCAAATTCAGTCACCAAAGATTCAGACAGCTTTCAGCGCCTACGGTTCGCAAAGTTCGCCACTATCAAATCAAAATGATGCCTTTCAATCCTTTCCATTAGTTGATCCTAACACGCCTTCAAGCCCACAGTCATCTTATGGTTCAAAGCAACCCCAGATCAACCAGACTACTCAATCTCATTTTAATCAGAGAGTCTTACAGTGCAACATTGCTGTAGATTTCAAGAATGTGCACAATTTTGATGAGAAGACTGCGAAGCAACACATGTCTTTACTAGCTTCGGTTCTTGAGTCTTATGATAGTCTAGTCGCAGGAAAAATCAAAATCTCAGAAATGACATGAGATTATTACGATCAGATAGATCCAATTGAAATGGAGCTGATTGACATCAAGTGGTGTATGGCATTGATCATTCGTCGCGCACAAAGATTCATGGAGATAACAGGAAAAAGACAACTTGGGTGGTCTAGATGGAAAACTTGGGTTTGATAAATCCAAAGTTACTTGTTTTAAATTTCGGGAGAAGGGACACTTCAAGCGTGAATGTCCGAACAGAGAGGTTCAGGGAACCATAATCCTTTCACCGATGATTACTACAAGAGAGCAATCTACCATCGTCCTTAGCTAAGAACACGAATGGTGCCGATTGAAGACAAACAGCTAGAGACCAAAGATAAAGCACTTGTGGTTACTCAAGAAGATAAGGGCTTCAATTGGAATAAATATATTTCTAAGGGAGAAAGTTTTGCTTTGGTTGCTGAGATTATTGAGGAACCTAAAGAAGAATCAGGGGCGTCCTTTGACGATGGTCCTGAAGATGATGATTTCTATTATCACACTCCGTCAGAGGAGGAGGAACTTTTGAACAGTCCGTTCAAACATCTTTTTCCTAATGATATCTTAAAAACTTTTGCAGGTTATTTTGCACCAAGTCAGCATTCATCATGTGAATAGCAAAGGAAGCCAGTTGATGAAGAAAAAGTTGATGAAAAGATGGAGAAGTTGTCAGAAGACATCATCAAAGCATGCATGGAAAATAGCAATGAGGTAAAGGAGTCAAAGAGTGAGTTTATGGTTGAAAAACCGTGTTTAAAATGTGCAGAGCCATGTAGTGATTGTCTTGTAAAAGACACACGATATGCTGAATTCCAAAATTCAACAGATAATTTGTCTAGTGATTACAAACCCATTAAGAAGCATATGACAAATTATGTGCATCTGTTAAACAATATAGTAAAGCACTCAGAGAGAATGACGCAACACTTTTGATGCTCAAAGTGAAAGATATTCATTTGAATACTATCGTTGAGGTAAAAAGTGAGCTTGAGAAAATTAGAATCGAATCTGAACGGGTTAACAAATTGTTAATCAGTTATTCAACAAGCTTGTACGTCATTGATTACATTCTGCCAAAAATTAAAAATAATGATGAATCTAAAAATGATGAAACTAAAAGTGTGAGTTACGATCGTGTTCCACCACCCATGTGGAATAGTTATGCATGCAAAAAGCCATCTGGGGAGGAAAAGACGCTTAACCTAAAGTTGAAAACTGAACCGTCTAATGAGCCGCCTGTGAACATCGACGTAACTTACACCAAATCTGAAGGTGAATGCGACTGAAGTGGTGAACACAGCGGCTGAAAATGTGTTAAAAAGTGAATCTGAAATTTCTGAGTCTGAAAAATGTGAAAAGACCAAGTCTAATGATATATCAGAAGATAGTTTAAATATTGATCCAAATGTTATAGCTTATAAAATGAAAGGATCTGATAAACTAATTTTAGATGAGGACTTTCCGATCCAAAACATGAACATGGATCGTGTGGATAAAATGTTCAAGTTTGTGGAGGTAAGTCATGCTGATTTAGATAAACATGATGTATCTTTCTACTCTAAATCAAAACGTAACAACCAACCCTACTATCATAAAAATAGAGATTATCCTAAAAATAAAAGGGCGGGTTTGTGCTTCCAGAAGTGATATATGAACAACAGGTTTCAAAAACTAAACTTTACAAGAAAATTAACTTTTTTTTGGAACAACAACCGAGAAAGAAAAGGAGATCATCAGAACTCAAGCAAACGATGATTTTCATAAAGAGAAACAGAAACAAGTTTTGGATACCTCTGTTCATAAGGACAGCAGGACATGCTATAACTGTAAGAAAGTTGGGCATATCGCACGCTATTGCTCACAAGTGTAACATTTGTCAAAAACGGGTTCTCCAAACCCGCTCCGTTTGTAATCGAATATCAAGTTATAAATGTTTCGTTGCATATTTATGTCCATGTTAATTTTTAATGATGCATAATTAATAAACAAACTAGAATATAAAAGTTATAATTGATAAAAAGAAAAAATAAAATAATTAAAAAGAAAATTAGGCTGCCGGGACTCGAACCCGGGTCAGCCGGGTTTAATCTCAAAGACTTATCACACACACACATACAACCACTCCGCCACTTGATGTTTTCTGTGAATTCTAGGGAACAATTAAACTTTATGGTCAATCATGAAGCGATCTGGTTACGCTAACTCTAACCGAAATCGGTCACCAAACGTCCAAAAACGTTTGATTGTTCACGGTTTACCGATTATAACCGCTACACCGACACCTCCAATCAATTGAGCTTTGAATGGACTTGAATTCAAGAGTGGATCGGTTTTAATAACCGAAAACCTTCAATTCCTGAATTACTTCAATCATAGACCCCTCTCGCGACTCAAACACATCTGCAGACCTTCGAATTTCACTTTCGCAATACTTTCAGTTCGTCGGAGAAGCTAATTGAACTCGCCGGACTTTCGCCGGAAAACCGTGTGTTCCATCAAATCAGTGAGTCTCTAAATTCTTTCGTTTTCTATCAATTGTTAAGCTATTGCTAACTCAAACCCTTCAATCGGAATCAATTTCAGACGTCAATATCGGATAATTCCCTCTCGCCGGAAAACTTCTGAAAATTCTTATCTTCCGTTGTAAAACGGTATAGACATTCAAACCTTCTGATAACTCTTGTTTAATACTTCAATTCCTCGCTTAGCTAATCAAAACTGTTAATTTGTTCGCTCAGTCGAAGTTCATAAAAATCAGAGCCGACGACTTGCCGGAAATCTGAGATAAATCGTTCTCCGGTATGTTTACTTCCAAAATCGTCTCTGCCATTTCATTTTAGTCTTTTGTACATTTGTTAATCGTTTTAAAGCAAGAAACAGTTGAGTAAATCATTGTCTGTAAATTTGGCGAAGAAGATGAAGTATGTTAACATTATAAGATTAATTAAAATCGGTATTATAAACGGGTTAGACACACAGTCCAGCGGTGGACTGTGTGCAAACAATACGCACACGCCGCGAGTTCGATCCTTGATACACACACTCTCTGTAATTAAAATGTTCTTTTTTTACTGAACCGGATCTTTTCGCAATTAGATGTTAAGTATAATAAAAATCTGTATATTAACCAAGTTAGACACACAGTCCAGCGGTGGACTGTGTGTAACTTTAAGTCACAGGTCCCGGGTTCGAGACCTGTTGACGAAACCGGTTCGATGATTTAAAACATTTTTCAAAATAAAAGAATTTTGAATAAACTGAGTTAGTATATAAATATAATTAAAAACAGAATTATTTCGGGTTAGACACGTAGCTCAGTTGGTAGAGCTGCGTGCACGCGAAAGGGAGGTTTCGGGTTCGAGTCCTACCCGGCGCATACATGTGCACAATAGAACCGGTCAAACAGTCAAACGGTCAACGCAAAAGTCAACATATTTTATATTTTTATTTATTTAATTTAATTTAAAAATCAATTAAAAATACTTAAAAATAATGTTTTTAAAGATAGGAAATAGCCTTAAACTCACAAAAATATATCTAAAAATCCTATTAAAATTATTAATAAAATCCACTCATTTACTATATCTTCCGTTATTATTTAGGTTAGTCAATCCTCGTTGTTCAATTCTTCCAACTCGTGCGCATCTCATCATCTCCAACCGAACGCACCCAATGTGAGTGAATCTCTACAAAATTCCCCGTTTTAATCACGTTTTTGGGGTGTATCATGTGTCTTACCATTTATTATATTTAAATCATGTGCATACATCATATCATGAACAAATGTGTATTCAGCTTGTTTCAACTGTTGTGTGGTTATTGTTTAGATTTAATTTATTATTTCCAGTACATGCAATTTCATAGGCCGCCGCTCCCCATTACATTATGAGCGTTGAGCAGTTCCCCATTACATTATGAGCGTGAACCTGGCGTTGCCAACATACGATCGGCTCCGTTTGATTGAGCCTTGATCGCACAGACATTTATCATTTTCAGTACATGCAATACGATCGGCTCCGTTTGATTGAGCCTTGATCGCACAGACATTTATCATTTTCAGTACATGCAATACGATCGGCTCCGTTTGATTGAGCCTTGATCGCACAGACATTTATCATTTTCAGTACATGCAATACGATCGGCTCCGTTTGATTGAGCCTTGATCGCACAGACATTTATCATTTTCAGTACATGCAATACGATCGGCTCCGTTTGATTGAGCCTTGATCGCACAGACATTTATCATTTTCAGTACATACATTTATCATAGGCCGTCCGTTCCCCATTTTTTATGATTATTGCACAATTTTTCCTTGATAAATAACAAGAAAATCAATAATAAATGTTTATCTAACAAGGTTCACTCGCCAACTTATGTTGACCCAAAAACCCCCATTTTTACACATGATACAGGTGAACCAGCTGCAGCAAGAAACACATAGGATTGGCTTAGAAGAATAAACTGGTTTAGAGCTTGGATTGTTTAGTTGGTTATTTTTCTTTGTATTTGTATGGACATGTTTGGATTATTGAGAATGTAATTTTGACTTTAATAAATATGAGACATATTAGTAAACATCATGAGCTTTAGTGATAACCCAATTATGCCCCGACTCTTATTCCGCTGCGGGTCGGGGTGTGACAGATTGGTATCAGAGCCATGACTATTGGGATAGGATAGGTTATTAGACCCTTAGAGCCTATACTATAGTTGATTAGAAATTTTTAAGATTTTTGTGTCTTAACATGCCAAATTTCATGATGTTTATATGTTTTATGTTAAATGTTACATTCAATGTTATGCAAGCATGTTCATAAGTATATATTATCAAATAATGCCTATCATGAATCATATTCTCATAACATATCATATCCATGAAAGCACACATCACATCATTTTCATGATTGTTTTTACAATGATTTTTGTATTTTCAAATCTCATCAAAGTGAGTTCTCATGACGGGCATGTAGTAACTGGAAGGGTACAAGTACCGGTAGTCGGAATGTCCTGTCTAGGCTTGGCATTCGTATAAATCCAAAATAAAGAACCAGTTTGCCTACCTGGGGACTAACGATGAGAGTACGAAGTACCTATTAGGCCAAAGCATGCTATACCAAACATCGTGCTAACCCCACTTTGAGTTGTCAGTGTGTCTACACCTGGACACATTCCGACCATACATCTCGTAAACATATTTTGTGCTTTTCATTCGGGTGATGCGAGTGTTAAATCGCCAATACTAATGTGAATCATACCAAGCCAATAGTCATGGGGGCCCACATGACTATACAGGTGAAGGTATGGGGGACATTTGAGGCCCAACATGAGCAAACCCAAGACATCCTATGGATGTAGTTGCATTATTGATATTTATGTTATTTTCATTTTCTTTAAGACACATGATGCCTAAAAAGACTCCATAAACTCACAATCTTCTTATGTATGTTCCTGTAGATGTCGGCTAGACAACAACGAGGGGGTAAAAGATCAGGAAGGTCTCACGAACGCTTGGCCACACAAATCGCGAAACAAATGGCCGCGGTGCTTCCTGACATTGTGGTTCAAGTACAACAAGCTCTCGCCACAAATCCCACTAATCCTCCCCAGCAAGATGACCAGAACATCGGCAACCCTCCTACCAGCAAGTGCTCATATAAACATTTCAAGTCTTGCGATCCTCCTAAATTTGAAGGGACCGAAGGTGTCACTGCTCTCCTCCACTGGTTTGAGGAAATGGAAAACACCTTCCTCAACTGCGATTGTCCCGAGGATCGCAAGGTACGATACGCAACCGGGAGACTATTTGGGATAGCTCTTACCTGGTGGAATACTGAAAAGGGTAAGAGGGGAATTGATGATGCAATGGCCTTAACGTGGGAGGAGTTAAGGGAAATCATGACGAGACGATTCTGTCCAAGAAGTGAAATTAAAAAGTTAGAGGACGAATTTCATTCTTTGAAGCAAAAGGAGGGAGATCATACTTCCTACAACAAGAGGTTCTTAGAGTTGAACCAAATGGTCCCTAACTTGTTTACCCCAGTTTACCGCTTAATTGAGCATTATATTCGAGGTCTTCCCTCGAAAATTCAAGATTCAGTTCTCAGCACTTCACCAGCAACACTTGAAGCTGCTATGGAACTAGCGACTAAACTGACCGAGAATCGAATTCGCAACGGTAAGTTTAAAGAGGAGAAGAAGAAAGCCCCCGTTGAGGGCCAAACTTCAAACCATTCCACCTCCTCCTCTAAGTTTGATAACAAGAGGAAATGTAACACCAGAAACTTCGCTGTCACACAAACCAATTTCCCTATCCCTGCTGCACCCATTACCCAAGTTGCTCCCTCACCTGCACCATACAAAAGGCCATACTCTGGCCCATTACCAAAATACAACCGTTGCCAATACCACCATTTTCCTGATCATCCCTGCCAACATTGCACCGGCTGCGGTCGCGCAGGTCATACTGTTCAGACCTGTCGCATACCTCAGCGAATGAACCGCCATCAGCTTTCAACCCAAACCCACCAACAAATAATGGGTCAAGCCCAACAACCCCTACTACTACCACCTACCCAACATTTAGCCCAATCATACTATCAACCCAACTATCCCATGGTTCAACCTATGCGGGCTTGCTACAATTGTGGAGACCCAAGCCACTTTAGAAACACTTGTCCACGATTGGTAAACATTATACATGCTCAAGCCCAAGCGAATCCGGTGAATCAAGCTAACCAAGCTCCTCCACCTGCAAGAGGAAGAGCTTTCAACATCAACGCTAATCAGGCTAGAGCTGACAGCAATGTGGTTAACGGTACGTTTCTTATCAACGGTAGTTATGCATCCATGTTGTTTGATACTGGCGCGGATAAAAGTTTTGTGTCTTTAGAGTTTGAACCCATCCTAAACAAAAATCGTGATACGCTCATGGAATCCATAACAGTAGAAGTTGCTGACGGGAAACCGGTCTCATTAAACTCTATTATACGCAATTGTACTCTCACCTTAAACGACCATAATTTTCCAATTGACCTCATTCCTATGAAGTTGGGAAGCTTTGATATTATAATTGGTATGGACTGTCTCAGCCAACATCATGCTGAAGTTGTATGCCGCGAGAAGTTTATACGCATCCTCTTCCAAACGGTCAGACTCTACGAATCTTTGGAGAAACCCCATCGAAAGGGCTCAGATTAATGTCATGTCTTCAAGCTCGAAAATATCTTCGCAAGAATTATGTCGCATTTTTAACCCATGTCGTCAAAAAGGGAACCATGGAGAAGAAACTCGAAGACATCCCAGTAGTAAAAGATTTCCCGCAAGTTTTTCCTGACGACATTTCAGGACTTCCTCCCGTGAGAGAAGTCGAATTTCGCATTGATCTTATACCTGGTGCTACACCAGTTGCAAAGTCTCCTTATAGGTTAGCCCCCTCTGAAATGCAAGAGCTAGCCAGTCAATTGCAAGAGTTGACTGACAAAGGATTCATACGTCCTAGCTCCTCGCCTTGGGGTGCACCTGTCCTTTTTGTGAAGAAGAAAGATGGATCGTTTCGCATGTGCATCGACTACAGAGAACTCAACAAGTTAACAGTCAAGAATCGCTATCCATTACCTCGCATTGATGATCTTCTTGACCAACTTCAAGGCGCCAGCTGTTTTTCAAAAATCGACCTTCGATCTGGTTATCATCAACTTAGAGTACATGAAGAAGACGTCCCAAAGACCGCTTTCCGAACTCGTTATGGTCATTATGAATTCATGGTCATGCCATTCGGTTTAACCAATGCTCCAGCTGTCTTCATGGATCTAATGAACAGAGTCTGCAAACCCTGTCTCGATCGTTTTGTTATAGTCTTCATCGACGACATCCTCATTTA
The DNA here is from genome assembly GCA_947069175.1 of Scalesia atractyloides. Taxonomy (NCBI): domain Eukaryota; kingdom Viridiplantae; phylum Streptophyta; class Magnoliopsida; order Asterales; family Asteraceae; genus Scalesia; species Scalesia atractyloides. The sequence goes on along the minus strand of CAMTDV010000013.1, from coordinate 50,400,601 downwards.
TTCAAAGTCTAAGTCTGATCATGAGCGACATCTTCGACTCATCCTCACACTTCTAGAGAATGAAAAGCTTTACGCCAAATTCTCCAAATGCGAATTCTGGTTAAAAGAGGTACAATTCCTTGGATATGTAGTCAATGACAAGGGAATACATGTCGACCCCTCAAAGATCAAAGCGGTACAAGAATGGCAAGCGCCACGTACACCAACTGAAGTAAGATCATTCCTTGGTTTGGCTGGTTATTATCGCCGCTTCATTTCAAACTTCTCTCGCATTGCTGTACCACTCACGGCTTTAACTCATAAGGGAAAACCCTTTCATATGGGGACCCAAACAAGAAGAATCCTTCCAAACCCTTAAACAAAAACTCTGTGATGCACCAATCCGCACTCTGCCTGAAGGTTGTGATGACTTCGTGGTTTATTGCGACGCATCAGGGCAAGGACTAGGCTGTGTTCTAATGCAAAGAGGAAAGGTTATAGCTTATGCTTCGAGACAACTCAAGACTCATGAGAAGAACTACACCACCCATGACCTAGAACTTGGAGCCGTTGTGTTCGCTCTTAAGATACGGAGACATTATCTCTACGGTACTAAGTGTAAAACATACACTGACCACAAGAGTCTTCAACATATCTTCAATCAAAAGGAGTTAAACATGAGGCAACGAAGATGGGTCGAACTTCTAAATGACTACGACTGTGAAATTCGGTACCACCCTGGCAAGGCAAATGTGGTGGCTGATGCACTCAGTCGAAAGGGTTATGCGAACTCCATTCATCTTCTATGTTCGCAAATCATAACTGACATTAAAGATCAAATTCGAGAAGCCCAAAATGTTTCAGTAACGGAGGATGATGTACGAAAGGAGCTGTCCTGTGGAGCTGAACTTAAAATTGAAACTAAATCTGACGGTATTCTGTACTATCTAGATCGCATATGGATTCCTGACCACAACAACCTTCGTGAATTTCTTATGAATGAGGCTCACAAAACACGATACTCTATACACCCAGGAGCCGATAAGATGTATCAAGACCTTCGATACACCTATTGGTGGCCTGGAATGAAAAAGGATATTGCTGTTTTTGTTTCCAAGTGCCTTACATGTTCCAAGGTGAAAGCTGAACACCAAAGACCCTCAGGACTTCTGGTCCAACCTGAAATACCTGTATGGAAGTGGGAAAACATAACCATGGACTTCATTACCGGGTTACCTCGCACTTCTGGTGGGTATGACACTATATGGGTAATCATTGATCGACTTACAAAATCAGCTCACTTTATTCCTATCCGGGAAGATTTCAAGAACGAAAAGCTAGCACGTATTTATATCAGCGAAATCGTAAGCCGACATGGTGTACCGTTAAGCATTATTTCAGATCGTGATGGTCGTTTCACTTCACGAACATGGCAAGCAGTACAAGCCGCTTTGGGTACGCGATTAGATCTCAGTACCGCTTATCATCCTCAAACTGATGGACAATCTGAACGCACCATTCAAACTCTTGAAGATATGCTTCGAGCATGTGTCATAGACTTCAAGGGAAATTGGGACGCTCATCTACCATTAGTTGAATTTTCGTACAACAACAGCTATCATTCAAGTATCGGCATGGCACCTTTTGAAGCTTTATATGGTCGTAAGTGCCGATCTCCAGTATGTTGGAACGAAATTGGGGAAGCTCAAATCACCGGTCCAGAATTGATTCAAGAAACCACAGACAAGATCCATCAAATTCGAAACAATCTTCTAGCGGCTCAAAGTCGTCAAAAGAGTTATGCAGATAAACGACGGAAGCCTTTGGAGTTTAACATTGGTGATCATGTACTTTTAAAAGTATCACCGTGGAAGGGAGTAGTTCGTTTTTGTCAAAAAGGCAAGCTAGCACCACGCTACGTAGGACCTTTCAAGATACTCGAAAGAGTAGGACCTGTAGCATACAAGCTTGATCTACCAGAAGAACTCAACAGGATTCATCCCACATTCCACGTATCAAACTTGAAGAAGTGCCTCGCTGATGAAAACCTGCATATTCCTCTGGAAGATATTCAGATTGATGAATCCATGCATTTTATTGAAAGACCAGTAGAGATCATGGACTTCGGAGAAAAACATCTACGACGAAGTCGCATTCCAATTGTTAGGGTACGCTGGGAGTCGAAACGGGGACCTGAGTTTACTTGGGAACTTGAAGACCCAATGCGCGAAAAATACCCGCATCTTTTTCCTACTACTACTACTTAAATTTCGGGACGAAATTCCTAAAAGTAGGGGATACTGTAACATTTGTCAAAAACGGGTTCTCCAAACCCGCTCCGTTTGTAATCGAATATCAAGTTATAAATGTTTCGTTGCATATTTATGTCCATGTTAATTTTTAATGATGCATAATTAATAAACAAACTAGAATATAAAAGTTATAATTGATAAAAAGCAAAAATAAAATAATTAAAAAGAAAATTAGGCTGCCGGGACTCGAACCCGGGTCAGCCGGGTTTAATCTCAAAGACTTATCACACACACATACAACCACTCCGCCACTTGATGTTTTCTGTGAATTCTAGGAAACAATTAGCGATCTGGTTACGCTAACTCTAACCGAAATCGGTCACCAAACGTCAAAAAACGTTTGATTGTTCGCGGTTTACCGATTATAACCGCTACACCGACACCTCCAATCAATTGAGCTTTGAATGGACTTGAATTCAAGAGTGGATCGGATTTAATAACCGAAAACTTTCAATTCCTGAATTACTTCAATCATAGACCCCTCTCGCGACTCAAACACATCTGCAGACCTTCGAATTTCACTTTCGCAATACTTTCAGTTCGCCGGAGAAGCTAATTGAACTCGCCGGACTTTCGCCAGAAAACCGTGTGTTCCATCAAATCAGTGAGTCTCTAAATTCTTTCGTTGTCTATAAATTGTTAAGCTATTGCTAACTCAAACCCTTCAATCGGAATCAATTTCAGACGTCAATATCGGATAATTCCCTCTCGCCGGAAAACTTTTGAAAATTCTTATCTTCCGCTGTAAAACGGTATAGACATTCAAACCTTCTGATAACTCTTGTTTAATACTTCAATTCCTCGCTTAGCTAATCAAAACTGTTAATTTGTTCGCTCAGTCGAAGTTCATAAAAATCAGAGCCGACGACTTGCCGGAAATCTGAGATAAATCGTTCTCCGGTATGTTTACTTCCAAAATCGTCTCTGCCATTTCATTTTAGTCTTTTGTACATTTGTTAATCGTTTTAAAGCAAGAAACAGTTGAGTAAATCATTGTTTGTAAATTTGGCGAAGAAGATGAAGTATGTTAACATTATAAGATTAATTAAAATCGATATTAAAAGAGGTTAGACACACAGTCCAGCGGTGGACTGTGTGCAAACAATACGCACACGCCGCGAGTTCGATCCTTGATACACACACTCTCTGTAATTAAAATGTTCTTTTTTTACTGAACCGGATCTTTTCGCAATTAGATGTTAAGTATAATAAAAATCTGTATATTAACCAAGTTACACACACAGTCCAGCGGTGGACTGTGTGTAACTTTAATTCACAGGTCCCGGGTTCGAGACCTGTTGATGACACCGGTTCGATGATTTAAAACATTTTTGAAAATAAAAGAATTTTGAATAAACTGAGTTAGTATATAAATATAATTAAAAAAAGAATATTTCGGGTTAGACACGTAGCTCAGTTGGTAGAGCTGCGTGCACGCGAACGGGAGGTCTCGGGTTCGAGTCCTGCCCGGCGCATACATGTGCACAATAGAACCGGTCAAACAGTCAAACGGTCAAAATAGTCAAACGGTCAAAGCAAAAGTCAACATATTTTTAAATTTTTATTTATTTAATTTAATTTAAAATCAACTAAAAATATTTAAAAATAATGTTTTTAAAGATAGGAAATAGCCTTAAAGTCACAAAAATATATCTAAAAATCCTATTAAAATTATTAATAAAATCCACTCATTTACTATATCTTCCGTTATTATTTAGGTTAGTCAGTCCTCGTTGTTCAATTTTTCCAACTCGTGCGCATCTCATCATCTCCAACCGAACGCACCCAATGTGAGTGAATCTCTACAAAATTCCCCGTTTTAATCACGTTTTTGGGGTGTATCATGTGTCTTACCATTTATTATATTTAAATCATTGTGCATACATCATATCATGAACAAATGTGTATTGAGCTTGTTTCAACTGTTGTGTGGTTATTGTTTAGATTTAATTTATTATTTCTAGTACATGCAATTTCATAGGCCGCCGCTCCCCATTACATTATGAGCGTTGAGCAGTTCCCCATTACATTATGAGCGTGAACCTGGCGTTGCCAACATACGATAGGCTCCGTTTGATTGAGCCTTGATCGCACAGACATTTATCATTTTCAGTACATGCAATACGATCGGCTCCGTTTGATTGAGCCTTGATCGCACAGACATTTATCATTTTCAGCACATGCAATACGATCGGCTCCGTTTGATTAAGCCTTGATCGCAAAGACATTTATCATTTTCAGTACATACATTTATCATAGGCCGTCCGTTCCCCATTTTTGTTATTGTATGTTATTGTATGTTATTGTATGTTATAGTTTGTGGTTGTTATTGCTACTGTTTGATTATTTACATTTGTTCACTTATGATTATTGCACAATTTTTCCTTGATAAATTAACAAGAAAATCAATAATAAATGTTTATATAACAAGGTTCACTCGCCAACTTATGTTGACCCAAAAACCCTCATTTTTACACATGATATAGGTGAACCAGCTGCAGCAAGAAACACATAGGATTGGCTTAGAAGAATAAACTGGTTTAGAGCTTGGATTGTTTAGTTGGTTATTTTTCTTTGTATTTGTATGGACATGTTTGGATTATTGAGAATGTAATTTTGACTTTAATAAATATGAAACATATTAGTAAATATCATGAGCTTTGGTGATAACCCAATTATGCCCCGACTCTTATTCCGCTGCGGGTCGGGGTGTGACAACAAGCAAGTTCAAAACCTATTTCTCATCCTAAAAAATTCACTGAGGATGAAAATCAGAAAGCACCCGTGTTTGCGCCAAAACAAATCTTAGAAAGAAACAACGAATCTCTCAATAATGTTAAACCAATATTCAATGTCAATCTAAATTTAAAATTGGTGAAACATCAAACAAAAATCGTCAAATGGATTCAAAATTTTATGCTAGGAAGGCTAAACCTCAAACGCAAAAATGGGTTGCCAAAGTTAAATCATCCAAGATTGAACAAAAACCTTCTGTTCCACACAAAACTGAGCCTAAACAGAATGATAAAAACAAAGTAGGTCCGAAATCGACATTCCAAACCCACCCAGGACCAAATAGGCTTAGGTTTCTTTGTTTAAATAAGTCTCTTCATTATGTGTGTAGGGGCTCCAGCGTTCGATAATGTCAAAAGGGATAATGGATAGTGGAACTTCTCGCCACATGACAGGAATGCTTGCGTTGCTCAACGACGTTAAAGTTATCCGTGGAGGGTACGTGGGTTTTGCTGGAACGCAGGGAGGTAGAATTGTAGGTGAAGGAATTCTCACGAACAGAGTTGTATCGTTTGACAAAGTGAACTACATCGCTGAGCTTGAGAATAATCTACTCAGCATTTTGCAAATTTGTGACAAGAAGTTCACGACGCATTTCAACGATAAAGAATGCTTGATCTTAAAACTAGATTTCAAGATTCCGGAGAAATGGATCCTGATGCGTGCTCCATGAGAGAATGATTTGTATGTTCTTGATATGGGTATCGCTTCTACCACGTCAAAGAAAGTTCAATGCTTTGTGTCTAAAGCTACCGAGAAAGGGTCGATTCTATGGCATCGGAAGGTGGGGCATATTCATCTACGAAAGATGAGTTATCTTGTGCATAACGACCTAGTGGAGGGTGTAAATTTGAAGAATTTTCAACAATCTGATGATTGTCTGAGCTGCAAGAAGGGGAAGCAGCATAAGAAATCACACCCGAGAAAGTTGTTGAATTCTATCAAGCTACCACTAGAAAGGCTACACATGGATCTATTTAGACCAGTCAACATCGAAAGTATCTCTGGTGATCTATATTTCCTTGTCGTTACAGATGATTATTCACAATTCTCATGGGTTTTCTTTCTGGAGAGTAAAGACGAAACGTTTGAAACTCTTATGATCCTCTTCAGAAAAACTGAAAACCTATATCACTTGCCAATCAAGAGAATCCGCAGTGACAACGGAACAGAGTTCAAGAACAAGAAGATTCTAGAATTCTGCAATGAAAAGGGATTCTTCACGAATTCAGCGGCCCCTATACTCCTCAACAAAATGGGGTAGCTGAACGTAAGAATCGCACACTGATCGAGACTGCCAGAACAATGTTAGCCGATTCGAAATTGCCAATCAGTTTCTGGAGTGAAGCAGTCGTGTCAACGTGTTATACCTTAAATTGTGTGTTAACAGTTAAGCCTCACAACAAAACGTGTTTCGAGTTACTAAATCTGTGAGAGCCCAACTTACATTTTTGGAACCTTTTGGATCTCCGTGTACTGTATTGGACCCGGATGGTAAATTTGGAGCCAAATCCTTGGAAGGATTTTTCGTCAGTTACGCTACTCCTCATAAACGTGTTTTCTTGCCGAGTCTGAACCAGGTCATTCTAGCGCAGCATGTTGATTGTCAAAGATATACGACGCCAACACAGAAATCTGGGGATCCATGGCTATTTAACTACGATGGATTGAGCGATTCATTCGACCTGCCAGATGTGCCATCAGATTAACAACTTGTTATGCTCTTTCAACAGCGTCAAATATCTACCCAAGAACAAGTCTCTAGACCGTTGGTGATTTCTACATCACTTCCTGCTAACACGTCTGATGTCTGTCAAAGCTCTTCTCAACAAGTTCCTGTTCCTGCACCAAATGTCAATATTGTCGAATCACTGCACCAACCAAATGCTGATGCTGACTCTGATCGGGAACCAACTTTCAACGATGGTGGATCCAATTCTGATGAAGGATCTGAACTGATTGAAAGCTTCTTCAACAAACAGGTTACTCAGTCAAATGCCAGGAATGAAGCCTCTTCATCTGTACCAGTCGTTGATGAAGTTCTTATGAATTTGCAACCGCAAGTAGATGTTCCAACCAAAGTGATGCCAAGGACACTTTCATATCATCCGTCAAAGAACATTATAGGAAGCTTACAAACCGGAGTGCAAACTCGTAATCAGATCAACAAGGATCTAAGTTGTTTCTATACTAGTATTGCTCCACTCCAAACCCGACTTTCTAATAGTTGTTTTGTTTCTCAGGTTGAACCAGGAAGTTGGAAAGACGCGTTAAAGGAGGAAAGCTGATGCAATTCAGGAGGAATTACTTCAATTCTAGAAACTTGGAGTCTGGAAGCTTGTTGACCTACCAGATCATCACAAAAAGATTAACACTCGATGGGCCTTTAAGTGCAAGCGTGATGATAGGGGTGTGGTAGTCCGAAACAAAGCTCGACTTGTGGTTCAAGGTTTTCATCAGCAGGAAGGGATATACTATACCGAAGTCTACTCCCCAGTTGCCCTTCTTGAAGCGATCCGCATATTCTTGGCCTTTGCGTTGTGGAAAGGTTTCAAGGTGTACCAATTAGATGTTAAATTTGCTTTCCTATATGGTAAAGTTAAAGAGGAAGTGTATGTTGGCCAACCACCGAGGTTCGTCGATCCAGTGCACAAAGACAACGTCTACCTTCTGAATAAAGCCTTATATGGTATTCATCAAGCCCCGAGAGCTTGGTATGAAACGCTGTCAAGTCATCTTCTGGACAACGGCTTTATCAGAGGAAGTGTAGATTCTACTCTTTTTACCAAGGAAGTGGATGGGCATTTAATCATCGTACAGATATATGTGGATGATATTATCTTTGGACCGATAAATGACAAACTGTGTAAAGACTTTGAAAAAGTCATGAAGCGCAAATTCGAAATGAGCATGATGGGGGAGATGAAGTTCTTTCTAGGACTTCAGGTCGATCAGTTGCCTGTTGGTATCTTTATCCATCAGACGAAGTATGTTCATGACATACTGGAGAAATTCGATATGACAGGAGCTAAACCAGCATCTACCCCGTAAGCTCCTAATCACGGCATTTGTCTAGATCTTATTGGAGAAAGAGTTGACGAGACTTTATATCACTCCATGATCGGATCCTTGATGTATCTACCGCTTCTCGACCTAATATCATGTATCCAACGTGCATGTGCCCCCGTTATCAGTCAAATCCAAGAGAGTCGCACCTGCTCGCTGTCAAACGCATTATGAGATATCTGAAGGGTTTTCCAAGCACCGGCTTGTGGTATCCAAGACATGACGACTTCAATCTTGCGGGCTACTCGGATTCTAATTTCGGTTGCTGCAAACTAAATACCAAATCTACGACGGCTGGTTGCTAGTTCTTCGGAGCCTGTTTCGGTAACGTGGCAATGCAAGAAACAGACCACGGTCACACTCTCTACTTGTGAAGCTGAATATGTTTCATCATCCAGCTGTTGTGCCCAGATTCTCTAGATTCAACAACACATGAGAGACTTCGGACTGCAATTTCTAGGTACGCCAATATATGTAGATAATGAGGCCACGATCGATATCACTAAAAACTCATGCCAACACTCACGCACTAAAAATATCGAGATTCGACACCACTTTTTCCGTGACTGCTACGAGAAAAAGTTGGTTAGAATTGAGAAAATCCACACTGATGATCAAAAGCGATTTTTATACCAAAGCATTTGATAAAACAAGATTTAAAATCTTTTAAAAATGAATGGTTTAAAAAATCTGACATCAGGGGATGTTCATGAGTTGAGTTTGAGGATGATGATGACTTGACGTGAATTTTTCATCGGTTAGATGTATTTCTGTACATTCTTTCTTAAAAATTCTAAAAGACCAAAAATATGTTTTTGATTTTAGGGGAGAAGTGTTTGAGGAAAATACAAAAACATTATAAAACGCAAAAAAAGTTTTTTGTGAAAAAGAGTGATCATATTATAACAAAAAGACAGTCACGGTAGGCTTCACTCGTTCAGTAAATTGTTTTCGAGATATAAACCTAAAAGAAAAACTAAATAAATTGTGGGTTAACATCTCTTGGATATATGGACTTAGTACTCCGAAATTTCGTTTGAGAGAATGCCAGATTCTGCGATACTAGGTCTTTATATTTAATTGATATCTGGGGTATTATCCGAGTTCTTCTGATTTTGCGTGAGCAATGGCCTAGAACTTTTATAATACTTTACGCATTTTTCGCCCAAGCTGCATAAAAAATGAATATGTCATAAACTTTGTGACATCTGCAGTATAAAAGATTCCTATATGGAACACCACCTAAAGACGAGCCTTCATCACTTTCTCTGTATGGGAATACTAACCTAAGCTCTCAAGGTCTCGTACTCACCCTTTTACAGATATCAATTGGATATATTCACCTGTGAAATGAAATTCTGGGAATCTCGATGCGGGAGTAGATTATGTGTTAGGTCCTAGAAGTGTGAGACCGAAGCATCAAATATACGCAACGGTCTATGGTAGCTAATTGGGCTTAACTGGGTTAGTTTGTGTTAGGTTTGGACCTTTATAGGTCATTTGGGACTGCCATAGGCCATGTGGGCCAGGCAAGCCCATTAGGGTTATGCCTAACCCTAGGTAAAAACAAATGTTATGCCATTCCTCGGGTCAGACTTTTGGAGACTTTTAGGTTTTCTCTAGAGAACGTCGATCTTGTACCAGACGGTTCTGCTTGTTCAAGTAATAGAATCGTGTGCAAGGTTAAAGTTGATTCGTGTTTTTCTTCATCATTTCGGTTTTTCTTGAATCATCACCAAGTTTGGATTCCGCCCATCCTTGGTGATCGTGTGATATCAGTGTTAGATCTGGATTACCGGGACTTACAAGTGGTATCAGAGCGTTAAGCCTACTGACATATCACATTTGAGGGTGATATATGTATATATGTATTATTTGAGGGGGAGAAAATTAGAAAAATACAAAAACATTATTTGAAAAATAGAAAAATACAAAAATAAAATGTCATGGGAAATGAAATGAATATTAGTGATAAAGGGCGTGACTAACACATGTAAGGTGTCGTAGCTGAAAAGACTAGGATCTAATGTGATATGTCGGTAGGCTTAATGCTCAAAGTGATTAAAAGATACTAAGTGATATAAACATAATAAACTATGTACTCAGTGGGTCACTTACCATCGGCGTATGATTTCATGGTCTTAAATCTTGCGTTGATAAATAGCCAACGACTGAGGTTTCGGGTCTTTATGCTGTTGAGTCATCCGAGAATATCTTGGCTGCCCTTCTGTTGCATCCAGATTATATGCAGACCTAGGCACAGTCAGGATATTCTTAAAAGAGCCAAAATAAAAAGGGCCAAAACCTTAAAATAAAGGAAATCTCATCATGAGAAAATTCCATGAATTCAAACATACCAAATAAGGTATTTGTCTAATCCTCGTCACATACTATTGGTCACTCTGCTGTACGGAAGTACTGACCTGTTCACCTATAGTCTGACGTTGTAAAAGATAAAGGATGATCTCAGTATACTCACCTGCTACGATGAATCGTTGTGCTTACCTTGATCGTGGGGGTATGTCATGGTATGGGACACATGGGTATTATAGTATACTACTACCTTAAGCATATCACGAAGTTGAAAAATGAAAGTTGAGCGTTAAAGTTTAAGTGGACAAACATATTGGCAATCGCATAGACCAGTCTGAATAAGTTTGCACCAAAAAGTGTTCCTTGGTCCGCTTGAAAACGATTTTGATCCCATTGTAATTGTATAGTTGTAACTATTGAGTTAGTTTCTTTGTTTATTTATGTTTCTGCTTATATTCTTCTATTTAAAAGTTAAAAAAATAGAAATTAGAAAAAATCCAAAAAATAGAGTGCTTTATTTGTTTTATTAAAAAATTACTAACCGTTCTTGAAGATTTGGCTAATCATCAAATGATGAAAGAAATTTGAATTTTGATCTGAGTACAAGTACTTAGATGTATCAGGTGTTCATGTAGTACTCTCCCTGTTGCATAAGAATGTTTTGCTTATAAATTTCTGAGAATTGTGTAGATCTTGATTTAGCTCAAGAAACAGGGACTGCTGAAATTGAGATGCTGTTAGTTGCCGACAGAGCATGAAGCGTCACAACAGCAAAGTGTACCTGAGTTGGAAGAACCAGATGTCATTCATTGTCTGACAGTGATAGTACATTTGAAGAAGTACCTGAGAACCTACTTGCTTGAAAGAGAAAATTGAAGAAGAAAAGAGCTGCTGAGGTTCCTCCTCTAGCATTCTTTTGAAAAAGATGTTTCAAGCAAAGCTGATCAAGATCCTGATATGAAGCTAACCACAAGAGAAGAAGAAAGAGATCCAGTGCTGAGAGTTCGTTGAAGAGTGAGGTCCTAAAAGTATAAGACTGACTTCCACAACACTTGTAGCATAGCAACAACCATAGACTCTGTCGAGGACGTTGCTGAATTTTCACTATGAAGACAATTTGATGCATCAGTCTAGGGGGAATTGTTAGGTCCTAGAAGTGTGAGACTGAAGCATCAAATATACGCAACGGTCTATGGTAGCTAACTGGGCTTAATGGGTTAGTTTGTGTTACGTTTGGACCTTTATAGGTCATTTGGGAATGCCATAGGCCATGTGGGCAGGCAGCCATAGAGCCCATTAGGGTTATGCCTTACCCTAGGTAAAAACATAATGTTATGTTTGGAGACTTTTAGGTTTTCTCTAGAGAACCTTGATCTTGTACCACACGGTTTTGCTTGTTCAAGTAATAGAATCGTGTGCAAGGTTAAAGTTGATTCGTGTTGTTCTTCATCATTTCGGTTTTTCTTGAATCATCACAAAATTTGGATTCCGCCCATCCTTGGTGATCATGTGATATCAGTGTTAGATCTGGATCACCGGGACTTGCATTCTGAGATGGGAAACACAGTATTTCATGTTCATAATATTACCTAACATATCTTGAAACAATTGAGAAACGAGAAGAGGTTTAAATGGACAAGTATATTGGCAATCTAAGTAAATCTGGTTAAAAGCTAAATGAGTATACCAAGATCAATGGTACTGGTGATTTGTTAAGTACGTGATATGATTCTCTTCACAAGACTCACAAAAATATGTTTGTTGTTTCTATAAAAGTCTAAAAACTCAAAAAGATTTTTAGTTTCCTTAGATTTTTAATTTGTTTTAGTCTACCGATGTTGAAGACGACACTGATGGTTGAAATCATGGCGACATCTTGCTGAGTGAAAACTGAAAACCATGGGTTGGGAGCTAATCTTTATCGGAATTTACCTGAATGTCAATAAAGTTCGTTAATTTGAAACTTTACATGTTAAAATAAATCTGTTTTGGTTAAAAATAGTCAACCAATGTCATTAACTTGGACTTGGAAGGCAAATCGGACAACCAGGGTTATTAACTTGGACTTGGTTAACCGAGTGGGTTTTTAAACAATAAAATTGGATAAAAATTAAAAATTAAAAAATCAAAAAGTTTCAAAATTCAAGATTCGTACGAATAACACTAATTTGTACGAATGACATTTGGTTTGCTTTGCACGAATCTACGGTTCGTACGAAAGACTCCTGACTAGTTTATAAGTTCTCATTCTTCCATGAATTAACTTTATGTTACTGTGAGAACTGTAGTGTGAATAGAGAGAACTTTGTGCGAACACATTCTGAACTTTTCATTTCTTGACATTCTTCGACTATTACCACATTGGGGAGGTTGATTGGCACACCTCTCACAATGGGCAATGTAATTTTGCAGAAACTAATTCGTTATAATGCCGAAGTTGAACCAATCGGACAAAAAACAAAGATCTAGGGAGTTTGGACTGGTAAACTTAAAATTGACCATAAAAATGTTAATATCGGCCCTAATAACCCAAAAATCGACTATCATGGTTCGGTTGAACATGGTGTTTTGAAACGATTCATGTTTTGTACGAAGAGGTCTTTTGAACGAAGCAAGGTTTTTCAAGGTCTTATTGTTTTCATTCGTATGAATTGGCTGATTCGTCCGAAGCCTGCCTTAAAAGTTAAATCGCAAAAATTACCCTAAAGTGCTGAGGATTCGTACGAAGATGTGTTCGTACGAAGCAAGTTTGGAAAAGCTTAAAATTTTTCTAACTCTTAAATCATCTGTACGAAGTAGTGATCCGTACGAATGATAAGTTGTTTTCAAACTTGTGAAAATTTTCAAGTATTAATTCGTACAAAGTCGTGGCTCGTATGAATGATGTTATGTTTTTTGAATTGTTTGAAAATTTTTCTAACGGTTTATTGCTTTCTCTGTGTACAGGTCAAGAAATCGTCTTTTTCGCCTTTCCACAACATCTGTTGTTTGACTGACGAATCTATTCCAGAGATTGCAGCGTACCGTGATGTATTAGATTTTCTCAGTCGTATTTGTATTACGAAGGCACTAACAATAGACACACCGTTTACAGATCACATGTTGAATATTTTGGAATGCTGCTGAGTACAGTTTGAAGACAACACAATTGTTTCTGCTGTAAAGATTGATGATGTTGATATTCCAGTAAAGATTAATGAGTAGTTGATTCGCACAGTTCTAGATTTTAAAGACAATGAAGATGATCCTACGGTTTTTCTGAATATATGGTCAAAGGATTTTTTATCGAATGGGATATGCTGGATTCATTAATGCTGCACCATTCAAGAAAAGGAATTTGAGCGCACCGTTTCGTTATCTCGCTCATGTCGTTGCTCATGCCCTAAGTCACCGGAAGGGTGGATTCGATGATCTTGTTGACTATCAGATGTGCATGATTATAGCTTTGGTTCTGAATTTGCCGTATAACTTTTCGAAAGCTATTTTTACACAGATGGTACAGAACATCCAGAGAGAGAAATTCCTGCAGTATCCGAGATTTGTACTATGATGTTGGATTATTTACATCCGGATCTGAAGAAAAAGAAGGAGGATATGCTAAAGTTGGAGCATATGGATGTATCTACACTGAAGAAGATGAACTTACACCTGAAAGCATTTCCTAACGCCAAACCTGTTTTTGGTGCGATCATAGATAAAGATTATATTTCTCCGGCACCAGGAAAGTGGAGAAAAGACAACAGTGGTGACGAAAGTGAGGAATTGACGGCTTTATCTGGTTTTATTGCAAAATGAAGTCCTTGGTTCATCAAAGGGGAGAAAAGGGTGCTAAACGTAAAGCTACTGCTACTACTTCTGCACCAGCAAACCGAAGAAAGAAACTACAGCTGAAAGTTCTGGTTTGCGAGACGAACCAGATACAGAAGAAAATGTTGAGGATATAGCAGCTGATATTGAATGTGAAGCTTTGGGGAAGCTAAAGCAGCTGAAGATGTTTCATCTTCGAGCATAAATTCTAATGAAAGAAGGGCTGGTGAAAAGAAACGAGCGCAGAAGTTAGAGAAAAAGCGCCAAGCCGAGTTGAAGAGAAAAGCTGAAGAACGCTAGCGTAAAGCTATAGGGAGGACGACACTATTTATTTCCCATCAGGTTCTGATCCTGATACTCCATTTCGAACTCCTGTGAAGAAGAAGCAAAGAAGGTTAAAGCGTTCTGCATGAAAAAGTTCTGAGTCTCCCACCGAACAGGCAGCTGAAGAGGAAGTTGTGGTTGAGCCTACTTAGCAAATACCAACTTCACCACCACAACAGGCTCCATAACCAACGCCACAACAACAGCAAACACCGCAACAACCACAACAGCAGCAAACACCACAACAGCGGCCGACGCCACAACAGCAGCCAACACCGCAACAACCACCGCGTACTACTCAGACTTCACAACCCCAATTCGACTTTGACTTTGATTTTGGTGATATGCCGGGGGGTGAAGATTTCTCGTTCAATGATCCACGGGTGGATGAATTGCAAAAACAAGTTTTGTTGAACACAATGAGGATATCTGAGCTGCAAGAACAGATCAACGTGTTAAATGAAGAAAAACAGGAGATGCTTGAGCAGGTTAATGTTTTGCCTGAAGATAAACAGCAACTTCAAGCTATGCTTGCAAGTATTGTACCGGAGAATGAACGTTTGAGATTGCGTATGGCTGAGTATGAGGAAGAGAGAATTCGTAGTGATAGACGAATGAGTTTATTTAAGAAGATTTTAGTGAAGAAACTTGGTGTGAATATAGCTGCTGAGATCGATGAAATAGAACATGCAGAGGCTCGAGAAGGGTCAAAGAGAGAAACGTCTCGCAAAGGAGCAGTCTGATGCACAGGGTAAAGGCAAAGCAAAGGTGGTCAAGGATCCTATTATCATACAAACTGAGCCAGAAGCTGAATCTTCGCCAGCTACATGCACAGATATTGTAGTTTATCAGGAGCCAAACAAGTTTATTCATATTGGGAAGCCGATAGATGTTGATATTGACTCGTTAGATCTTTCTCAAAGGCATCGTGAGTGGTTGTTAAAGAAAAGGCTTGAAAAAAAGATAGAGGAAGCCGTTGAGGAATTTGAAGAGGATGTTGAGGTTGATGATGCAGAGATAGATGATGATGGTTCTAGTAGTTCTGATGGTAATAATGATAATGATGATAATGTAGGAGGAACTGGTATACGGGTTACTGATTCAAGCGTTAATTAAGATATTGATTTTTCTGTGTACCCGACGACTATATTAATCAGGCTATAGAGGAAGGTGTGAATGATAGAGTTGATGAATCAGTTGATGGTCAGCAGGCAGGAATCTTCCCGGAGATAGATTTATCTTCCGTTCCTGTCGTGTAGAAACCTACGATATTTTATCATGAGCATGAGGTGGAAGAAGGAGAATTTGTTCACTGTTATACGAAGGAAGAAATAGCTAAGATGTTGGGAGTGAATGAAGAGAATTTCGAATTTGATTTCGAGAATGAGCTGAATGAGATAGACGCATTCGAGCCAAACGAATACGTATATGAGAATGTTGAAGACGCAAACGATTATGACAGAGTTGTCGTGGAAGATGATTCTTATGACGATGCAAATCTAGCTTATCAGAGGACAGATGATTCCCCAACTTTTGCTGAATTATTTGCAGCTGAGAATTCTGATATGTTGAAGCGAAAGGTTGTTGAAGCTGCAAAAGAAGGTACAAGTCCACAACAAATGTCTAGAGCTAAAATTGCTGAAGAGAGGAAGAAATGGTTATGAAATGTACCAGCTGAGCGTAAGTTCAAACGTCCCCTAGCATTTTTCACACGTGATGCTGACATATCTTTAGGGGATATTATTAGCTGGGGTTGGATCGAGGAGTTGAATGTATATGCGGTGAAGAGGGAGTTTGGAATTCAATATTTCAGATATCTACGCGACATCAAGTCCTTGCAGTTCTGGGATATCAAAGAATTGGTTCAGACAAAGATGATAAATCTAAAGATGAAGTTTCAGGACCAGCGGCTATGGAAGTTGATCAAGCTAGAGGCTCTACATGGTTTTACTAACTGGAAACCTCACTTTCCTCGATGTATCGTAAAGATTGATCTAGTGACACAGGAGAAGGATATAACGCTCGTCGTAAAAAGACCCAAAGTAATGAAAAACATGCCTATAATACGAATGGAGCAGGATTTTTTATACGATCTTCAAGTGGTGGCATTACGATTCTAATACAGGATAGGTTGTCATCTTTGTGCACCCTGATGAAGATTCGTGGAATATTGCTAAAGAGCTGACCGAAGCCGTTATAGCCCAAAACGAATATATGGGTTATGGCATGGCATTTGAGTGCTAGACCCTATGTGGCTAGTCAACTGACTAAGAAGGATATTGAATGTTTATTCTATAGCAAGATAAGCTTTGAGGAGAAGGATAAAGAACAAGCTCTCCAATTCCAGAAGATTGTTAATGTCTGCTTTGCCAATGATATTCATTCAGGTTCGACATGGAACTTTTCATGGAGGAAGCTTGAGGAGATAGAGAAGAAAAAAAAGAGAAGAATGAAGCTCGGATTGCAGAGTGCGCTCGTATAGCATCGCTTAGGAGCTTTCGGTTTGGCAATACAGCGAAACGACCTCCTCCAACAGATCAAACGTTGATTGCATTTGAGGAGCGTTGCAAGCCACCGAAGAGATTCTTTGGGCGTTATAGTCAAATCAGTTGAAGATTTTTTAAAGACTATCCAGACTACGGCAACTTCCAAGGGGGAGTTTGTTGGTGCATTATGTCTATTGCCTACGTCTAGGATGTGTCTGTATTGTTTATAGGGCTTAAGTGTCGAATGTATATATGTTAAATGTTTATTTTATATGTTTTGTATGGCTTGTACGAGCGAGTGTATAGTGTACTCGTACGGAGCAGCTGCTCGTACGAATCACATCTCTGTTTTACACACACTCCAGGACGAGTCATGTCGACCTATAAATAGAGGAGTGTTGTGTCAGAGCTAGTGAATCAGTTTAGTTAGTACGGCGAAGCCTGCTAGTTGTGTTTACTCGCGTCTGTACTTTGCATGTCTTTGAATACAACAGAGCAGTTAAACAGTAAGTTCTATCTTGTTCGTTTTGTCAACCTTTCTAGCAATGAATTCCGCCTCTGCTAGTTGAGTTAGATCAGATCAATTGCTCATTGGAGAAGCACGATCCTCGTTCTCAGCGAGAGGCATACCTCAACTCAATCGCGGCTCGCGAGCAACCCATGACTCTAGAGTAACTTTGCTCGGTCGCGGCCCGTGTAAGGATTTACATCCTCTCTCGCGGCCCGCGAGAGACTTTAACATCAGATTTGAAACCCTAAAACTCAATTTCATCACTTTCAATATCATTTTCTTCCACTTTTTACATATGGCTCCTGCCACTTTCACCACCAAAATCCGCCCATTATCACCCACATTCACCTAAATCTTCTCCTACTAGTTTCCCACATCAATCATAACCCATTTTCACGTTCAAGTTTGTACCTTTCATCCTCAAACAAGCTGTCCAAGGATTTTGAAACTTAAACACTTTTTGCTTAACTTTCTTGTAGATCGGCACTACGGCATGTGTTCTTGCAACTCATATGCTTTAACTTCCGTATATTACTTAGTTGCTTCATGTGTTTTAGTGTCTGGTCCTTTTAGGTTGCATGCTAGTTACTTTGAGGGTTTGGGGTGCAGTTGGTTTTGGGCTGAGTTTTGAATGTTGTGGCTGAACCAGTTCTGCATAGGACATTTGGGTGTAAAAAGGGTGCATTTTGCGGGTAGGTTGGTTTGGTAAGGTTCAACATTGAGTGTGGGGATTCAGGTTAGTAATATTGGCATAAAAATCACATTTTAATAGAAATTTAAACCCGTTTTTCTGCATTGTTTATAAATTTTTCATCTTTTGTTTTGAACTCAATGTTGGTTTACTTTTAGGCAACTGGGCTTTTAATTGTGGACAATTAAAGTGCTGGAAGGGGTACTCGTGTTTTTAGATACGTTTTGGGATATGGGTTGGCAATTTGGGCATTCATGCATATAAGATCTCTTGCCCGTACTCAATCTCGTTCGGGCAAGATTCGGTCTAATTAATTAATAATATTGCTTAAACCCAATAAAATATATCTAATAATAGTTGGTAAAGTGTTTTTCTGATTATGACCGCGAATGTAATGTTATATGGTCAATGCTCACACACGGTGTCTTCCTTCTGATGGTCTATTTGTTTTGCTTGTGTATTGAACATTGTTTGCAGATGTCAGGAGAAGGAAGTTCAAGTAGACCGGGCAAGAAGAAGATGGGACCCGCACCTCGACCGAGAGGTGACCCAGCCGAGACTCAACCGTTGCCCCCAAATTTTGGGTAAAGGAGGAGCGTTCGATATATGGGGGACAGTGTTCCCCATGGGTAGAGTACACGATTAAGGGATAGCCCTCTGCTACAGTTTGATTTGGATTCTCATGAGAGTGAGAGATTGTCCACCCTGATCACCTGTGATTTGTTGCCATATAGAAGAATTGATTGGGGTATGCTTGGCCATCTGGGTCAGCGAGGGAGGATCGAACAACTTTTAGGGGATAAATTCAGAAGAGTGTTGGACTGTGATGAGAGACAATACAAAGAAATCACTCTTGAATTCCATTCAACCTTTGAGCATCAGTAGGGGAAGTTCGCTGAAAGTGGTGATATATCTTTTGCCTTGGGAAGGCACGTATTTGAGATGACCGTTCTGCAGTTTGTTGTAGCCACCCAGTTCTATATGGTAGATGAAGTCCAGTCGCCGGAGTTCTTCATCATCTTGCAGGGGGTGTTCAAACATACGAGTTGGTCCGATTCTGGGGTACAATCTCACCTGCACATGGTGGCTAGTGATATCATCGATCCGGTTTACCGGTTTATTCATAAAATTATGTCAGCCACACTGGTTGGAAGAGGGTAGGGAGGCAACAAGGTGAATCAGGTTAGGTTGTTTTTGTTTGATGTGCATGGTGGATGGGAGACCGGCAAATTTGGCTACTATCTTTGCATGGTCTATGAAGCGGCTGTGGAGGGGAGGTCCCGGGGCCAGGGTATATTGTGGGCCCCTAATTACATGGTTGGCCAAAAGTCTTGGGGTGTTTGATAAATACCCCCGAGACAGGATGAGAGAGGGCCCATCCCCGTGTTTCATGAGTATACGTGATTTTCAGGCTGCTGGGATTCTGACTTCGCATGAGCCTATTAGCTGGGAGCCTATCAGACATGGTCCTCAGGTTTAGCCTCCTCAGGGTTCTGAGGCTGCTTCATCTATGCAGTCCGGCATTCCTATAAGATACCAGAGGCCGGTGACACGCCAAGAGCTGCAAGGCAGGCAGTATCCTCTTCGTCAGCCCGTTCCTGATCCACTCACATTAGACTCATTATATGACAGGATGGAGACGGTTTTGGAGATCTGAGGGGGTACGTGGATCAGCAGTTTAGTGGGGTGCACCATGTAATGATGGAGAGTAGAATGATGCATGAGGAAGGCCAGCGAAGGCTGGAAGATGGAATGCGATATATGATGGAGAACCTGCACATTGGGGTTCCATCCTACTTCCAGCAGAGAGGTCAGCCGAGACCAGGTCAATTCAGTGGTATGGAGGATGTGCAACCATACCAAGTGTTCGAGCAATCAGAGGAGTCAGAAGAGGATGATTAAGCAGCAGCGGATCTTTATTATGTTTATTTTTCTTTATGGTGTTTTCATCTTTTATTGGTCTATATTCTAAACACTTTACTTGTGGGATTTTTGGGTTGGTTGGGTATGATGGTGGTTAACTTCTTAGAACAATTTATTTATTTACTTGTTATATTATGTTTGGAAGTTGTTATGTTGGTTGATAGGTTGATGTTTGTATGTCGCTTTCGTTCGCGTGTGAGACGTGGAGTTGTTTGCTGAGCGTGTTCGATTGGAGGGCATGAGTGGAATTGACTGGCACATTGACAGTCTTGCATTATCAGCTAAGTCGTTTCACTTGTATAATTTGTATTTATTTTTTTTTTAGTTTTTTATTATTGTTTAGTAGTGAGTCTTCTCATCCTTGCATTAGGGACAATGCAAAATTCAGGTGTGGGGATGGGATAGTTGAGTCGTAGAGTAGTTTTAATTTAGTTTGAGAAAAAAAATTAAAAATCAGAAAATGTTCTCGTTTAAGAAGTTTGCATAAATATAAACGGAAAATGATAGAAAATTTGAGTTTTTATTCGGTTTCAAATAATGATAATATGAGTAATAAAAGGTTGAGTTTATGTCTAACTTGGGATATGTGAGTTCGCTCGATTCGGTTCTTAGTTTCTTTGAGATTAATATAACTTAATTGTCGGTCTACTAGTGGGTACTCACCTAGGAAAAACGGGAAACCGAAACTGCCAAAAATAGATAAGGAATGTTGTTATAAGCTAAAATCTTTAGAATTTTTGATCATGTAAATAAAAAAATAGATTAAAAAATGAGCTTGTTGGAAAAAGTAGACCAGGCCTATGGAATCTCCTTGGGATGGTGACTCTGATCGAGAATCCCTCTAGGATAACTTGAAAATTTTTAAATATCGAAGCCCACGTTGTCGCACTCGGGATGGTGACTTGGTTGAGATGGCCTCTAGGTTAGATATGCGAAAAGAAATCAAGTGCTCAAAAGAAAAAGAAAAAAAATAGAGAAAAGGAAAAAATTTACTTGGTTTTAAATTCCTTTGATTTTTGTATAAAACGGTTAGGAAATGGGTCGAATGATTCGTTCCTTTTGTTCCATAAGCTTGAGGTGGATTAGGTTTAACTGTTTTTACTAGCGTGAGACCTTAGGTGGATTGACCGAACTTAAACTAAATTCACAAGATAAGAATTTTGAACCGAGTTTTGAGTTTAAGTTGACATGAATACTTGCAATAGCGGTTAATATAAATTCAAACCTTAATAAAATAATCCTAATTTTTTAAAACGAATAATTACTTGGTTATGATTCCGTTTGCACAATTCTTTTTCGAGGATGAAAAAAGAGCAAGTGTGGGGATATTTGATGTATTAAATAATACATCCATTGATCGTGTACAGATTGTAGTGTTTTAGTTCATATTCATTTTGGTTTGTCAAGAATACATCTACTTTTAATCCAAATATGTTTTGCAGATCTTGGTTCATGAAAGTAGCTGAAAAGACGGGAAAATGAGCTGAAATGGGGATATCGCAGCGGTTTTTGGATACTAAGAAGAAACTGTCGAAAAATAGTGATTAAACGTACGGTTCATGACGACCATGTATATGTGCCTTCGAAGGAAGTATTGATTAACGGAGATGTATTACTCGTGACGCGGGCCGCGACACGACATCCAATCTCTGACATGTGGCCGAGAGGTTAACAAAGTTTTGTAAACTTTAACAAGATTTAAGGAAAAGTATAAGGATCAAACTAAATCGAATACTTTACGAATCAACTTAGACAAAAATTTAATCTTTAACGGCTAATGATTTAAAGCTCAAACACTCAACTTTAGTCTTGGCGAATCAAAGCAAACCCCTATATCGAACCTCACTAATGTTCCTGTGCCACAGTGCATTAATAATCGTAACTTTTTTGCATGCTTTTAAGACCATTTATTAGCAAACTCATGCTCCTTCAAATTTATTATGAACCTTATTTGTTGATAAAATGTTCGTGGGATTTAGTAAATTACACTTGATCACTTGATTAAGTAGCAGATTAGTAGTTTTTTAAAATTGTTACCAGAATCTTGCTTGGATATCTTCCATTGATAGGTTTGATTTCGATCTTTAATCGGTTTGGCTATCGTTCAGAATCCAATCAAACCGGAAAAACATTAGTCATTTTTTTTTTCACTAACTAAATTCAATTATGAAAATAATTATTAACTAATTATTAGGTAACTGCTGATTTATTCTGGAAAACACCATAACATTACTTGCCATAACTGGTTGTTAAACCAAGTTAACTAGGTTAGGTTATCTATTAGAGGAGTTAGCCAATGTTTGGATTATATAATATTGAGATAACGAAAGGAAGTCTTACGGTAATACTTAACTATTTTAGATATCATATGCTTGAGATGGGTGGTTCGGATCTTAATGTTGAATTCAAATCCGATTTCGATTTTTTAGATTATAGCATAATTGTTTAGCAAAATCAACTAGGTAGCAATTTGTTTGTAAAAACTAGAAGTAAGAACTAGGGTTTGCATGGATAAGTTATTAGTGGTAAACTATGATTAAAAATCGGTTCTTGCTCGCTTAGGTTGATCAATAGGAACGGTTTATGCAAGTTGTAGTAATTGTATGCTGAAAACAGTTGCTGAGTAATAGTTACAGCCGACTTCGTCTGGCTGTAACTCAGTCGTTAGTTGTCGAAAAACGGATTTTCTGATGTCTAGAACGTAGAGATTTGAATAAGGAATCTAATGGCGCTGGATTCATAATTTTCTGAAATTGTTTGATATTTTTAAAGGGCCAAAAAGGGTTCAGTAACTAAAGCTGTGAAAATCCTGAAATTTTGTTGGTTGTTTATCATATTGGATTTTAAAATCAGTAGGGAGTTTAGTCATGATTTTTGTACAGCAACTAGGTATGGAAATTTCCGGGCAACTCCAACTGGAATTTTGTTAATTGGGCGATCAGTGATTTTTAAATAAATTCTTCCGTGGACTGCAGTCAGAAAGTGATAAATCAGACTGCAGCCTAGTATATTAATATTTATGGTTAATTGGTAAAGTTTTAGGACTTGGGAAAATTATATAAATTTCTATGGTATAGATGTCACCTACTGTAAAAATATTGGAATTTTTGGAATGTTAGAACTATTTTATAAAAATCCTAGAAAACAGCTGAATTATGAGTGCTAAACGGGAATTTGAGAACTTGTGATTGTGTGCACCAAATTGTGGCATGAATTGGTTTATGGTTATGATAAGTGTTTTAATCACTAGGGTCACATGAGGATACCTGCATGCATGTTTGAGTGTTAGATATGTTGTTGGTGTGTATCACTTTGTGTGTAAATTACGTGTGGAATTTGTATTGGTGTTTCACACACTAACTTGGAATTAATTGGTTTGTTAGGACGCAACTAGCAGTCCCCTCTCTTATAACTTCTTTGCTACACTAACCGAGCAAATAAAGGTGAGTTCACGGCCCCTAACTTTATCCGGTTTTTAAACAACAGGGGAGAAACATGTATACACTCTCAAACTCAATCTCTTTACGTTATACGAATTTAACGTCACATAACTATACGGTAACTAAGTTAATGTTAATTTAATGTTATGGTCACTAAGCAGCTTTATCACTTAAGTCCTCGACAATCTCCTCGGATCGTTAGTATTTGGGTTTAATAGCGGGGGAATTATAAGTAGTACTACTGGGTCTGACGAGCCCCATCCGAGCTAGTCGCGCTAGCCGACCGGGTATGGTCAACGGATGAATAATTGGCCTAACATCGCCATGGTTATGTGATAGGCCTGGCAAAACGGAGGCACAACTGTCAGCTTCGATCGCGAACTCTTACGTGACATGACTTTAGGCTAGCTACCTATATATATTAACATTGAACTTAATTACGAATCAACTGTATTATCCCGGGTTGGGGATAATGGAAACAACTTAATATTCCGGGTTTGGAATATTGGAAAACAACAACTTAATATTCCAGGTTTGGAATATTGGAAACAACAACTTAATATTCCGGGTTTGGAATATTGGAAACAACAACTTAATATTCCGGGTTTGGAATATTGGAAACAACAACTTAATATTCCAGGTTTGGAATATTGGAAACAACAACTTAATATTCCAGGTTTGGAATATTATGAATGCATAATTGAAGCGAATGCAACTCGTAACTAACTACACAACCTAAAGGCATTGTCATCATCATCCTCATCATCATCCGACAAACTTACGCAACCAAGGGCGCCAGGAAAGGCACCTATGGTGGAACCCTTACCATCTTATGGCGTGGAAACGCGCTCAGCTGCGAGGAAAAGGCTCGCTCTGGGGGAGGAGTCGTCGTTACGCCCAACCATTGCTGTGCCGATTGAGCCGGTTAACCCTGTAGAAGTAGGAATTGACCTACTTAGAATCATATTACATAAACAACAAGCACAGATAGAAAGAATGCAGGAAACCATCCTAGCACAAGGACGAATGATCCGCCAACTGACTGGTAAAACCGACTCGCTCGAGGAAGAGCATCATACGAGTAAGATAGCTCGTAACACCATAGCCAGAGATCTGCATGCTGAGCAGATAAGAGCCGACTGGCTTGAGGACAGAGTCCTGGAAAATAGTTGGAACATCCAGGAACTGCAAAATCAAGCACTTGCACCAGCACCGGCCCCTCCAGTGCCGGTAGAGGAGGACCCTGAGGAGGATCCAGAGGAGGATCCGGAGGAGGACCCAGCTGTAGAAGCTGGAAACGCCGCGCAGGATGACGGCAACAACAGTGACTTGGGGGATGGAGACGTAGACGACTGACACGTCTCGTTTATTTTGTTTAGTTTCCTTCAGTCTATTTATTTTCTACTTAGATCTAAAATGGCAACTGGATGTCGCGGAAATCTCAACATGATGCCTTAAGAATTAGCCGCAATGATCCAAGAACATGTGAATGCTGCTCTGGCAGACGTTCAAAACCCACCAGCAGCAGGAAGCGGGGTTTTAACCCCTACAAGATGTTCCTCGACGCGAAACCAAGCAAATTCTCGGGGGCAGAAGGACCCATTGGACTGGTCCGCTGGATCGAAAAATCTGAATCCGTTTTTGAAATGTGCAACTGCCTAGAGGCTAACAAGGTCAAATACGCAGCCTCAACACTGGAAGATGGGGCACTGACATGGTGGGAAAGCCCAAGTCCAAACACGTGGACTTATAGCTGCGAATGCAATGACATGGGCTGAGTTCAAGGCCCTAATTAAAGAGGAGTACTATCCACGAGACAGAGTGCAACAATTGGAGCAAGCTCTATGGAACCACAAGATGGTGGGATCGGAAATTGAAGCTTACACTGCAAAACAACATGACTTAGTATTTCTGTGTCCCGATTTGGCCAACACGGTGGAGAAAAGACTCGAGTTCTATCTCGGGGGTCTGGTTCCGGAAATTCAGGGTATGGTAATGTCTAGTAACCCTGTAACTGAACATCAAGCAATCCGATTGGCTCACAAACTCACCGATAAGGCGGTGGAACAGAAGAAACTGACAGCACGGGGTACAACTGAAGTTGCCCCGGACAACAAAAGAAAATTTGAAGACTCCACAGTTCGACAGTCTTCGTCATCTCATCCGCAACAAGGGAACCAGAAACGGTTCAATCACTACAACAGCCATCGGGGTCATCAAAATCAGCCCGTCAATAACAACAACAACAACCCGAACGCAAGCGGCTATGCAGGTCGAAAGCCGCAGTGCAACCGCTGTAATCTCCACCATAACGGCCCTTGTGCCGGAAATCCGATTAGTAACCCTGTAACTGAACATCAAGCAATCCGATTGGCTCACAAACTCACCGATAAGGCGGTGGAACAGAAGAAACTGCCAGCACGGGTACAACTGAAGTTGCCCCGGACAACAAAAGAAAATTTGAAGACTCCATAGTTCGACAGTCTTCGTCATCTCATCCGCAGCAAGGGAACCAGAAACGGTTCAATCACTACAACAGCCATCGGGTCATCAAAATCAGCCCGTCAATAACAACAACAACAACCCGAACGCAAGCGGCTATGCAGGTCGAAAGCCGCAGTGCAACCGCTGTAATCTCCACCATAACGGCCCTTGTGCCAAAAACCGCTGCCAACGATGTGGCAAGTGGGACATGCGGCAAAGGATTGTCGCGGGGAAATCATGTCCCGACAAAATCAAAATCAGCCTCAGGGTCAGCAGCAGGTATAAACCGGGGATGCTATCAGTGTGGTAGCACTGCTCACTTCAAAAGAGACTGCCCACAGCTGCGTAATAACAACAATAATGGTGGAAACAACCACAATAACCACAACAATAGCAACAACAACAATAATGGGAACGGTGGCACAGAGGTGCCAAAGGTCGCGCATTTACATTGGGCCGCGAGAGGCCAGAAACGACTCGAACGTGGTCACCGGTAAGTTTCCCTTAATGAACATTTTGCTTCTGTGCTTTTTGATACGGTGCGGATAGGAGCTTTATATCTGAGTCTTTTAGGAGGAACCTAAATCTCACGCTTAAACCATTAGAAACCCTTATGTTATAGAATTAGCCGATGGTAAATCTGTAGATGTGACCCAAATCGTATCCGGCTGTCAACTCAAACTCGTGGGCCACACCTTTACCATTGATCTGATGACAACTACCCTGGGTAGTTTTGACGTGGTAGTCGGAATGGACTGGCTATCCGACGTCCGGGCTGAAGTCCTCTGCTTCGAAAAATCTATCCGTATTCCACTCTCGAACGACGAAATCCTGACGGTACAAGGCGATAAGGCAAGCGCCGTCACCAACATCATCTCTTACATGCAAGCGCAGAAGTATCTTCGGGAAAGAACACCTTCGCCTTACTCGCACTGATTACCGAACAGCCTAAGGACGAGAAACGCATAGAAGACATCCCTGTCGTCCGTGATTTTTCCGATGTATTCCCAGAAGAACTACCTGGTCTTCCATCACATCGACAATTGGAGTTTGAAATTGAATTAGCAAGCAATGCAACTCCTATCGCCAAGGCTCCATACCGCCTAGCTCCAGCCGAGCTGCAGGAGCTGTCTACCCAACTTCAGGAACTTTTAGAGAAAGGATTTATCCGACCAAGCGTTTCGCCATGGGAGCTCCAGTCCTTTTTGTCAAGAAGAAGGACGGGACTTTCCGCATGTGCATCGACTATAGGGAACTCAACAAGGTTACCGTCAAGAACCGATACCCGTTACCTCGCATCGACGATCCCTTCGACCAACTTCAAGGGTCAAGCTACTACTCCAAGATTGATTTACGGTCTGGTTACTACCAGCTACGCGTCAGGGAGGAGGATATCGCTAAGACGGCATTTCGCACTCGGTATGGCCATTACGAGTTCTTGGTCATGCCATTCGGTCTCACTAACGCACCTGCGGTATTCATGGACCTCATGAACCGCGTGTGTAAACCATACCTCGACAAGTTTGTCATTGTGTTCATCGATGACATACTCATCTACTCCAAAAGTGAAGAAGAACATGCTGAACATCTACGATTGCTGCTAGGATTACTCCAACAGGAAAAAGCTATATGCCAAGCTGTCGAAGTGTGATTTCTGGATTCGGGAAGTTCAGTTTCTCGGGCATATCGTGAATGAAAAGGGTATCCACGTAGACCCTGCCAAGATTGAAGCCATCAAAAAAAAAAAAAACTGGGAAGCACCCAAGACACCGACGGAGATCCGCCAATTTTTGGGATGGGTGGTTACTACAGACGTTTCATCGAGGGATTCTCAAAGATTGCACAACCGCTTACTACCCTCACCCAGAAAGGCATCAAGTATGCTTGGGGTGACAAGCAAGAAGCAGCATTTCAATTGCTGAAACAGAAACTTTGCAGTGCACCCATTCTGTCCTTGCCGGAAGGGACAGACGACTTTGTAGTATATTGTGATGCTTCCATTCAGGGATTGGGATGCGTACTCATGCAACGCGATAAGGTCATCGCGTATGCGTCGCGACAACTGAAGGTTCACGAGAAAACTACACGACGCATGACCTGGAATTTGGAGCAGTAGTTTTTGTACTTAAGATTTGGAGACACTACCTCTATGGAACGAAGTGCACAATCTTTACGGACCACAAGAGCCTCCAACACATCTTTGATCAGAAGGAGTTGAACATGCGACAGCGTCGCTGGGTCGAACTCTTGAACGATTATGAGTGTGCCATTCGGTATCACCCGGGTAAAGCTAACGTGGTAGCGGATGCCCTCGGTAGGAAGCAACACTTGAAACCACGTCGTGTACGAGCATTATAACTCACTATTCATTCGGGGCTACCCGAACAGATACGCGACGCCCAGTTAGAAGCAGTTAAGGAGGAAAACATCAAAGCCGAATCGGTGGGAAAAATGGAACGCGAGTGGGAAGTAAAACCCAATGGAGCCTGGTATTTCATGAATCGCATATGGGTACCTCTCTACGGAGACCTCAGAGAGCTAGTCATGGATGAAGCTCACAAAATCCCGATACTCTGTCCATCCGGGTTCGGATAAGATGTATCAAGACCTTAAAGCTGCGTATTGGTGGCCCAACATGAAAGCCGATATAGCCACCTACGTGAGTAAATGTTTGACTTGTGCAAAAGTCAAGGTGGAGTATCAAAAGCCATCAGGGCTACTCCAACAACCTGAGATCCCAGTGTGGAAGCGGGATCAGATCTCAATGGATTTCATCACTAAACTCCCGCGAACCTTGGGTATTGCGATACCATCTGGGTGGTCGTGGATCGTTTAACTAAGTCCGCACGCTTCCTAGCTATCAAAGAAACAGATAAGATGGAGAAGTTGACTCGCATCTACATTAAGGAAGTAGTTTCTCGGCACGGAGTGCCAACGTCCATCATCTCAGACAGAGATGCTCGCTTCACGTCAAACTTCTGGCAGTCACTCCAGAAAGCGTTGGGAACACGCTTAGATATGAGCACAGCCTATCACCCTCAGACTGATGGTCAAAGTGAAAGGACCATACAAACCTTGGAAGACATGCTTAGGGCATGCGTAGTGGACTTCGGAAATAGCTGGGAAATCCACCTGCCTCTAGTGGAATTCTCATATAACAACAGCTATCATACGTGTATTTCGGCAGCACCGTTTGAGGCATTATACGGTCGTAAATGTAGATCACCGGTCTGCTGCCAGAAGTCAGTGACAGTCAACTCACAGGCCCTGAGTTAATACTTGAAGCTACTGAAAAGATTGTACAAATCAGAAACCGCATGGCGGCGGCACGAGATCGACAGAAAAGCTACGCTGATCAACGACGCAAACCACTTGAATTTCAAGTAGGCGACCGCGTCCTACTAAAGGTGTCACCCTGGAAGGGTGTAATCCGCTTTGGAAAACGGGGCAAACTTAACCCACGGTACGTAGGCCGTTTGTAATCTTGAAACGTATTGGACCCGTAGCTTATCAATTAGACCTTCCTGCCGAACTCAGTGGAGTTCACAACGTATTTCACGTGTCAAATCTGAAGAAGTGTCTATCAGATGAAACTCTAGGTATTCCATTGGATGAGATCCAAGTGGATGAACAACTACACTTCGTGGAAAAGCCTATTGAGATCATGGATCGTGAGATCAAGACTCGAAGGCACAGCAAGATTCCAATCGTTAAGGTTCGTTGGGACTCTAAGCGTGGACCGGAGTTCACGTGGGAAAGAGAGGACCAAACGAAAAGCAAATACCCACATCTCTTCGCATCTGAGCAGCAAACCAATGATACCAGTAACTAAATTTTCGGGACGAAAATTCTTTCAACATGGGGATGATGTGACAACCTGGAAACTTCTTATACTTTCATGTACTATTGTTGACGAAATTCTTGTGCATGGCACTTGGAAATCTTTGTGTATGGCACTTGGGAACTTCTTGTAACGTTGCGTACCATCATTAACGAACTAACTCTTTGTGCGTGGCACTCTAAACATGTACGCTACATGCTAAACCGCGTTTACTCAATTTTCGGGACGAAAATTCTTTCAACATGGGATAATGTGATATCCCGGGTTTTTCGGATAACTTACACGTGACACTTGTCGAATAAAGTATATGCTAAGTATTAAACGTGTACGAGTTAAATGAATACGTGATGTGTGTTGTGTGATTGTTTTAGTAATTGAATAATTAGAGTAGATATGTACACGAACTGAACCGAACCGCGACACGAACCAACTTGATTCATTGTGACTCTAGGAGTTAACAAAGTTTAAACTTTGAACCCAAGTTTACGGCCAAAAGAAAACAAGGATCAAACCCGAAATCGCAAACACAAACCGAGATCAAACCTAGACCTAAAAGTTCTAACTATTCGGCCAAGATCAAAATCAAACCAACTCACCTTTAGTCCTTGGCCGCGAAATCAAGCCCAAACCCAAACCGAACCAACCCAAGATCCTCGGCCACAATACTTAACTAAAACCGTAACCCTTATCATCTTGCTTGCGCCTATATATACAAACTCACATGCTCCTTCACAATTCACAAACCCTAGTTGAAGAAAACAGCCGTCGGCTGCCTTACTCTCACCTTCCTCTCGGTCGCAGCAAGCAGCAGCCAAGTCTTTCATCTTCTTCGACCGCAAACTGCCTCACTCTTGTCCCATTGATCGCGAGCAGCCTTCATCTCAATCTGGTCAGCCCTCGTTCACTCCATTCAACCGCAAACAGTCCTTGTTCACCACTATTCGATCAACATAGCAGCCTACTCTATCACCATCCTCTCGGTCGCGATTATTGCTGAAACAACCGGATACATCTTGTCCAAACCTCGGCTTGTTTACCTAGTTAACCAAGGTTAGGGTTATCTCTGATTACAAGATCATGTTCGGATATATATATGCTTGAATGATTAGTTGTTTCGGATATATATATATATATGCTTGAATGATGGGTTGTTTCGGATCTTATATGTTGAATAAAAATCGGCTGAATTGATTGTTGTTTATGTGCATAATGTTTGCGGATATCATAAGTTGCAAGTGTGTTTTTGTTTGTAAAAACTAGAAGTAAGAACTAGGGTTTGCATGGATAAGTTATTAGTGGTAAACTATGATTAAAAATCGGTTCTTGCTCGCTTAGGTTGATCAATAGGAACGGTTTATGCAAGTTGTAGTAATTGTATGCTGAAAACAGTTGCTGAGTAATAGTTACAGCCGACTTCGTCTGGCTGTAACTCAGTCGTTAGTTGTCGAAAAACGGATTTTCTGATGTCTAGAACGTAGAGATTTGAATAAGGAATCTAATGGCGCTGGATTCATAATTTTCTGAAATCGTTTGATATTTTTAAAGGCCAAATGGGTTCAGTAACTAAAGCTGTGAAAATCCTGAAATTTTGTTGGTTGTTTATCAAGTTGGATTTTAAAATCAGTAGGGAGTTGAGTCATGATTTTTGTACAGCAACTAGGTATGGAAATTTCCGGGCAACTCCAACTGGAATTTTGTTAATTGGGCGATCAGTGATTTTTAAATAAATTCTTCCGTGGGCTGCAGTCAGAAAGTGATAAATCAGACTGCAGCCTAGTATATTAATATTTATGGTTAATTGGTAAAGGTTTAGGACTTGGGAAAATTATATAAATTTCTATGGTATAGATGTCACCTACTGTAAAAAATTGGAATTTTTGGAATGTTAGAACTATTTTATAAAAATCCTAGAAAACAGCTGAATTATGAGTGCTAAACGGGAATTTGAGAACTTGTGATTGTGTGCACCAAATTGTGGCATGAATTGGTTTATGGTTATGATAAGTTGTTTTAATCACTAGGATCACATGAGATACCTGCATGCATGTTTGAGTGTTAGATATGTTGTTGGTGTGTATCACTTTGTGTGTAAATTACGTGTGGAATTTGTATTGGTGTGTTCACACACTAACTTGGAATTAATTGGTTTGTTAGGACGCAACTAGCAGTCCCATCTCTTATAACTTCTTTGCTACACTAACCGAGCAAATAAAGGTGAGTTCACGGCCCCTAACTTTATCCGGTTTTTAAACAACAGGGGAGAAACATGTATACACTCTCAAACTCAATCTCTTTACGTTATACGAATTTAACGTCACATAACTATACGGTAACTAAGTTAATGTTAATGTAATGTTATGGTACTAAGCAGCTTTATCACTTAAGTCCTCGACAATCTCCTCGGATCGTTAGTATTTGGGTTTAATAGCGGGGGAATTATAAGTAGTACTACTGGGTCTGACGAGCCCCATCCGAGCTAGTCGCGCTAGCCGACCGGGTATGGTCAACGGATGAATAATTGGCCTAACATCGCCATGGTTATGTGATAGGCCTGGCAAAACGGAGGCACAACTGTCAGCTTCGATCGCGAACTCTTACGTGACATGACTTTAGACTAGCTACCTATATATATTAACATTGAACTTAATTACGAATCAACTGTATTATCCCGTGTTGGGGATAATGGAAACATAATATTCCGGTTTGGAATATTGAAAACAACAACTTAATATTCCGGGTTTGGAATATTGGAAACAACAACTTAATATTCCGGGTTGGAATATTGGAAGCAACAACTTATTATTCCGGGTTGGAATAATGGAACCAATACGTTATCCCGGGTTAGGGATAATGGAGAAAACAAACTATAACCGAACAAACGAATTTATGAAAACCTGTGAACTCACTCATCTTTAATGTTGACACTTGTTTCTTTACATGTTTCTCAGGACGCTAGGAACTCTAGGTGCACGCACATGCATTGAACAAGACATCTTTTATCGAGTCTTATTTATTAATATTGTTTTGGGATTTTTCATTTGTTTTGGCGTTTGTGTTGGCGCCCGCTTCACTACTTATCTATGCTTCCGCTCAAACTTTAAAAACTGATACTTCTGCTAAATATTGGTAATATAAAATCTACAACAAGTGATTTTGGAAAACGTATTATCAAATCATATAGAGTCGTTCGACGTACTAGTGTTTTAGATTCTGGTTTGTTCACACGCCTCGCGGTAAAACTCCGCAAGTGGAAATTGAGGGTGTGACATGAAATGGTGAACGAAACCAAGCCGGATCGTAGTTGGAAGCTGAGAGAAGAAACGAGTCGAAAAATAGGTGATAAAACCCGATAGCGGCCAGCGACCGCCATGTATAAAAGCCTCTCGCAGCCAGCGAGAGGCTGTGATTCAACCGGAAATGTATTACTCGGTCACGGGGCGCGACCGACATCCAAATCCCTCTCGCGGGTGGCGAGAGGGTAATATTACCATAAAGTTTTGTAAACTTATCAGATTGGTGAAGGATAAGTTTATAAGTTAGAGTTTAACTACAATTACAATATACTTTGACGAATCTTGAAGTTAGAGAGCAAAAATTATGGATCTTTAGAGCTGGTAATTGGAGTTTAAGCTGCTAGGAATCATCAAGTTGGAGTAAGAAGCTCGGAGATCAAAGCAAACACGGGTTATATTGCGAAATTCCTTCACTTTTATGTTCCTGTTGTTCTTAATCGTGATGAATTCTATTTTAACTTTGTTTTGATGGTTTTTAAGACCATGTTAATTGGCTAAACTCATGTTGCTACCTTTGATTATTTTATTATGAACGTTTGGAATTTGTTTTGATTTAATAATGTTTGAATGGGAATTTTAGTAAAGTAAACAACTTTGATCACTTGATTTGGTGTATTTGCATGATTTGAGTTAGTTATTGATTAATTATTGTTTTACATGAATCTTGTTGGATATCTTCCATAGAATAGGTTTATGTTGATTGTCGGGTCTTAACGGGTTTGGGTAATCGTTCGGTAGAATTGGCCAATAAACCGGAAAAACAATTAAGTAAATTATATAATTAATTCTTAACATTATACTAAAATCAATTATTGAGAAATAATAATTTATTAACTGAATTGATTAGGTAACTTGCTAGATTTAGGTTTTGAGAAAATCCCAAATCTAGTTTACTTGCCATACTTGAGTCGGTTAAACTAATCAAGAGTCATAGTTGGTCTAGGCTTTCTATTGAGAGGTAGTTAGCCAATGTAGGCACTTAACTAAATATTAGATAACCGAAAGGAAGTCTTAAAAACCGGTAAACTTAACTACTTTTTAGGATATCATAGGTGTCTTCCTGAGAAGGGTCAGGTTCGGTATTCCTTAGAGTCTAGTATTTCAAGATCCCAGTTTCCCATTCACATTATTAAGCAATTAAAAGACCCAAACAATAGTAATAGAAAATCTAACCTAGGTAGCCATTTCACCATCCTTGAATTAATCTCTAATTTTAAAAGTCCATCTTAATTCGCTTTAATTAAGTAATTTTAGTTTAATTATAAATTTAGAACTATTATCAACCCCCCCCCTCAAAAAAATTATAAACAAGTGTGTTAATTTAGTCTAGATAGAGTCATCAACATAATTAGAGAGTCTCGTGGGTTCGATAATCCGGACTTGCTTAAGCTATTCTACAATTGATCGGTCCACTTGTCGGTTAGTAGTTTAGTAAAATTTAGGAGTCTAGAGTATAATTTTAGTCTAGAATTAGGGTAATTTTAATTGTTTTTAATTGACTACTTTTAGAACATCACTCCTCCTACATTGCGTTCACCCAACTCTCTTTAGTTAGTGCTTCTTTGTAGTTCTATACTAAAGCGAAAACCGATTAAGTAACGGAGTAGCTTGTGTATAAAAATAGCTTAAACCATGACTTATTTGATTTCTTGTCTTCACACCACTTTGCAATTCTCTAATAATATTTTCTGATAGATGATATGACAATGTTCTCGGCATTACTTCGTTTGAAACAATTGCGTCTGTCTCCAAGTTGTTGAGTTTTTGATCTGCTTCATTTTGTAAGACATTGTATTTAGATTTTTCAATACTAGAATCATGTTCTTGAGCCTCTGGTTCAAAATTAATCTCATCACCGGATGTTGAACAACCGTCATCATCATAAGTAGCCTCTGATTTAGAATTTTCTAATTCATTGAAACTTGGGCTATCATCATTCATAATTGGTTCTTCAAAATTATTGGTTCTTTAATCATTCTGATTAGTATTTTGACTACTCGATCTTGCTTCTGCAACAACTTCTCCAGACTGTGTTGGTGTAATGATAATCAGTCTTGGAATCTGATCTTGAGCAAAATCTTGTTGGTGTTGATACAACAAAGCAAGTTCCTCTTCTTTTGGTTCATTGGGTGGATTAAAACACTTCCATAGACTTTCATAATTGATCATCCAATCGTCGCCAGGTTTCTGAGTCGCAGAAGTGTACTTTTGATAGTCCAAATGTTGAGCTTGCTATACTGTTGATGCTTGGAAAATAAACACGACATAAAGGACTAGCATAACCCACAAAGAATCCTCTAATGATTTTGCTCTGAATTTTTCTTCAGGATCTATCATAGTGCACGGTGACCCAAATGGTTCTAACCATTGAAAATTGGGCTTCCGTTGGTTAATAGCTCGAAACATCTTTTCCCGTACTTTTTAGCAGTTAAGACGCGATTCACTGTATAGCAAGCAAATGCTACCACTTCACTCCAGAAACTTAGCGGCAGCTTCAAATCGGCTAACATAGTACGTGTTGTCTCAATCAAAATGTGAGTCTTCCTTTCTGCTACTCCATTTTGCTGAGGAGTGCATGGTGCGCTAAACTCGTGAAGGTGGCCTTTTTTTATTACAATATTCAAGCATTTTATTGTTCTTGAACTTTGTACCCTTATCACTCCGGATTTGGCGAATAGGTAAGTGGTACATATTCTCTAACTTCTTGATTAGGATCATCAGAGAATCCAATGTTTCATCTTTTGACTCTAGACATTACCTAGGAAAACCATGAGTAATCATCTGTAACAACCAAGCAATATGAATCTCTAGTAACACTCTTGATGTTTACTGGTCCGAATAAATCCATATGCAGCGTTTCCATAGGTAATTTGATCGAGTTTCTTTGGATGTGCTTTCTTGTGTTGTTTACACT
This sequence comes from Scalesia atractyloides, assembly GCA_947069175.1. Taxonomy (NCBI): domain Eukaryota; kingdom Viridiplantae; phylum Streptophyta; class Magnoliopsida; order Asterales; family Asteraceae; genus Scalesia; species Scalesia atractyloides. The sequence goes on along the minus strand of CAMTDV010000013.1, from coordinate 50,364,424 downwards.
TGTTGTAACCCATCTGTAACAATCAAGCAATATGAATCTCTATTAACACTCTTGATGTTTACTGGTCCGAATAAATCCATATGCAGCGTTTGATCGAGTTTCTTTGGATGTGCTTTCTTGTGTTGTTTACACTTTTTGTAACTCACACAATCATCAGATAAATGAAAATTCTTGACGTTCACTCCCTCAACCAAGTTGTTATGAACCAAATAATTCATTTTATGCAGATGAATATGACCCATCTTCTGATGCCACAAAATAGACTCTTTCTCAGTAGCTTTGGTAACGAAACATTTTGCGGTTTTCGAAGTAGTGTTAGTAGTGCACATGTCTCGTACGTATAGATCATTTTCTCTTGGTGCACGTATTAGAATCCACTCTTCTTCTTGAATAATTAATCCTGGCTTCAAAATAATACATTTGTGTCGTAAAATGAACTGTGAACTTTTTGTCGTAAATTTGTGAGACGCTCAGCAAATTGTTCTATAATTCTGCTATGTAGTTCACTTTATCAAACGATACAGTTTCATTCCCTAAAATTCCTTCACCGATAATTCTCCCGCTTTGGTTCCTAGCAAATCTGAGATACCCACCTTTAATAGGTCGAACATCATGGAGCAAGTAAAGCAGCCCTGTCATGTGCCTAGAGGCTCCGCTATCAATAATCCATTTCGAGAACCTCGGGAACCCCTTCTCATTCAAAAAACAGATTACTTAAACAAGGAAACCCAAGCCTTCATGGTCTTGGGTGCAACAACCACTTGTATTACTAACAACGACATTGTTAACCTCTTTTATAACCTCATTTCTTATTTCATTTTTTTTTTCAAAATGTCATTTTCTTTAACAATATCATACATGTCATTTTTCTTTACAACCCATTTTAATGAATCTGAATTTAACTCGGAAAAATTATTTTCATTTTTTACATTTGAACACTCACCAGTTTCAAATAATTTTATTTTACCAAAAATTTACCTTCAACCTCAACTAATCTTTTTAGAATTTGTTTTGGAACAAATTTTAGTGTAACAGGTTTGATCACTTCTGGTGTTTTAGCATGAACATGCTTAGGACTTCTGTTTGGACAGTAATAAGAAATGTATCTAAAACTTTGACAATAATAACACTATCATATATCTGTATGATTTCTTTCAAAAGATTTTTCTCCTTCAGCTTGTTATCGCTTTGCTTTTTGTTCAAGAAACTCTTTATTAGTTTGATTTCTGAACTCCGCTTCTTTCTCACTTTTAGAACTTGTTTCAGACACAAACTAAACATTTTTTATAATTCTTGACTTTTTGTGAAAAAATTTATTACTGAAATTCTTCATTCTCTAATTATTACCATTGTTCCAATTTCCTCTTCTTTGATTACCCTGGTAACCCTTAATCCTATGGATCTTGCACATAATTGTCTATCCAACCTAAAGTGCAAAATCCTCTAGATCAAATTATCACGAAAAAGGAGTAATATGAAGAACACGAACAATCACTTTCTAACCATCTTTTATTGATTATCCAACAAGAACGTTTACAATCAATTCAAGACACAAGAAATCTCTCAGCCACTCTCTGTAGATTTCTCCCACCTACTAACTCTCTAGATTCCACCCTAAACCCTAATGCAAAACATGTTTAGTTACTACATGTCTGCATACTGGGCTAGGCCATTCTCCAAGTCCATTTCTACTCTAAACAAACAAAAGACAAATGCCTAAAGCCCAATACAAAAGTACCCATCAATCATACATCTCCACATTCTAGCATGTTCACTTTGAACAAATGCCAAACTTCTTCTTCTAGTCAGCATATTGTTTAATGGTTATCAGTTTTAGCCAGTTGTCAACAGTCTCACAGACATTGTCCATTTTGACCATCTTTAACATACAGAAATGGATTTTGGTATACCTGTGTCAAAATCCAAATCTAACCTCTCTAATGGTCCTTCTTCGAGTTTTACTGTAACCATACCATTAAAAACGTTCAAAAAAATTTGTCCGAAAACTGCTTTTACCAAATTATATCGTTAGACTCTTCTTGAAAATACAAATCCAATAATATATAATGTCAAAAACCTTTTTCGGGATTTTCGTGCCTTTTTGTCCTAAAAATAAGACGATTCAATTTGTACAGTCTGTTTCTAAAAGTTTGTTTACGGATAATTTTCTAGGCACAAAAACATTTAAAACCTAATACTTCAGCTGGTTAAAGTTCCACCTTTTCGAATATAACTCAGAACATTGTCCAATTCGAATTAGCATCCGAAATAGGAATTCGAAATAGTGGTATGAAATGGTCCGAAACAGTATTCGAAACAGTGATGCGAAATGGTCCGAAACATTCCTTATCAGAAATGCTTTTCGGAAGAGTGTATACTAACTCAACACTGATGATCCGAAATCCTCACTGTTTATCCGAGATCCTTCAGTGTTGATCTGAAATTCAACAATTTTAATCCGAATCTGTATCAGTTTTGATATCCAAAATTTTTACTTTGAAATCGATTTGATTGACCGTTATAATGACTTGATTTAGGAGAAAAGTTTCTTGGACTATCAAACTTTGAACAAATGCCAAACTTTTTCTTCCTGTCAGCATATTGTTTAACAGTTATCAGTTTTGGCCAGTTTATCCGAAATCCTTCACTGTTAATCCGAAATTCAACAATTTTAATCCAAAATCGACACTTTTTATCTGAAAGGCACACTTTTATCCAAAATTCAAACTGAGGATTCGAAATCTCTTGCTGTTTATCCGAAATCAGTAGCAGAAACCCTAAAACAGCCTCCAAAAACTTCGAGAATAGGCTAATGCTCTGATACTCTAGTTTTCTGCAGCAAACAATTCTGAAGAACACGAACAATTCTGAACTGAGCTAATCAAGAGGCTAATGCTCTGATACCAATTGTATGTCCCTTAATCCTATGGATTTGCACGGAATCGTCTATCCAACCTAAAGTGTGGAATCCTCTAGATCAGATTATCAAAGAAAACGAGTAATATGAAGAACATGAACATTCACTTTCTAACTGTCTTCTATTGATTATCCAACAAGAACGTTTACAATCAATTCAAGACACAAGAAATCTCTCATACACTCTTTGTAGATTTCTCATACCTACTAACTCTCTAGATTCCACCCTAAACCCTAATGCAAAACATGTTTATATACTACATGTCTGCATATTGGGCTTTGGACTGGGCTAGGCCATTCTCCAAGCCCATTACAACTCTAAACAAGCTAAACACAAATCCTAAGCCCAATACAAAATACCCAAAGACTAAACTATTCAACTATTAAGCTGTTGTCACAAAATATGCACCAACATTTAGCATTCTGCTAATAATTTGTTTGAGAAAAACTTATATTTGATTTTCCTTAGGAATTAAATACTTCCACAAGTTTGAAAGTTTTAGCAATTAATGTTGCATTCACATTTTTTATTGGAAATTCATGATCAAATATATCATGTCTGATCCGACCATTTGATATTTAGTAATCAAATTATCTGAATCTCGTAAGATATTTTCTTTCTTTGGAAGTGTGACTTCT